>OZ022244.1:22801491-23016491 GCA_963978895.1 Erpobdella octoculata
CAGAGACAACGGACCAAATGGATTTATAAATTATGAACTCACCGGTAGATCTGCAAAGTACTTTTCCATAGATCCCAAAGGAAAGGTTTTAGCAATAACCAGTCTCGACAGAGAAGAAGAAAATGTACACGAAGTACAAATACTCGCGATAGATTCAGGACAGCCACGTCAGACTGGCTCAGCAGTGTTGACAGTAAAAATCGAAGATGAAAACGACGAGCTACCAACATTCACAAACGCTACTTACGTTTTCAGAGTCCTAGAAAACCAGCAGCCTGGAAAAGAAGTTGGCGTGGTAAAAGCTGTAGACAGGGACCTACCTCCGCATGAAAAATTCTCATACGTCCTTAAGGAACACGAAGGCTTTGATCACGTCAGTGCCTTCTTCTCTATCGATCCACGATCAGGAGTCATAACCACCAGCCGAATATTAGACCGGGAAAGTCGACCGGTACATCATTTATGGGTCCACGCAGTGCCTTCGAACAATTTCTTCACAAAGCGATCAACAGCGTCCAGTACATCTCCGGCTTCAAACAGGGCAGGCGTCACAGTCTTCGTCGAAGATCTGAACGACAACGATCCTGCTTTTCTTTTCCCGACGACGACCAACCACACGGTGGTAGTCGCTCGCGCAGACTTCAAAGCAGGAGCGACAGTCGCTCGCATCATCGCAATCGACACGGACTTCGGTAACAACGCTTTCATCGACTACAAACTCAATAAGGTGGTGCTGATGAAATCATTTCCTCCTATCGCCGATGACTCGTCTACGATCAGTTCAAAAGAAGAAAATTTTAAAAATTCAACGAATTTCCGACTGAATTTGACATTAAATAAATCCGACGACGACGTAGAAGAAATCTCAGGCGGTAACAACCAGGCGGGATTTAAAAACGCCAACGACGTTTTTGTAATCGATTCCACTCTCGGAAGCATCTACGTTCAACACGAACCGGTATCGTCTGACAACTTCTTGTACCACGTCACCGTCACTGCGACCGACAGGGGGCAACCGAGGCGTTCGAGTGTGACACAGTTGAACGTCGTGGTCAACAACACGAAGCACGCACCACAAGCCAGGTCATCTCAACTTTCAGACAGAACGACCACGACGGTTTTCGTTGCTTTCATTCTGGGAGCGTTTCTAGTCGTAGTTACATGCATCGTTGTTCTAGTCTTATTCGTTTATTTCAAAAGACTCTCACTGAAGAACACCCATAAAGCACCTCCATCGACGCAGAGTTGTTCGTCTGACTCGAATATGAAAGTTTCATCCAGCGACAGCAGTTACTTGAGTTTCAATTTCTCGCTCGTTTCCAATCGTGTGAGGCGTCTCCGTGCTGTTTCAACGAGGACTCGTGAAAATGATGACGGTGGTGGTGGTCGCTGTCACCTGGAAAACAACAAGCTTTCAGGTTCTCTTCCATGCGTTCAGGTGAGTTCAATTGATATCTCGTGTCCTTCTGTCAGAGTTATTTGATACATCGTATCTTGTTTCCTGTATATGCTTTTAAGAAACCAAGTTTTAGCAAAGCGCGCAACATATCTGATGATTTTTGTCATTCAAAACTTTCAAACACGAATCTGCCCGGAAGATGACCAAAAGAGATTTTTATCGAGTGGGGGGAAGTGTTACCATGTGTATACACGGTAAAGAATCTGCCACTGTATGGGGGTGTCTGTGTAGAGATGGACATGGGTGGGGTTCATTTTTTTTCAATCATACATGAGTTGGGTTAGATTGGGATGAAATAAAATTTTGAAAAAAAAACTTTTTTTTTTCTAAAAATTACGTTTTAACTATAGACTGGGTTGTGTTAGAAAATTTAGCTTTTCAAGTGGGTCGGGTTGAGTTGGGTTGTGTCGTCAAAATTAACCAATGTCCAGTATCCGGTTCTGTGTCTGTTATCGGTGTGGGGAGAAACCCTCCACTGCAGCACAAGAATGCCAGATGAGCTTCAATTTTGAGAGTTTGTGGCAACTTCTTCTTTTCCTCAATATTTCATCAGCTCTCTTTGTGAGGTTTTTCAACGGCAACAAAAACTTTGCATGGAAGACACTGAATGAATCAATTCTCTCTGCCAAAAGCTCGCGCATGCGCCTCTGCGGAACGTATTTGGTGCGGCGACAATTGCATTTACGTTGCAAATAAGCAGCATCTTCGTGAATTTTTTCCAACAGAACCCTCCCAGAACTTTTTTGGATGGGCATAAAAGAGAAAGCTAGAAAAAAAGGGAAAAAGAGGGAAGAGAAAAATGAAAAAAAGGAGAGAAACAGAGAAAGGAAGAGACAGTGGGAGACATGGAGAGTATATTGTTAGAGCTTCTAACGCGATAAATGTTCTAAGCGGTCATACTGCATCTTTTCATGAATTCCTGTCCAGGATTTATGCCGTTGAGAGACAAAGTTCGCATAAACATGTCTCCTTTTTTTGATCCAAGCAAATAATGCTACTCTCTTATGAATGAACTGGCGTACAATCTTCCCATGATAACGTTATCTCTCCTCGCTTATATGGATGAGGACGAACGAATGTCTTATTGAAAAAAAAATTTAATCGGAAAGCCAATTTTTTACAGTCGCGGGCACGGGATTTCAATCATGCTTGAATAAGAATATTTTGCAGCTTGAATCATCGCGTGATTTCGTATAAGTGCAGACGTACGGGGAGGAATCGACCCATTCTGACCGAACCCCATCGCGCACCGAGTCCCGTGGCATGATTAGCAGTTATTCGATGAAATTATGGATATCATCCTCTGACATAAACACCATCCATATAATCACCATATAATAATTAGCCCTTCGCAATAATTTTCAATTATGACAGCCCGACGGTCTCTGAAGCAGAAAGATAAAATTAAATTAATGAATGTTATTTATAGAACATCGATTGTTATACGATGGAGCTATGAAATATGCGGATCGCATTTTCATGACTCCTGGACGTGATGTAATATTTCTTGGCGCTTTTAGGCATAATATGACTCAAATTTTGTTCTGCACAAGAATTAATCGTTTTTTTATGATGCTTTCTCTTCCCCTCATTTTCCTCCGAGCCGAAAATCGTACTAGACGTACATTTGTATACGCACATCACTGTTTGCTGATTTTCCTAGTTCCGTTTCTTTTTTGGCCGGGAATACGCGAAATAGAATAATTGTCTGCGTTTTTATAATAATTTATTATAATTATTGGACGCATTTATTCCGTTTAATATTTCATATAATAATTACGTGCAGAAATTCACTTTTTATCACTCGCTAGCAAACTCTTTTTCAACTCTTTCGACGACCACATCAATCAAATTTTTAAATGTTTTCAATTTTAAAACGAAAACTGCATTCTTTCTCCTCCCCATCCTCACCGGAACGTTTCCACCCCTATCTTCCATGGCGTTGCAAACGTTTCAGCGGCAAAGTTTTCTGGGATGCTGTGGGGTTGTTTACGAGGTGAGTTCGTGTCTGCCGGCCTGTTCCGCACGACTGGCTGAAGTCGATTGTTGGATACAAATCAACAAGAAGGCACAGTCTGATACAATCTAAACTTGTGCTTCAGCTCTGTTCTTCGTTGAAAGAATTTTACCTTCTTTTCATCTTCTGAATTTTTTAGACTTCCTGCAAAAGTTTCAACGCGATGGTTAAAAATTGGTTTTAACTGAATCACAACTTTATTTGTATATATTCAAAATACAAAAAACAAATTGTTTCAAGTCAGAACGAAAAATTATTCAATAAAAGTTAATTTATTTAAAATATATAATTGAAACCCAGGGACTTCAATTGCTTTCAAACTCAAAAAATCTGAAGCAGAACTTTTCTTTGGCGGGTTTTGTTGCTCAAGGGCGCTTCTTTTCATATCTTTTTGTTTCTTTAAACTGTTGGTTGGTTAAAAAATTTGTGTAGTTAAAAATGTGGTTTACTGTTGAAAGTTTTGCTGCTTCAAAACTGTTAACATGTAAAGCAAAAACAACATTTTTTAAAAACACACTTTTACATAATCGATTGTGTAGGCAACATTCTGTTATATAAACAACGAGCATATTAGCATAGACAATAAATAGTTCGACAAAAATATCACAAATAATTATTTAATTAAATTTTGTTCAATCGATCCGAAAATTTGATAGAATGCATTGTTAATCAGTTTGGAGGTATGTTTAAATTTTTAAGTTTCTAGCTCATCGAAAAGTTAGTTTAAATTCGATTGCAAAATTTGACGACAGACAGAAAGTCAAGTTAAGTAAAAGTGTGTAAAAATTCATGTTATTGGTTTAATTGTGGGTTTTTTTAATAAGTTAATAACAAAGCAACAGCTGTCTTATAAATATTTTTTAATTTTTCTTGCTTTAACAACAAAATATTATTTTTCAAGAAATAAAACTAAATTAAGTTATAAAATAATTCAAATAGTGTTTCAAATTTAATTTCGTATGACAAAAAAACTTCTAATTAAATTTATCCTCGGTGGATTAGGGAGGTTCGCACCCAGGCCCCCTTTCTTCTGTCAGCCACGTACCGAAACTACGGCCACGTCACTCTGCATCGGTACGCAGTACGGTGTAGTTGAAGGTGAAAATATTTATCAATCCAGCGTAGTCTTCCTGTAATCTTGTTCGTTGCGACACAAATGATGCTTTACTGATGGCAGCCTGTTTCCCTATAAAGTGGATCTTACACACACATACACAAACACACACACTTACACTCACACACACATACATACACAAACAGTTACACCCACTTTTTGTCAACCAACCTCGCTTTACTGATGAGACAAAACATCTGACAGAAGCAACTGTGATTTAAGCACCTCTTTCTTGCTGCTACAACAATAAAAACAAGTAAAACACAAAAATACTACTGCTACTAATAATAATAATAAATGATACCTATAGTGATTGGTGCTCTTGGAGTTGCAGGTTTTAATTATCAAAAGAATTCAAATAAAATACATGGTACACCATTAGCGGTGGATCAACGGAAACCCTGAGGGCTCGGGCCTCTCTTTGAAGTTTTAACAAAAAATTAAACTTTAGTTTTTTACTTAGTTTGCAACTTCATTCTGTTTGAATTATCTTGTTTTTACTAAATTCACCTTCGATAGTTTTTATAATTGGCAGATATTTAAGAAATTTAGTTCTTTTTAAAACCAATTCGATGCAAAATATATTTCAAATAATTTTTCAAAAACATTTAGACCACTTCCAGGGCCAGCAGAAACAAGTTGAAAATGAAACTTTACAAACTTTTATTTAGGTTACAATCTCTGTTTGTGTGTGTGTGTGTATGTGGCTTTCTCTGTACGCAAATCTTGCAAATAAAATTTAACCAGCTTTTTGACTAGCTAGAAAGCTGAAACTTTTAGCACAGCTTTATAGTGGATGACAGTACATAATTCAATTTTTTAAAAACTTTATTTGAACATCTTTCGTATTTGTGTTGAAAAACTCGTTTTTTCCTTTACTTGTTTTCTTAATAGGCTCAGACGACATAACAGCAGTAATCATTTGTAATATGAATAAAAGCTGAAACAAAAATAAAAATGTTGCCGGATTTCTTTATGCCGCAGATTTAACAAATACACCAACTGTTGACTGGCTTTTTTGGACGTTGAGGTATAACCGTGGATTATTGCTGATAACCGAAGTATTACAGCGAAACAGCTATAAGATGTATGTGCAAAACAATCATCAACTATTACCTGTTTTATTCAATAATCTGTTTGAACTACCACATAAATTTGGCTGGTTCCAAGGCAAGAGCTGTGATGATCCGGTAATCAGGAATATGTTCGATGTACGAACAGATTTTTGTAATTGTATTCTTTCTTCTTCAAAGCATGTAAAAAAAATTGAACAATTCTCTGACGCAGTCTCGAGGCAGTTTTACGGGTTCCTAAGTCGTTGCAAATGATTAAAAACTGCCTGCCCAAAAAGGAAGGTTTTTGAAAGCTAAAGAAGCGTTGTGGATGAAAAAATCTATTCAGTTTTCATCAGTGTATCAGAAGTTACATAAAAATCGGCAAAAAATAACAACGCCAATGATTTGTAAAAAGAATTACAATGCAAATACTCTCGCGGGTGGTTCAGAAGAGTAGTTCAGAAAAAATATTTTCATTTCATTCTCGGACCAATTCATCAACCAGGTAAAGGTACAGCTTAGGAACACGGACGATTTCCCAAAATATATGCAACTGCTCAAAATTATCTTTGTAACCATAAAAAATATGGTTGTCCAAAATCATAGATGTAGTCAAGCTGTTCGAGTTCGGCTTGAACCGTATCAGATTGGAGGTTAACACATGGAAGGGTTTCGTTCAGTCACTCCCACATAAACGTCTACTAAGGAACATAAAAAAACATTATCTTTGAAAACATAATATTTTGCCATCTGTGATAAGTAATAACTTTCTTCCGTCTAATTGAGACAATCCTAGTATTTAATACTGCTGCTAAAAAGACATTCTCAGCTTTGAAATGTCTGATGATTCAACTCCCCAACACGATGGAAAAAAGAGGTGTCTTCTGTTGATATTGCTACAGAAAAAAAAATAGAAAGTGAAAAAAAGAAGGAAAAAATAGAAAGAGATTAAATAAAAAATTTAATTTTAATTTTTTTGTTTGATTTTATTAAATAAAAAAACAAAATCAAAATTTTGAAAAACTAAAAAAATGTAGGACCTTCTTGACCAAATTCCAGGATCCGCCGGTGCACAGCCTTAAGATGCCAATGTCAAAAGATTGCTCTAAAGGGCCCGGCCCGTTTCATAGGCCAAAATTTTAGACCCGTCCAAATTGAGCCCGACCAGGTCCGATTTTGCAGGCCTAAAATTACTATACTTGGCAAAAAATCTTGGCCCGGCCCGTTCTGGTCCAGCTTCAGGCCCGGCATGTTTGAAAACCCTAAAAATCACGGCCTGCCTAGAGTACTCTATTGCAATGATGAGCAATGTTATGAACGATATTCCCAATACCAAATAAAAATAAATGTTTATTTTTAAAATGAATCTGTTCTTTTTAGAATTTGTTTAACAAATTTGAAATAGTCTTACATATATTTATTATATATATACAGCACTATATGGTCCCGATAGTTACGCTACTAAAGCTTAAAAACGGTGTTTTGCTCACAAAACGTGAAATAATGGGCCGCTTTTTTTATATGAAATACAAACCTTCTCCTCAATAAAAACAATTTGGTGTAAAAATTTCAAAACAATTATTTTAGAATTTTCAGAGATTATTGGCAAGACACAAACGAACAGCTACGTTTTTATTTAAATGTATATATTTATAAATTTATATAATATATATATATATATATATATATATATATATATATATATATATATATATATATATACATATATAAATATATATATATATATATATATATATATATATATATATATATATATATATATATATATATATATATATATATATATATATATATAATGATTTTAAATTATTTTATTTTTTATAAATTGTTATGTTTCTTTGAAAAATAAAAAAGAAAATGGATGCGTTTTAATTTTATTCTGCTAAAAGGAAAGAAAGTTGTATAAGCTGCATTTTCCATAGAAGCATTCGCATTTTAGTATTCTGATTCTTATCTACATTAGAAGTTTTGTTGGAAGTTTGCTTCAATAATTCTTTTATTACTTAAAGTAATCAAAATATATTTCACATATGAGCAGAGCAAAGAACATCTTATGTACATCATAACAGTTGAGCATATATATATATATATATATATATATATATATATATATATATATATATATATATATATATATATATATATATATATATATATATATATATATATATATATATATATATATATATATTTACACGAATTTTATGACATCTACAAATCCTATGAATTTTATGACCATTATCTCCACAATGGAAAACATTTAGCCAAATTTATATATTGCAATGAGCATTTAGCAAAGTATACAAATACTTAAATACTATCAATATTTTTGAGGTCGTATAGATTTTATCACAATCTTGCTGAACTTAAAAATCTTACAATCATTATCATAATTAAAACCATCATCGTCATCATTATCATAACCATTATAGCTACCACCATCATCATCATCATCAAAATCATTATCATCATCAACATGATAATCAAAGTCAACATTATCATCATCATCACAACCATCATTATCATCGTCATCATCAAAATCAACATCATCACCACAACCATCATCATCATCACCATCGTCGTCATCATCATCATCATCATCTTTTTCTTCTTCTTCTTCGTCACCAGCCTCATCCGTCTCTTCATGGACTGTCTCCTTGTGAATCAATAAGTTCAAGTGACGTCACATCCTGCACTGAAAATTAAAGCACCGACCAAAAGAATTAAATTTTTATTTTTAATTTTCAAAGCACAAAACTAAATCAGAAGCTAAGAAATAACTTTACAAGTTTGAAGATGGAAAACAATTTTTCAAATATTAACTGGCAAACAAATCTGTAAATATTGTTATACATAAGTTACTTCTAATGTTATCATCATCATCATCATCATCATCATCATCATCATCATCATCATCATCATCATCATCATCATCATCATCATCATCATCATCATCATCATCATCATCATCATCATCATATTAATCATCATCTTCATCCTCTCCATCATCATCATCAAAATCAACATTATCATCATCAACATCATCATCATGATCAACAACAACAACAACATTATCATCATCATCGTCGTCATCATCACCCTTATTATTGTTGCTTTTCTTATTATGTTAAACTTATTTGAGAAAGAAACTGTTTATAAAATCAGTTTTAATTTAAATAATATTTGAGCGGGCATGCTCCAAAAAAATAACAGGTTCTAAAATTTATGGGAGAAAAAAAAACTTTCCAAGATGTTTTGAGATCTCAGCAAACACATGAAGTACCCAGTAGTGTAGGGGAGTTATATGTACCGAGGGGCCACATAGAATTTTTATAAGGGGGATGGCGATGCAAGAACTGTCTCAAGCAAGTGGGGTGGATATAACGGTTACACACTAATGAATAAAGTACGCGACCGGATTACATATGGTATTTCACAGGCATTCAGCTTCGCATATACTCCACTTCTCTGATTATAATTTATATAATTTAAACATATTTTTTATATTGTTATTCATGATATAAATGAACAAAAAGATAAGTAAACATATAAATAAATAAATATTCGACTCTTTATATTCAGAATTAATTAAATTGAAATAACTGGATGCGAATGTAATCAGATTAGCAATCTTGCAGCTTTTAAGAAGCCTCCTTCCATCCTTTATAATGCATCGGTGGTGCGTTCCTGTGTCTTGATTTTCATTGCTTCAGATTTATGTGGCGAAGATTTTAACTGAAATTTTCGGAACTATGCCAGAAGAAGTTACCATCACAATCGTCATCATCATCGGGATCAAAGCAGTGTTACTGTCACCATTACCGTCATCATCATAAAAACCATCATCATTATTATCATCATTATCATCATCGTCATCATCGTCTTCGTCATCATCATCATCATCATTATCATCATCATTATCATCATCATCATCATCATCATCATCATCATCAACATCGTCATCGTCGTCGTCGTCGTCATCATCATCGTCATCATCATCATCATCATTATCATCATCATTATCATTATCATCATCATCATCATCATCATCAACATCGTCGTCGTCGTCGTCATCATCATCGTCGTCATCATCATCGTCATCGTCATCGTCATCATCACTATCATCGTCATCACCATCATCACCATTATCATCATCATCATCATCGTCATCGTATTCATCATATACGCAGCCGCAGGACCAGTTCATTGGTATTTAAGATGCTCATTTCAATAGCTAATGGAAGTAAGTAACGGACATGACATTAATGAGAAGAGATTTCTGCTGAAATAATAATTAAATAATGCCGGTAATAAATTTTACATTTAAAAATCAGTTTTCTCTCAGCTGGTAATCTGGAAAGCATGCGATGACTGTGATGAGTTTTGTTTTGTTTTAGATTATTTGATGATTTATTTCAGCTCGGACCAATCGCATTTGCAAACAAGAGCAGTTCACATTCGTGTCGAATTTATGAAGCCGAGTGATGCTTGACAGTGTCTTCATAGTGGTGGTGATGATGACGATGGCGGTAGTAGTGGTGGTGGTGGTGATGATGGTGGTGGTCGTATTGATGGTGATAGTGGTGGTGCTCATTCATGGTGGTGGTGGTGCTCATTCATGGTGGTGGTGGTGGTGCTCATTCATGGTGGTGGTGATAGTGATTTCGTAGGTTTTGTGATGATGATCTCATTAGAGTGGTGCAAGTCTGGTGAGAGGCGATGATGTGTGAACGACGAAGAAGTGGAGAAGGAAAGTAGAGTGGTGTATGAATGCCACCACTTATGTGGTGGAAGAAGCTGATTGATGGTAATGGCGTAAGCTTTATGTGTGCATGTGTGCATGTGTTTATGTACACATGCACACTACAACATTCACGTACACATGTGACAGAGGCACATGCGGTTCACGTGTGGTTCAAAGAGATGAAATAATTTCCTGTAAACGACGTCCGCGAAATGAATTTTTATGATTCTCCCACTCTCATTTCAAGTTTGAACCTTGAACTCTGTTACTATTTTTAGAAGCAGCATTAAAAAATCCATTTGTTTATTTAAATAATCAACTTTTCAAGATTTTTTGTCGAAATTTTCCGCTTTTGTTCTTTATTATCTTTGTGTTTTTCTCGTCCCAAGACGGATATTATTAAGTCGTCAACAAAGCTGTATGAAAGCGAAAACAATCTAATGAGCACGCACATATATATATATATATATATATATATATATATATATATATATATATGTGTATATAAGCAAGTAGATGGATGGACAGTTGTTTCTTAGGCCGTTATTACGCGACTCGTTCTCAGAGTTGACTTGGACTGGTCACATCGTCGAAGATAATTTCGTTAAAATGTTCCGAAGTCTCAAGAGTTCACTTTCAACCAAAACTAGAAAAGAGCTAAAAGCTTCGGAATTTAAGAGAGAAAAAATAAAAAGAAAATGCAGCAGAGAAAAAAAGGAAGACAAGATTTTTTTTTTCAAATTTAGCATGGCACCGCAAGGTGGATGAAAGCGATGGTGCGCGCAGGTCCGAGACAGCAGTTTGAACGATGGTCGGATCAACTGTTTGCGATGCTTCTCAAGAATAAGGAGAGATAAAATCACCAATGGAAAATCGGGTAAAAATGGAAAAGGGGGAGGTTTGGGAGGAGAGGGGAAAAAATGAACGTTTGTTTCGTTTTATTTTCGAAGCTTATTTCGTTTTTCCATTAATCTCTTGGCCTTGCGCTCTGGAAACTGCGAGTTGTAGAGGTTCTGGGTTCTGATGGGGAAATGAAATCAAATGGAAGACAAAATATCGATCGTTCGTCTGACAAATTCAGATGAACGACGACGAATAAATCTTCTTCTCCACGTCCGTGCTGAAGCAAATCTTGAATATTCATCACATCCTCATAAACATATTTCACCGATTCCGGTACGGTGCAATTGACGTTGAGAGACTGCAGAAATTGAGCGCCGCTCACTCAAATGCTTTTCCAGCTCAAATTGTCATTGAAAAACAGTTGTTGTTAGCAACGTTTAAGGGAAACAATTGTTTAGACTGGTGTTTTTGCGGCGTATCGAAAATACCACTCATTAGAGTTACTGTTTCGATTTAACCGGAGATCGTTATATGCTACAGTTCGTATGCGAGTATTCGTTCAACCCGATTGAAATACTCTAAACACAGAGAATTCAATGGAAGACTCCATAAGAAATAAAAAAGACAAGCGAATACGCTTGAAATCGTCGCAAAGTAAAAAAACGAAATGTTTGATTTGGACGATGAAGTGATTGCTGTGTTATTTTTTTCTTTTTGATGGAGAGGTGCGCTTGAGCGGCTCATACGGCTTAGGAAAGTGCGGCGGGCAAGGCAGCGGGTTTATGGCTGTGTGCGGATTTTATTGGTGGCAATAAAACAGGCCGTGTCCTGCTACGTGAGTGTCCTTGTATCTGTCTGTGTACGTGTACGTGAGACTGAGTGAATGTGTTTGTTTGTTTGTCTCTAAAGTTTTTTGTTTGTTTTGGAGATTGTGTGTCTGTCTGTTTATTCGATTGTCTGTTTGTTTGTCTTTGTAATTGTTTGTTTGCGTATGTTTAATGACTTTGTGTATAAGGTTTCGTGAATTTATGTGTGAGTGTGTTACAGATGTGATTATTTTTAATCTCATTATCAGTTATTAAAATAAAATTGTAAACAAATTCAATGCCGATAAACGCTTGCATTTTTCGCATTAACTTGTTGCTTTTAAGTGTTTTTAAACCTTGTCTTTTGTTTTATTCAGTTTTCTAATTAAAAAAAAGAGAACAAATTTTATTTTATGTTGTTCAAGTTCAACCTGGACCGTAGCACCTCCTCCAGCCACCCTTCAGTCAACTTGGAACCTCTGGCATCATACTCTCAGCAGTCCATACACACGAGCACCTCAAATTTCTCAACGATTTACGACGACCTCAGATGTCAACGACTGGGAGGAGGAGAAGAAGAAGAAGAAAAAGAAGAAGGAGGAGGAGGAGAAGAGAAGACTCAAGAAAGTCCTGAAGCACGTCAGAGAAGTTCAATAACATTTGCACGTCTTGGGACGGCGGCGAAGTTTGAAGAGGAAAAAAACTGCATTGCCTCTTTGCGCCTCCGTGAATTTAAAGGCAAAGAAAAATGTAAAATTCAAGGAGAAAAAAAATATTTTCCTGCCGACTGCTCGAAAAGCGAAAGCTCGAATCCTGCATTTTTACTCAACTCGACACGCGTCCCGAGTGGCGTTTCGCGAATTTTCCGGAAGCCGAAACCTCGCCGAGCAAATCAGACACCTTCCGCTGACAGTGACGCCAACGCTTCCGAGCAAAGTTTTCCAGCAATTGATTCTTCACAAGCCTCGAAATGCATCGCATTTTCCTCCTCCGAAGAAGCTGAACTCCAGATTCAAGAACATTCGGCTAACAAACGAGTTGTGTTTCACTGCTGCGATACGCAACAGTTTTTCGCTTCTTCTTCTTCTTTTGCTCAAAATCTTCCGGCGACGAAAGCGAAAGTCATCAACTCCAGCGAAAGCATCGCAAAGCGAATCGAACTACTCACACTTCCGCCTCCGGCCCAACTTCCGTCGCATGCCACTCAGAAGAAAAAGTTCAACTCCAGATCCTTACTCAAAATCTCCAACTCCGTCAGAGATTCATCGAAGAAACAGACCAGGTCGAAGAAAAGTAAATCTTCCTCCGTTGAGAATGCCGCAGTCGTTCCAACTCTGGCAAACGTCGAAAGACAGAAGTTCTGCTCGTATCGGTTTCGGGCGATCCGGACATTCGAAGAGTCTGAGATCATTTAATCAAACAATTTTACCAGATCGATCGGTTCGACCAACAACGCACTCAATTACCCTCCGGCAAGACTGGAATTCGAATGAAGAATTTTTTTTTAATTTTCTCAAAGATGAATAACTTCGGTCAGTTTTTAATTTTATCGGAGGAATAATCGTTGCAGAATGAAATGAAACATGTGTATTATTATTACTATTATTATTATATACAATTTTAATATATCAATGTTAATGTTAATACTAATAATATATTAATATTAATATATTAATGTTAATATTAATGTTAATATTCATATTTATATTAATATTATCTTCATTATTATAATAATTATTATTTTTATTTTTATTATACAATTTAGCGCTATTCATGTATTTCTGAGTTTGTGTGGTTCACAATAAACAGCTTACGGGTAGTGTAGTTTATAATAAATATGAATATTAAATAAAAAAAAGTTTAAAAAATTAGAAATCGAACGCAAATTGAATGCTTAAATGCGAAGGTCATTTATCAATGTGGACGTTAACAACAAGTCGAACAGTCAGGAAATTCCGGGAGAGAAGAAATTTCCAACGTGTTAAGAATTTATGGAGTCGAAAATTCGCAAAAAAGAGAAAATTATTGTATAATTTTCTTTTTTTAAAATCATCGCTCTATATATTTGCGTGCATGTGAAATGTGTATGTGTGTGTGTATTTGCGTGCATGTGAAATGTGTATGTGTGTGTATTTGTGTGTATGTGTGTTTTTATGTGCTCGTATCTGTTTTTTATTTATTTATTTTACACTTAGCAAAATACAAAGATGATTTACATCTAAATTCTTTACCAGATGTTCTGTATTGTGGTATTTATTTTTTAATAATAAAAAGATATATAAAGTAATATATATTAATATATATATATATAATATATATGTAATATAGCACACGCTAAATGGGGGGGGAATGTCCCGTCAAATGATACGCCACGCAACAAGTGACTCGTGTCGTATATTTCCCTGTCGAAGATTGTTCTCATTTTGAAAGGCCGTAAAGTTTTGGCGTTTAAGCGCAAGAGAAATGATTTTCACCCTTCGGACGAGTTCAAAGTGCGGTCTCCGACTGGTAAGCTCATGGAGTTGAGTCGTTCTCATTCTCTGAGGGGTGTGTAAATTAAAAACACCGCTGAACTGAAGAGAAAGAAAGACAGCGAGAAAATAGAGAGAGAGAGAGAACCAAAGAAACAGAGACACAAAAAGACATCCAGACAGAGAGAAAGAGAGGGAGGTAAATAGAAAGAAGGGCATATAGAAGGAGACAGAGTAATAAGCAGAAGAAATACTATCACACTGATTTTGATAGAAACCGTATATTAACTTATTAACCACTAAGTAAGAGTATTTAGAATTTATTATCAGCTTCTTATTCAAAACACTCCAGATCCGACAACCACGCACGTTTTAAATGACACGCTTGCCATCTCAGAACAGTTGAGTGCTCGCTTGTTATAAGATGGAAACGATGTCTTCTACATCTCCAGCTCCTGGAATTCGAAATAATTTCTTGCCCGAATTATCCACCAGTCTCGTACTGGGAGTAATTTATGATACTTAATTACGCAGAGGTATTACAGGAGTTAAGTCCTTAATTAATTAAAAACCCATTGGTTGAGAACGCCCGCTAGAAATATCCGTGCATGTTCTTCCAACTCGCAAGGAAAAAAAGTTCCAGTTTATCGGGCGTGCAACGCGGCAGCGTGTGTGTGTGTGTGTGTGTGTGTGTGTGTGTGTGTGTGTGTGTGTGTGTGTGTGTGTGTGTGTGTGTGTGTGTGTGTGTGTGTGTGTGTGTGTGTGTGTGTGTGTGTGTGTGTGTGTGTGTGTGTGTGTGTGTGGCACAGTGGGGCTACATAAACAACCATTTCATGCAATCCTACGCAACCCTTTAATAACGCTCCGGTTATATAATGAAAAGAATGGCTCTTCCAAGGATGCACAGAAGTTGACAAAACAAATGCTAGAGAGGAGCGGAAACGTTTTCTATATTTCCTTTAAAGCAGCGTTTTGAATGTTTTATCGGAGCATAAATAAAACAAATGCTGTCATTGAAGGCAGTCCATAATTCAACGATGAAAGTGCTCGCGTCCAACACGATTTCGCCGTCCCCAATGAAATCATGATGAATTCCGACCGATTTGAGCGATGCCACAGCGAAAGACATCAGAACAGGTAGATTCCCCCATTTTTTTCGGGTATTCGGTACTATATTAACGAATTTGTTATAATACGCTGGATCTTGTTGATCGTGAAATAAATGGAAAATATAAAGGAGAAAGATAAAGAAAAAGAAACAGCTTGTTAGAAATTGAAGAAGAAAAAGAAAGAAAAACTGAAACTTCTTAGTTTTTTATGATGGAAATTATTTCTCTTGACCGTTCTTTTCATTTCTTCTTAACTTCAACCTCACTTTTCTTTCTTTTGCCCTTTTCATCTACCTTCTTCCTTTATAATTTGAACTTTCCAGGGTTGCCTGCATGGAGGAAAGAATTTCTGAACGGATGGAAAAGCAAGGAGGAGATGAGTAGGCAAACGAACGGTTACTTGATTTTGTTGATGTTTATGTATTTGCGTGACTAGATAGATGGATGGACGCGTGGATGGGTGGATGGATGGTCAATTGAGTGAACAAGTGAATTGATGAGTGTAACTAAATTAGTAGCTGAGTGCGAGTATGAGCGCTCAGATAAATGAGAAAATGGTTGGTTAAATAAGTGGGTGGAGAGGTCTGTGCGGTTGATGAATGAATGGATGAATGAAGAAAATATTATAATGCTGAAAAAGTCTGTAAATTAGAAAGATGGCTTGGTGGACATTTTAACCAAAAAACAAACAACAATACCTGAGAAGTACGTGCATGCGATTAAATCACTTACTTCCCCCCCCCCCCCCCCCGAAACATCGAAGAAACAAATCTGGAATTCTTTTTCAAACTCGACAAATTGAAGACAATAAAAAACATGAGACCAGCCGTCGTCAAATGAAAGTCTTCAAATGATTCAATTCTTTTCTTTTTCTTCTTGCTTTTTTGCTTAACAATCGTCCGCTGTCGAACCCTCTCAAGACCATTTGTTCTGTAAATATTATTGATTGCTCGGAATCAGGAAAGTTGCCACACATGCGACAACCGCATAAAACAACAACAGCCTCTGAATTTATCGACTAAATTATATCCTGGCAATGCCTTGGTAGATAAATAAGATTTCTACATAAGAATAAAGTCGGGGAACTTTTTTTCGCAACTTCTACTGTTTGTTTGAGAAACAACGAGATAATTAAAATGTATAAAAGTTTAAATATGAAAATATATTAAACAGAAATAAACAATATATAATTTGTTATTGTAAAATAAACCTGGTTTTCACTAGCTTTTCTCGAAAGTTGTTTAGAAAAATAAGTTTTGGAAAAGCTTGCTTACGAAGAAGCAATCAGTAATATATTGCAAGAACGGACGATCAATACGAAGATAAACATGGATACTGACCGTCTCAATAAAAAATTATTTAGTTGTCACAAAACATTCAAAAATTCCCTAAGAACGAGATAGAAAAACTTCATGCATCTACCAGACAATTTCTTCATTGACATTTGTGGTCAGGCCAGGCCCTAAAATTCTCTCAAAATAAAAACAACTTGTTTTATTGTATGGTGAACTGAATGCAGGACAAATCTGGGGGGAAGGTCAGTGTACACAAAAATTTTCTTCAATTTTTTGACATAGTGTAAACAATGTCCTAGTTTTGTTCTGAGAAAATCCCTCAAAGTTGACCTCAAGCTTCTAACGTTTCTCAAATTTTGTTGTTTATTTTAATAAAATTAATAAGCAGACATTTGATCAAGCATATTGTAATATGGGCATGTTATCTTTTATTATCTATCTAGTAATCAATGTAAAGATCTCTTAGCAAATCGGTAGAATTGATGAAAAGTGAAACAAAACGAGAATTCCATGTTTGGTAGCTGCAGAGCAGCTTGAAAAGTTTGTAGAGAAAAAAAATGAAAAATGTTCTAAAGAGGGCCACCAGACTGTCCAACAAAACTGAACAACTAGTTCAACTAGAAAAAAAATTAAAATATCTTATTCTGATTAATCCTCAATAAAAAATTTTATTATTTTTTAATTATTAAAATAATAATTATTATTATTACAATTTTTGAAGACATATTATGATGTTAAATGTCGAAAGCGGCATCAAAATACATGAGGAAAATAATGGATACAGAAAGCAAACAAGTAAGTACTGAATCTGTAAGTATTGAAGATATCTCGGGTATAACGTTTTTCTCACACGATGTTTTAAGAACATTCTTGAAGCAAAAAACGAAAGTTAAAGAACTACTCAATTTGGAAGCAATTTTGTTGAAACGTCTTTCATTGCATGGTCTGTACAACACGGATATGAGTCATGATTAAATAGAGATAATTGAACAACATCACAATAACAACTTGGGCAAGCATAAAAAGGTAATGTGAACAAAAACGGACAATTGCTAAAACACAAACATAAATAAAAAACAATCCGTCATCAGACATAAGCAATATACCTTTAAAATTCACAGCTAGAATGCATAAAAAGGATGTTTTGTGTCTAAAAACTGAGTTATATTCTTCATAACTGTTTAAATTTTGCTTGATTATGATGACAATCGAAAGATTAGAAAAAAGCGACAAAAAAACCGACAGAAAATTGTTTCACGGGTTGAAGAAACTTTTACCACACTGGCAAACAATCTTTTCAGGATCTGCTTCTTTCATAGCTATTCTCAATCTTTTCCAGAACTCTCTGCGCTTGTTTATCACGCTCAGTGGCTCTGTGGATGTGGATTGACTGAAGATTAGTAAAAAAACGGAAAAATAAGTTTTTTTCACAGGTAGCTTAAAATGCAAAAATATTTTTTTAAATGCTGGTTGTCGTACAATCGATGTGTTGAGTTTTAATTTAAAACATCTGTTTGAAAAATGTTTTTGAAGCTTCCCAGTAAATTCTATATGCTCATGAAAAAGTCGCTTTGAAACTACGTCAGCCATTTAAAAGAGGTTTTTCACGCATTTTTCTTATCTTGACGTTTCAAAGATTTCTGCTGGGGGTTCCACAAAATAGAATCCCCCTCCCCCGTTAATATTTAACCCCCTCTACTATTTTTTCTCTCTTCACCTGTCAAAATATATTTTCATTCTCAGATTTTAAACTATATTATTTTAATTTAATTTAATTAAACAAGCGTTGAGTTTCATACAAAAAAATTATGTATAAAACAATCTGAGTATAAAAAGTAAAAACCATTCAAGCGAGGAAAGCTCTACAATACTACAATGCTTTGCGATTTCATTGATGGACAACAGGCTTGTATTTTATTTTCTATATAAAAACAAATATAATTTTAAATAATATTTAAGTTTTCGATCTTCAAAGTAGAATTATTTCAGACCTTTGTTACACCGCAACTCAGAAATCTTAAGTAAACTGGAAAAAATTAGATTACAAAATATAAAAAAAGTTGAATATGAGTAATATTTAGAAAACAACTTATTGAATATGAGTAAAATTTAAAAACCAACTTATTGAATAGTGTGTCGTATGTGAAACATGTTGTCGTTTAAAGACGAGTTTCAGTTAATTAAATAAAATCAAAGTTTTTCTCAGAAAATTTTCAAACAAGATGAAAATAGGATTTTCTAAACGGTTTTTAATCGTTTTTAAAATTTTTTAGTCCAGTTTAGCGTTCCAAATTAGCTTGGGCTGTAAGTTGTAACAACAACAAAACCAGACCAAAATGATGGTTTGGTTTTATAGATTGACTGTAATTGATACTGTCTAGCTGATACTATAAAAACAAAAACTATTCAATTTCAAACAGAAGTGCAGAAAACCTTGAATCGCTAAAGGTGGGCCACTGCAGGTAAGTATAACGTTTCGTTAGCCAATCAAGACTTTCCAGTGTTTCTTCGACGGGCTCAAGGAAAACCGTCACCACAATGTTCCTTCCTCTATCCAAGCTCTCCATCTTTGCCATTTCCAGCTCCAATCGACACCACTTGCTCATTACAAAATGTTTTGAAACCAGCAGGAGTACTTTTCTAACAGTAAAAAATATTATGAAAAATTGTAATATATACTTTCATATTGAATTGCATAAAAAGAAATAGATGCATAAGAATAAATAACTACCTGCTTTTTTCAATGGCACTCATAATGTTAGCTTCAATGTTGTTTCCAGCTTCAAAGTCTCTCTCATGAATGCAAAACTTAAAGTAATCAGAAAGTTCTTTAAAACTGTCACTCAAACTGAGTTCTTCATTTGAATAATTTCTGATGTTTTCAGCATCGGCCGATAAAACCAAATTCGAACAAGACTCTCTTGCAGTTTCTGTGATTTTAGTTTTAGTTTTTTCTTTCTTCGTCATTTTAATTTCACTTTGTGGCATTTCAAGATTCGGAATAAGCTCTTGCACGATCCAGGATCTATCGTTCTGATCGTACGAAACAAAAGCGTCGTACGAATAGCTGGTCGTCGTCTCCAGCCAAAGTTTATACTGCTTTCGTTTTTGAGCCATTTTCAACATGTAATACCGTATGTCCCATTTGTATTTGTGGAATGTAACACCGATCAGTGTGCAAATAATTGCCAGGGCTGCCAATCCTCCCAATATTTCAAATATTAAATAATAATGGCATTCCATCCTGAGGTTGCTATTTATATAATGAATCTTATCTAGGGAGATTGCTTTTGAATTTTTGAGACAATAAACTGTCTTGATGTTGTCAACGTTGGTCGTATTTTCCATCACCCAGGAGAGAAATGTCATTGAATCGCAGTTACATTGGAATGGATTCTCTGCTAAATACAGTGTGAAGTTTTCGTAACCTTTGTCAGCACTCATTGAAGAAAATGCTTTCAACTGATACGACGAAAATACCACAAAGAGGTTGGAAGAAAGATCTAAACGTCTGGAAAAATCACAAATGAAAATTTAAGAATACAACAGTGTGCTTTCAAGTGAAATTTCAATTATTAAAATCATATTGTTTTTAGTTTCTGCAATTATTTTAAATTAATTAATTAATAGTAGTTAAGTAAAATGTATTATATAGTTTTATTAGGGTCATTTTACTTATGTTGATTAAACACATACTTCAAAATCCGATCATAATAGCAATTTTGAGATTTATTTAAAACCTAAGATGTAAAAATTGATGGTGAAGTTTTTATAAGAACTAACTTTATTTGAGGAATTATGCTCAGATTGATGTCGAAAGTTTGTAAAGAGTTGGCGGACAAATTGAGTACTTCTAATTTCAACAAATTTCCGAATGTTTTCGAATGAAGACGTTTTAATCTATTATTTGCTAAACTAAGCCATGTTAGATTTGTATACAAAGTAAATATTTTGCCATCTTGATCTTGATTTAGCTGGTCGGATAACTCATTGCCTTCTAAATTTATTCTTCCTTGAATTTTTTAGTAAACAAAAACATAATAATACAAATATTTAACATTTTTGCTGCAAACCATAATTGCATAAAGTAAGTTGCAGCTCTCAGCTTACCATCTAAATAGCAGGGACGTAAATTGAGGTGGGCAGGGGTGGGGCATTTGCCACCCCCTGATTTTAAAAATTTGAAACTTTTAACCTAGAGTGTACTATATATTTTTAAAATTTTAACTTTACTTAGCCTAGTGATGATTCAATGCGTATTGGAATCCTATTAGCGTGTGTAGACAATCCCCCCTAGATTTCCAAAATTTAGTTTTTTTACCTAGTGTTTACAATGTAATTTTTAAATTTTAACTTTACACCTTGTTATGATTCAATGCATGACAATAAACTTAACTTGCTATACTATTCAGCTATTTGTTTTTTTTACAGAAACTCTGTTATTGAATGACTGAATCTTGATCAGAAATTTATCTCAAAACCTTTAAATTTTACCCAAAAATTAAAAAAAATCTACCGACCCCATTTGGGGTTCCCTTTTTTACTAATTCTGTATCTGTTCCTGCAATATGATTAAACATACATCCCTCTTGTACCCAGTGGCGGATCCAGAAATTCCTGGGGGGGGATGCACTTAAGACATTTGTCACATTCTCTTCTACTTGTGAGGGGTAGTCGTAGGTATTTGTTCAAAGAGTTTCACTTTATCCTCCCAAAACGGTTATGGTCATTTTCCAAAAACCAGTTATGATACCAAAAAAAATTTCAATTGATACTCTGGTGGTAGTGCATCTCTTCACCCCTCCCTGTTTGTACCTAATTTTTTATTTATATTATAGTAGCCCACGTCACTCACTCACTCACTGATTCTGTCACGCTTACGTAATTAGTCGTTTAGACGATATAGATGTGCACGTAAGAATTTATTGCGTGCAGGCGTGTAATAAAAGTTATTATGCAATTGTACCTAAATACACTCTCAGTCCTAGAGATCAAAAGAAGTGGAGCTGCAATCAAAAAAATATATATAAAAAGCAAGGACCACTTCTCAACGATGGGCCGAGTTCGTTTCGCGTTGATGTTGTTGCCAGCTTTCGGAATCTCTTATATCGTTAACTCACACGTGTTGTGAATTTTCGCTCAGTGACATGGGGCCCAAAAGAAGGCCAAGTTTAACAAGCCTTCGAGGGACATCGTCGAGGAAGCATGGAGACAGGCTTCTGACAGTGAAGAATCTACTCCTCCCCAGAGGAAAACCAGCTCTGCAGAGCAACCGCCAACACCTGCCGTCAGTCATGCACCATCCGAAGAGATGCTGAAAATCATAAGTGAAACTTTCGTCACTAGCGTCCTAGCCGACCTGAGAAAATCAACGTCAATCCCAAAGGTTCTCAGCCAACAAGAAACCCAAGAAAAGCAACAACAACCAGCGGTGGACCAACTCGATGATATGATCGAATTTGTGATCATGACGGACATTACAAAGATAGATCCTTTCAAAATTGAAGGCAACCTAACAAGACTCCTGAACCGTCAGCCAGTGATTACCGGCAAAGGCAAAAAGATACGAGTCATAGTTTCGAAAACAGAGAAAGAAAAATTGGAAACTCTGCAGGAACTTGGAGGATACAAGGTTAGGGTTTTTAAAAAACCTTTAAATAAAACCAAAATGATAGTTACCGGT
The DNA here is from genome assembly GCA_963978895.1 of Erpobdella octoculata. Taxonomy (NCBI): domain Eukaryota; kingdom Metazoa; phylum Annelida; class Clitellata; order Hirudinida; family Erpobdellidae; genus Erpobdella; species Erpobdella octoculata. Next base: position 22,824,109 of record OZ022244.1, read on the forward strand.
GTTCCGCTGGAAATCACATTAGAAGTTATTATTGAAAAGTCCGGATGTACCGCAGCAGTGCGAATAAAGAAAAGAATTGACGGAAGGTTCCAGGAAACCACTGCAGTTATTCTTACCTTTGAACCGGACCAGACACCACCGAAATATGTAAGATTTTCTTTTCTGAATTTTCGGTTAAAGGAGTACATCCCCAACCCGGTTAGATGCTACAACTGCAACCAATTTGGCCATGTGGCCAAGTACTGCAGGGCCAAAACCTCCTGCCCTAGGTGTGCCGGGGAACATGACCTAAAGAGCTGCCAAGAACAAACAAAAAATATGTGTGCCAGCTGCAAGACTCTGGACCACAGGACAGGCAGCGAGGAATGCCCCAAGTGGCAAAAAGCCAAGGAAAATGTTAAAAGTGCAACAGGAAAGAAATCCTACTCAGAAGTCCTGAAAAGCGGAGAGAAAAAATCCACAGAGGCCGAATCGACTGAAAAAACACTAGAAATCCAAAAAGAGATTCATCACATTACCAAAACGACGGAAAAGATAAGAAAGAAAACTATAGAAAAAACACCCGAACCAAGTTCGATACTCGAACTAATTACCATGATCCAAAAGATTTTACAGGTGCTGTCCGATTTAGTCAACCAAAGAGGAGACGAACCCAACCGAGAAATTGCGACATTGAGGTCTGCAGAAGCTACTCTCCCTGACTCCGGGATTAAGGAATCAGTTGGAGCATAGCAACAATGATGAAAAACCAGCGCAAGAGGGAAAGAAGAAGAAGATAAAGAATTTTTTAGATACATTTTCTGATTTTTCTTCTAACCCTCTTAAATGGACATTATTTTATTTTATTATTATTTATTTATCATTTCCTTTTATATTTTTTTTTCACTGTCTAAAAATACTATGTATAAGGACAATAAACTATCATAAAAAAAAAAAAAAAAAAAAAAATCTCAACGATGGGTAACGATACAATCGAAAAATAATTTATGAAATTTAAAAAAATCCGTCATTTTTGACGGGCTATCTCTAGTATAGATATAAAAAGTAATGTGTTTATTGGCATTCGCTGATCATCACATCAAAGCGGCAGGAGCAATCTAAACAACCTTTGGCATGCAGGTAGACTTTATTGATAAGAAAATTTTGAAAAATTGAAAAAAATCTGTTATTTGTTTGATGTTTCATTGGCAAAAAAAGCGAAAAAAACTAAGCAAAGAAAGCTTGGGCAACGCCGGGTAACCCGGTTAATAAGCTATATAATGGCGGGAAAATTTTGCCTCCTCCCCCATTGGAAAATGCTAAATTTACGTCCCTGCTAAATAGCAGTTACTTTTGATTTAATTACATATATTTATAATTAGCAGTTTAATAGAGATATAAAAATATGTTACCGATGTTTAGTCCTTTTCGAATACTGATGTTAAACAAATCTGGAGCCAAGCAGTAAATTCCGTTGTAACTGAAATCTAGTTTCACAGGTTTTTGTGCTCTTGGCCGGTCGACAATGATTGGTCCAACCATGCTTTTTATTCCGTTCATTCCGAATTCAACGGTGGTTATAGCGCAGTTTCCGAGCACTAAGACAGGCGGTAAATAGTTCAAATTCTCGTCCACAATGCTGTTGAGTAAAATCGTATCGAGTTTTTTTGGGCATGGAACACACCAGGAACTATCTTCTAGTCGTTCAGAATAAAGAGGAAAAATACACCTAACTGCAAGTTTAGCTAAACAAGGTCTTTTAGAAACGGCATGTTCGTAAGGCTGTTTCTCTAAAAATTCGTTCGTTGGATACATTTTATTTGATTCTTTCTGTCCGCCGAGAGCTCGTTTCAACTGGTAATTAGCATTAAATTTGGTTAGATTGACCATCGTGAACATAAATGTCGCTAAACCAAAGATGTTGCCCAATCGATTGAACGAGACGTCTAAATATTTAACATGCTTTAACGCTCTTGAAAAACCAGTGTCAATATAGAGTAAATTGTTTTTATTCAATTTCAAGGTTTCTAAATTTGTTTTATCTTTCAAGTTCTCATTAAATGTTTTGTTTAAATAATTTGTGGGCCAGAAATTGTTAACCAAATAGGAAGCATCGATTAGATTGATATTGTTCGTAAGATGTCTGAAGGTTTTTGATACCTCTATCAAGTTAAGCCTGGGATTGTGGCCAAGTCTTAGAGTTCTCAATTGTTTTAAAGGAACAAACGTCTTCTCTTCTATAAATAAAAGATCCAGGTATTCGAGAAAAAGGCTAGTCAAGTTTTGACACTTTTCAAAGCTCAAGAATGTTTTTTCTGTTAATTGCCTCAGAGGAGGGTATATTGATAGGTTTTGCAAAGAGTTCAAACCATAGAAACTCTCTCCAAATCCCCCGCTTATATTACCGCTAACAATGAGGTTCTTTAAAGCAAACAAATTTCTGAAAACTTTCTCCGATATTTGTTCAGTGTTGTAGATGGACAAAGATATTAAGCTAGAGTTAAGTGGGTTGAAAGCAAGCGAGCTTTCATTCATAATTAGTGGATTACTGTGAATGTTTAACATTTTCAATGAGGGTGTATCATCAAATAATCCATCCGGGAGATTTGTGATTCTATTTTCTCCAATAAGAAGAACCACTAAAGAATAACATTTTTTAAGAGCATGATGGTGCAAATTTGTAATTTGGTTCCCATACATGTTCAAAAAGATCAAATTTGATGGCAATATCTCTGGGAAAGCCAACAGATTCAAATCTGAACAAACCACTTTTGTTGTATTATCCAGACACAAACATTTCAGACAAATTTCATCTTAAAAATAATAAACAATAGAGATTAAGTAAAATAAATTTGTTTTGAACAATTTCAATACACCACCAAAAACCACTGGGAACAGGAAAGCGACCGGGAGCAGGAGAGCGACCGGAAAAGCGTTGAAACTAAAAACAAATGACCTTTTCCATCTCACCATTAAGATCCAGAAAACTAATTTTTCAAAAAATAGTAAAACACGTATTTTGTTATTTATTAAAGAAATATAGATACTAAATTTAAAAACTTACATGTTTTTATTTTCTGAGTTTTTTGACAAGAATAATTTTTCCCACGCCACATTTAAAGTCCCGGAAGCCAAATTTAAAAAAAAAATTAAAACACTAGTTTTTTGAAATTCCTTAAATTAACTTCACCGCCGGTCTTGCTTGCTTGCATGAATGAATGCTTGCAAACCTTGAAAGTAAAATTCAACTAACTTCCCGTCATCCAATCAAGCTTAAATTTGAAATATAGGCTTGCTCCTCATGACAATTCATTTTATTAAAATTTGAAAACGTTTTGAAAAACAATTATTTTTTAATAAAAATAAAAAATGTCTATGTTTTAAAACAAAAAAATCAAACATAATTGCATAAATGTTTACATATATAAGTTTTAAAAATGTTGTTTTAAAAAAAATTGCAAAAAATGAAAAGCGAGCGAATATTGAAATATAAGGCTATATCAACAAATTTGAACAATCACAGGCTACCGCGCCAAAAATTCAAAACAGCAACAAGGTTATAACGAGCCTAGCAACTGTTTAGAAATTTAAATTTATGCGGCGTAACTATAACAACTGCACGCACTTACAAAATAAGCACACGCACACGTAGCTATAATACAAGGATTTGCATGTCCGCTGTTTAAGACACGGACATGACAACGTATATTTTTATTTTTCAAGTAAATACTAATTTTTACATCTGTAACACTTACAGTTTTTGAGTAGCAATTATTCTAAAAAACAAATAACCCTATTTTCCACCCCACTTTTGAGGTGACAGGAAATCAAATTTTTAACTTTTAACTTTTTAAGAAATTAGACACTAAATTTAAAAACTTTCACATTTTTGGTTTTTGAGATAAAAATTGTCATCTTCCTGTTTTATCTTCTAGGAAGCAAAATTAAAAAAAAAACCCTTTCTTAGTGGGTGCTTACTCTGCTTACTACTGCTTACGTTATAAAAGTAACATAAGTTCCAAACTTCACGTTTATAAGACAATGCGTTTTAGCTCGGTGTTGACTATATATGTGTCAGTCAGTCAATTAGGACATGTTCTTTTATATATACAGATTTTTCATTTTGACATCACATCCAGTTTTTCTTGCATGAATCGTTTCGCCCAACGGTTCTTCCGAGATGGTATCAAACGGGATGGCCAGGATAATAAGAGATCTAACTGCCCGCTCTGGCTTAGCTTATTTTCTCAATGTTTATTTAAGTTATTAATTTTTATAAGAAATAAATACATATTGCTAGGCTGTTTACTAACCTTTACCGGAGCAACCTCTTGACGCGTCAACACAACCCCATCCAGCTGAAAATAATATAAGCCCGATTATTGCAAACAAATTCATGTCTAAAGTTGTTTAAATTCGTTACAGTCAAACGTAGAGTTGTCTTCTATAATAACCGTCTTTAAAAGCTACTAAATTAACAAACAGATTTATCTTCTGGAAATTTAATGTGTTGTCTATAATTGCTCAATGCCGCAGTTTAATTGGATAAATAGATTGATGCGATTATGATTTGTCATTATAATTATGTTGAGTTAAAAGTGCTATTCTTAAAAATAACCATTACATTTAACCTCAAAAAGCAATAAAAAATTATCATATAACCACTCCAAATTATTAAGATTTCCTGCGTTCTGTCAGGTTATTTCTTAAAACACGAATAAATGAATATATATATATATATATCCTTAAAAGCTTCATCCAGACCCTTAGGGGGAAAACTTCCGCTTCTCAAAGCATTTCATATTCTCCCCAAAAATTTCAAATTTTCCCAAAACCATTTGGTAGTTATTAAATTCCTTATATTAATTTCATCACCGGTCTTACTTGCTTGCTTGAATGTTTGCAAACCTTGAAAGTACCAATTAACAACTTCCAGTCATCCAATCGAGCTGAAAATGGAAATAAAGGCTTGTCCTCATAACAATGCATACTATTAAAGTTTGAAAAATTTTTGGAAAAATGTGCAATGAAAAAAATAATTTTGTATGTTTAAAAAAAACAAATCAAATACAATTAAATAAATGCTGGCATATAAAAATTCAAAAAATGATGTTTTAAAAAAATTGCAATAAATGAAAAGCCGGAAAATCTTGAAATATAAGGAGTTTGTGAAAAAAACATCATTTTTACGGTTTACTTGTTTTATGCTTAGAGTTTAAAAGTTGTAAAAAAATTCAAATCATTTTAATTGTAAAATTATGTATGTTTATTGTTGTGATCTACATTTGAATGAAACCGGATAAACTATATACCTATTTCCATCCTCTTTAACAAGGATGGAAATAAGTAATTTTGTAGTGTAGAAATTCTTTATTCTTTTTCCAATTTCTAAAGTGCATAAAAAATCTTAAAAAAGATTATAAGTAGCACTGAGGCTTCCGTTAGTTCCGTTCAAAAACACAATCACAAAAGAGAATATGTAAACAAGCAGTACATAAATTAAAGGTCACCACATAAAAGATATGTCAATTTAATTTAAGTTTGAGTAAAAGCTAGTTTAAAGAGATATGCCATCAGATGAGAGCGGAATTCCAGACCAGCTTTACATTTGCGCACGTCCGGCGGAAGGGCGTTCCAGAAAGCAGGTCCAACATAGTGGAAAGACCCCCCTTCAAAGGTCGTGAGGCGTGGTCTTGGGGTGATGAGGGTGAGCTGGTCAGCCAATCCAAGGAAGGCACTGATGTACTTTGGTGAACCAGACATCATTGAACTGAAGACCAAGCTAGCTATCTTTAGAGTAATTTTTTGAGGTATTTTTAGCCAGCGCAAGCTGACTAGCAGGGGAGTTATATGTTCGGTTCGTCGTCGAGAAGAAAATATGAGTCTTGCTGAGGCATTCATTATTTTTTTGTAATGTGTCAAGTAGTTTTTGGCTGACGTTACTAAGTAAAGAATTTCAATAGTCTATTCTGGTGAGGACCAAATGATTCTTTGATTTGACCAACTGAACTACTAGAGTTTTGAGTATTTCTTTAGAGACAAAAGGTTTACCTCCCTAAGAGCACCCGGCCGAAGTTCTGTTTATGTGATTCGCCATAGACAGGGATGTATCAAAGTAAACCCCAAGATTCCTGACGGTTACCGTAGACTGGATGGTGTCTCCAGCGAAGAGCAAAGGAAGTGTCGGCACCAATCGTAGCCCATGGTGGAATCCGAGCCACAATGCTTCCGTCTTATCAGAGTTCAGCGACAGCCGATTTGATGCCGTCCAGATCGCCAGTTGTAGAAAGCAATTTTCAATTTGTAGGAGGAAGTTCGGAATGTCCTTTGGTTTAGAGTGTCCATAAAGCTGAATGTCATCAGTATACTGGTGGCTAGTCAGACCATGTCCCGCCACCAGTTTTTCGACGTCAGCCACGTAAAGCAGAAAAAGCAGCGGGACGCCGGAAGTAATATTTTCAGCAACTTCATTCGAACCACCTGGAGTTGTTATTGTCTGCTTTCTCTTTGAGAGATATGATTTAATCCCTTCATGGGCGGTATGGCGAATAACGAAAGACACATCGAGCCAGGCCAGAAGAATGCCATGATCAACCGTATCAAAAGCAGCGGACATATCAAGAGGAGTAGGACAACATTCCCGTCATCAATAGCTCGACGAATGTCTGTGGCCACCTTGAGCACCGCTGTCTTGGTGGAATGTTGACGGCGATAAGCAGACTGAGTTTCTGGGAGCAGAGAGTTGTGGTCGAGGTATGCCTCAGCACCAGCCGCTCCAGGAGTTTTGACAGTACACTGACATTAGAGATTAGCCTGTAGGATGACAGAAGATTAGAATCTAAAGTTGATTTTTTAAGGGAGCAATTGAATAAGCAGGTTAAGGGGCCAGTACTGGAAGGAGTTTTTAAGAGCCACGAAGTGATCGGGTCTAGTTGACATTGTTTGTTTGGGAGAGAACCAATCAGCTTTATTGTCTAATCCAAGGTGGTAGGCTCCAGTTCAGTTAATAAACTGACAGTCGGAGATACGAATGAGAAGGTAGGTGGGAGCGGTGTCGGTCATCTAGCGAATCACATGTAATTTTTTTAGATGAAATTTGATGAGCCACGATTGTTAATGACAAGTATTGTCATCCAAAATAAAGCCATGCTGAAAGTTTCAGCTTCCTAGCTAGTCCAAAAGCTGGTTAAATTTTATTTGCAAGATTTGCGTACAGAGAAAGCCAAATCGGAGACAGTCGGAGATACGAATGAGAAGGTAGGTGGGAGCAGTGTCGGTCATCTAGCGAATCACATGTAATTTTTTTAGATGAAATTTGAAGAGCCACGATTGTTAATGACAAGTATTGTCATCCAAAATAAAGCCATGCTGAAAGTTTCAGCTTCCTAGCTACTCAAAAAGCTGGTTAAATTTTACTTGCAAGATTTGCGTACAGAGAAAGCCACACACAAACAGAAATTGTAGCCTAAATAAAAGTTTGTAAAAATACTACAGGAAAAATGTGTCTCTATGAACGCTGTCCATATCATATTTTCATCGTTCAAAGCAGTTTTTGGCAGATTCGGAAAAGCGAGCGAAAACGGAAAAGCGGTCGGGAGAGCAAGCATGGTAGGAAACGAGAAAAACCTAAAAAAAAACAAGCAACGAAGGGTACCCGCTAGTAGAATATAAAATCACTTGTTTTTATTATAATTTTTTTTAGAAAATAAAGTAACAGCTTTTAGTTTATTTTTATAAAGCATAATTTAAAAATTTACAATAATAAATTTTTCTATATTGACACTAAAGATTCTTATATTTCCAAACTTCACATACTTCCCAAATCAAGTATTAAGAAGACTGTGTGGACAACGTTTTTCTATTTTATAGACTTATTATCACTAAACAATAATTCCCAGTATTACTAACAAGGCATTAAATAGTTTAATTCCACTTGTTAACAAAGCAACGGCAGTGTCAAATACATATAAATTTAACTACTGTAAATTGATCAATTGTTTATTCATAAAAACAAATATGTACAAGGCAATGATCAAGTGTCATATCAGTCTTTTCTTAATAAAAGAAATACTCAGTCATCAAAAGTAGTTTTCCTTCCTTTGAAATCTTGAATGGACCCACTATTCCTGTTTCTTCCTTCGTTATTGAAACCACCACGTCCACCTCTCCCTGTTGGTGTTTTTGAATTTTGTATGAAAAAAAGAATAAATGTAAATAAAAATAATAGAAGCACTTTACTTACCTCCTCTACCACCACCACCTCTTCCTCCAAAACCACCACGGCCACCTCTTCCACCCCTGTCACCTCCTCGACCACCACGGAATCCTCCTCTTCCACCTCTATCACCAAAACCTCCACGTCCACCTCTTCCTCCACCAGAACCGCCTTTACCACACTGGTCTAATTTTATAGTTCTTCCGTTGACTTCAGATTCTTGCATATCTTTCAGGGCAGTGAGTGCCTCGGCCTCAGATGAAAATTCGAGGAAACCGAATCTGATAATCACAATTAAGTTAAACAATTAGTTCAGACTCACTTAATATGCACAAAATATGAGCCTTACCCCTTAATTTTTCCATCATCATTTCTGGGAAGCCTGGCTTCTTGGCAGCTAAAATATTCTTTCAGCATATCTTCATCTGTTCCCCATGCCAAATTTCCAATAAACAAAGTCCTGGCATCTCTCTCAGCTGGTAATGCAACAACTTATTATTCAATAATACTGTCCACATAAACAATAGAAAACAATTAAAAATTACCTTTATCACCACCGTTGAAGCTTCTGTTTCCCCTATCGTTTCCTCCAGCATTCCTCTCTTTGGCAAGTTCAACCACAATCTCCGTACCGTTCATATCTAAACCGTTAAGTTCTGCTACTTCTGATTCAGACATCTCTTGCTCCATGGTCAAAAACGCCATCGTACTAAAATTATGTAGTCGATATTATACACTTATGAATGATAATTGTACACTTATTTATAACAAAAATGAGAATTGTAGATGAGTAATGGAGTTGACCCCAACACAGTAGTTAAGACAACAACTTGCCTCATCAATTTTCTATCCCTGAAGTTTACTACAACAAATGTCACAGCAGACAAACATTGTGAAAAATTCAGGATTCATTTAAAAAACTAACTGTAATGAAATATACAAATAATGAATAATACTTACAATTCTCTACCAGTTAATTTAACATTGGTCAGAGTGACGCCGTTCTTTTTGAACACGTTTTTGATTGATTTTTCGTCAGCTCCAGAAGGGAGATCTTTTACAAACAACTCATATCCTGACAAACAAAATGGATTATAAATTAAATTAAAATTCTTCTTAAATTATAACAATCAAATGTTCTCATCAACATACCCTTTCTTTCATTCGAATCGGGCTTGTTTTTCTTTTTTGGTGGTTCACTTTTGCTTTCTTGGTTTTTTCTTTTACCACCTTGCGGTTTTTCTTCTTCCTCCTCTTCATCATCTTCCTCCTCCTCTTCACTTTCTTCAGCTTTCTTAGCAGCAGCTTTTTTTGGCTTTTCTTCTTCTTCTTCTTCTTCTTCATCGGATTCTTCTTCCGATTCTTCTTTTTTAGCAGCAACTTTTTTCGGTTTTTTCTCTTCCTTTTCTTCTTCTTCCTCATCAGATTCTTCTTCAGATTCTTCTTTTTTAGCGGGTGTTTTAGTAACCTTATCAAAATATACATTAAGTATTATGACAAAATGAATCAATAAATTCAAAATTTATGTCAGCAACACAAACAAAATCAAGGTTGACATAGAATATGTAAAAATGCCAATTTGTTAGACTGGAGATATTCCGACTAAAACACACCTTTTCCTCTTCAGATTCTTCAGATGAATCATCCTCAGATTCTTCTTTCTTCGCTACGGGTTTGGCAGCATTTTTGTTAGCCGCCTAAAAATGGTCAAAATATAACAAATTAGGTAATTTCGAAACAACGATAACTGCTCCACAAAAATAATCAACAAACATACCTTGGTCGGTACTTCTTCAGCTTCTTCCTCTGAAGACTCTTCTTCAGATGTTTCCGGTTTCTTAACCTCAACTGGTTTCTCAACAACTTTTGACTATGATAAACAATCATTTTTAAAATCAAAAATGTCCAGTAAGCATTTTATATAGTATAAAAATAAACATTGTAATTAAATAATCGAAGCCATATAATATAGCCGTATACATATAAACATAGGACTTAGACTTAACACTATTAATTTGCGTGTGTGTATGTTCCCAGATAATTAACAGACTGTACTGTGATTGTTAAAGTAAAAAACTATCAAATCTTTGTCTCACGTTTTACAAATCAACGAAACACGTGTCTATATTCTAATCTCGTCAAAATGGATCGGCTATATAATTAACATAATCATTATTAATGGCGTGGACCAATAACTTTGGAACGTTGCAACAAAATACTTTACATGTCAAAATGCAAACGTGCATATTTGTAACTACTTCCCAAATGTTACTTAATTCTACTTCTTACTAAACGACACTAAATGCAGAGAATACGACAGAACTACATTGACAAGCCGCAGCCATAATATCATAACCAGTTAAGCAACAAACCTTCTTTGAACTTTTAGGCGGCATCTTTGCTATTCTGTCAATATAATGAACTAAAGTATAAGTTACTATGAACAGCACCAACAAACGTGACTACGATAATGTGCTTTCCTGTCAGAGATGTACACTTCTATCCACAGATAAAATACCATATCCTAAATAAAAAATATTTTAGATAAAAATTATTTATTTATTAAAATTGTCTATGGTTTAAATTTAATGATAATTTTTTTATTTTTTTTATTTATCTGCAGTATTGGAAAATGTGACGGTGTTGTTAACAATTTAACAGTGGGCCGCTCCACTCAATTAATTTATCTAGCTTCTTGTGGCTTTTGATTTTTGGAGTTTTTTAGTATTAAATGCAGAGTTGTACAGCGGCAGATCCAGGAAGCCAATCTGGTTATGGCCCTTCTCCCATTTTGCTTTTATAATTTGACCCATAAGCACTTAAATCAGGGGGCAAAGGAAGGTTTTCCCCTTTTCTGAATGTTCAGAATTTGAAAATTATTTTAAACTAGCAGTACCCGTAGCGGCTTCGCTCGCATGAAATTAGAGAATTTGAATCGCGCATACATAGTAGAGTAGGATCAATTTTTTAGGTCTCGGCTCGGCCCGTCGACAGCTTGGCCCAGCCCGTTTCAAAAACCGAAATTCCTGGCCCGACACGGCCCGTCTAATATAGGCCCGGCCCGTTTTTACAGGCCTAGAAGTTCTATATACTTGATGAAAAACTTCGGCCCGTCCCACCTTGACTTCAGGTTTAGCCCGGCCTGTCTGAACACACTAGAATTACTAAAATGTCTATATACTTGGTTAAAAATCTCGGCCCGTCCCACCTTGATTTAAGGCTTGGGCAGGGCCGTATGAAGACCCTAAAATAACGGCTTGGCCCGTCCGTCCGGTGATAAACTGAACTCATCTACTTTTAACCGGCATAAAACCTCAAAATACTAATTTTCACATCTGTAGCATTTACAGTTTTTGAGTAGCAGTTATTTTAAAATCAAATAACCCTTTTTCCACTTCACATTTGAGGTCCTGGAAACCAAATTTTCAAAAAATGGTGAAACACGTATATCATTATTTTTAGAGTAGAAACTAAATACTAATTTTACTTTTGTAGCATTTACAGTTTTTGTGTAGCAGTTACTTTAAAAACCAAGTAACCCTATTTTCCACCCCAGACTTGAAGTCCTGGAAACCATGTTTTAAGAAATGGTAAAATACGTATATCATTATTTCAAATTAGCATCTACAGTTTTCGAGTAGCAGTTACATTAAAAACCAAATAACCTTATATTCCACCTCACATTTGAGGTCCTGGAAACCAAATTTTAAAAAATGGTAAAACACGTATATCTTTATTTTTGGAATAGAAACTAAATACTAATTTTTACATCTGTGGTAATTACAGTTTTTGAGTAGCAGTTACTTTAAAAAACAAATAACCTTATTTTCCACCCCACATTTGAAGTCCTGGAAACCAAATTTTCAAAAAATGCTAAAACACGTATTTCATTATTTTTGGAGTAGAAACTAAATACTAATTTTTACTCCTGTAGCATTCACAGTTTTTGAGTAGCAGCTACTTTAAAAACCAAATAACCCAATTTTCCAACCTACATTTGAGGTCCGGGAAACCAAATTTTCAAAAAATGGTGAAACATCAGCAATGCGCCATTATTATCTCATTATTATATACTTAAGTATGTTTGACTAGCCTAACCGAAAGCGATTATGTCCTGCCAACAAGAAGCTTATAAATGAGGATATCCAGCTAATAAGGCGATTCTCATTCGGTTTTCAGTTGTTTTCGGGTTTTCTATTCTTCGTTGTTTGCTGGTGTTGTTAAAAAAATTAAGAAAAATTGAGTTAGTGCAAGTTTAGATCAATAGTTTTTCCGTATACCCATATTAATGGGAAAAAAAATACCCATTGTTTTCTGTGAAGTCTAAAGTACTTAATTTTATAATTTATAAATCAATGGTTGTTTTACTAATTTAACTGCACAAACTCTTTGTTGAAGATGTCAAGCATAAATCTTGAACATCCAGCAAAAAAATGCGCATCTTCGCCATCGAAAGTTTAGCCTACGGGCTCCAAATTCTTAAATTCGCCTCTGGTGACGAACATGCACTCTCCTTCAACCTCAGTAAACGCAAATGCAATATTCAAAAAGTGTGAGGTTTGAAACGAAAATTTGACAGTTTTGTTGGTCAAGTTCAGTGGCGGATCCAGAAATTTACTAAGGAGGGCCAAAGGAAAAAAATAAAATTTTCAAATGTATAATAGTTTGTTTATTTCAATATAGTATTTTAAACCATAATTAACGCGTGAACAATAAAAAATAAAATATTTACATCAATAAAAGTCTTCGTTCTTTCTTGCTTGCATAAATAATAAGAATCTTTTCAGGGTCCACATCGATAGAATTATTTGTATGCAGCAATGCCAACTCTGTCAGCCTCTATTTTCCCATCGTGGATCTGCTTTCCGCAAATGATGGCCAGGGAGTGATAAAAAATTAAATACAGAGACAAAATTTTAAGCTAAAAATTGCAATTTTTCATTTTTTAAACTCCAAGGGGGTCCGCTACTGTGCACCCCCCACCAGAGTATCAATTAAAAAAAATTGACATAATACCATAGTTTTTGGAAAATGAGCATAGCTTTTTTGGAAAGGGGAAGTCTTTTAAAAAGCGACTGGGGATAACACCAGCAGTAGCGAGAGAAAAAGCGAAAGAAAGAAAAACGATAGAAAAATCTCTAAAAACCCCGGACAACGCCGGGTAACCCCACTAGTAATAAAATAAATAATAATAATAACTTTGCTGTAGACAGCTGTGAGGGAATCAACATTGTATCAATACCACTAATAGGGTTCGCTGATTGTATTTTGGCACAGAAAATAGCTTAAACGTTGAACCGTCACTGAAGGATTAAAACATACACGCATCCCAGTAGACAGACAATAAACTATATATAGCAGGAAGGGCACGAATCTTATTAAAAGGATTAATGAATGAGTCACCAGACACAATTTAATGAGTCACAATCACAAGGAATTGGTGGGAAAACATCGATGGAAACTTAACCGGTGCAAATGTAGGTAGTTGCATGCATGAAGAAAAAGAAAGAGTTAAGGAACATGAATATTAATGAATTAATAGTCATAGTTGTGACAACCATACAAAATACGGAAACGAAATTGAACTTGAAATAAGCAATACTTTGCAGGATAGAGACGGGAATCTCACACGGTAGAATCCTTAATTAGTGAACAAATTTTTAAAACTTTAAAAAACATTTCATATTTATTTTACGTTTTATTAGCAAAAACCCTAAATAAAAATAATGGCAGAAAAATTCCCCCCTCCTCCGGAAAATGCTGAATTTACGTCTCAGCCGGTTAGATTCGAACAACCGAAGAAAACTGAGTTTATTGCTTATTATATACAAATCAAAAATCATTATCGTGTTTTGTGTTAAAGTTTACTCCGATAACAATTTTCCCAGCTCAGCTTAATTAAAGTGAGAGAGGCCTTCGTATTAGATATAAATATTCAGCGCTATAGAAACTAATGTTTACATCTGACATCCTAATATGGTCCGCGAACTTTTATCTTTTATCTGAATGTTTATGCATTTTTGATCAAAACCACTTTTTATGTTTACAGGTTTTCAGATAATACAATTACGAATTATAACTTATTTTTATGGTAAGAGATTCCCTTATTATCGCATATTATTCTAATCTATTGACAGTGCGCGCACTGTCAAATAACGCGATTGGCTATTGACATTGAGCGGTTAAGCACTGCCATGGAGTATAAAGGAGGAGATCACTCTCCCGTGAGTTTTGTGAAACCATTATGAAGATTCTCGCTTGGTGGCGCTTAAAAGGCTACAATGCTGCAACACTTAGTGGCCCTACTTGACAAGGCATACATACTGTATAGCTGACTAAAATCTCATTTTTACATTGAAAAAACTATATTTTGACAAGAACTTAACATTGTACAATAATCAGCAAATAACAAAGCATTTATTAACATTTTCAATTATTTATTTAAAATATAATATAAAAATTTACAGTATACAATAAACTATCTTTTGACATTTTGGCAAACACCTTCTTTTCTTCTCCTCAGACATCCATCTCTTGATTTTTAAGCTTACTTAGTTGTGACTGAATTAGGCTCCTCCATGTCTTAACTTAGTTGTGTAAAGCCAGTAAAGCGGTTTAACAAATAATCATAAATGATATTTGTAGTGAAAGTGATGCGGTATTCATCGCAGCCAACCGGAGGCAATTCTTCAGCTGTAATCCAGTACAGTACCAGATGATGCCAAAATATCGCTGTAAAACAGATCATTAGTGTAGAACATATTTTATATATGAATGAAAACGGCGAACATACTTCTAAACAATCCTGTGTTGTTTTTCCTTGTTGTCATATCCACTAGTACATCCAACTACCCAGCACTTGACCATGTTTACGACTTTAAATAACCAAAATAATTAGAAAAATAACTAAAGCGGATAACAAAAATGTTATCACATCAACGGAAGTATTAATTACCTAAAATGTTGACGATTAATCCACTAAAAAGCTCAAGATCGTCGACAAACTGTTCACATCACAGCTGAAATGCAATCAAAACAATGAAAGCTTAGGGCCACTACTATTTTAGCGCTGCCAAGCGACTATCTTCACTGACTTTCACAAAATCTATGTTTCTATATAGGACGCGTGCTCTCCTCCTTTATACTCCATGGCACTGCTAAAACCCATTTGTTACGAACAGTGAGCGCACTGTTTTATAGCACAAAAGGCTATTTACAGCATGTGACTGCAATACAAATAATTTAAACAGCAAATTAAATGATTTGTTCATCTAAATCAAATCAATCAAATTTATTTAACGCCAATGTCGTAAACGAATCTGAGGCGGGTGAACGTGAAATGAGCTGACTAATTTAACTGGAAAAGATGAGTTTTTAAAGTATGTTTAAAGAGGGAAAGAGATGAAGCAGATTTTATATGGGAAGGAAGTGAGTTCCAAACCAGAGGAGCTGCAGCACGGAAAGCTCGTGCACCAAACTTAGTGTGTGAAAATTGGGATTGAAGAAGAAATTGAGTTGAAGAGCGGAGCTGACGGGAGGGAGTGTATGGGTGTAGCAAGGTAGAGTGGAGGTTGAAACAGCCTTGAATGCTATTGTAGCTATTTTAAATTTGAATTATTTTATCCACTGGTAACCAGTGGAGTTGATTCAGTAATGAAACAGAGTGAACCGACTTGTCCGCTTGTAGAATGACACGTGCGAGGGTATTTTGAATTTTTGGGAGTACTTTGATGGAAGCTTTGGGAACACCATAGAGGATTGAGTTGTCATAATCAAGCCCTGAGCTGACCAGAGCGTGGTAAATGAGGCTGGCAGTTTGTAAGTTCAGTGTGTGACGGATATGGCGAAGAGCTTTAATGTGAAAGTAACAAGACTTGGAGATGAGTTTGACGTGATTGTGAAAGGTGAGAAACTTGTCTAGAGTGGCACAAAAAAGCTTGATATGACTTGCTAATGGAACAGTTGAATTGTCAATCTTGACACTAGAAACTGACGATAAGGATTTGTTGCGTTTATAAGTGCCTAAGAGTATTGTGTCAGACTTACTGAGATTTAAAGCGAGGTCATTGCGGGAGAACCACAATGCAAGGTTTGAAAGAGCTGTTTCGAGAAGGTGTAAGTTGGCGGTAGCACCAGGACGGGAAATGCCAATGTAAAGTTGAGTGTCGTCTGCATACTGTTGTTGGTAAACTCCAAGGTGCGAGGTTATTGATGCCACAGGTGAAATATAAATGGTGAAGAGGAGTGGGCCTAAGACAGAGCCTTGAGAAACACCGGAAAGACACGTTTCGGGGTATGATTGATGATGACCAACCTCGATGTACTGGCTACGACCAGTAATGTACGATGATAGCCAATTCAGAGCAGGGCCTGAAAATCCACATGAGTTAGTAAGACGATTAATAAGTATATTGTGATCAATTGTATCGAATGCTGAACTAAGGTCAAGGGAAACTAAGAGTGTGGATTTTCCAGTGTCGGCAGAGTGAAAAACATTGTCAAGGGCAAGTAAAAGAGCCGTCTCAGTTGAATGATTTGATCGATAAGCTGACTGATTAGAGTTGAAATTTGGAGAAGATGTAACTTGTAGTTTAACACGAGAGAGGGATAAACGTTCAAGTATTTTAGAGATGTTGTTGAGATTAGATATTGGACGGTAGTTGGAAAAATCTAAATTGTCTAGAGTAGGTTTTTTTAGTATAGATGTTACTTGTGCTTGTTTGAAAGATGCTGGAAAGATACCCTCAGTGAATGACAGATTGGCAAGCCTGGCAATGAGCTCTGAAAAAACTGATGAGAACGATTTGATTATTGATGTTGGAATGTAATCCAAGTTGGATGATTTGTCGGGAAGGGAAGAGAGGAGTTTTGCGACTTCAGAAGAAGTGACGGCTGGTAAGGAAGATAAATACTGGTTGCTAATAGGATCAGAGGTAGAGAAGTAAATATAGATGACTTATTGAGAGTTATTGATTTTCTTAAGTCGGTAATTTTGTTTACAAAATATTTAGAAAAGTCATCACATTGTCTGGTGTCAAAATCAATCACAGAACTCTTGGGATCAGTCGAGTGAAGAAGTTTCTTGATTTTTGACCAACGCTGCTTTGGATTAATACAGGGTTCAATCTCTCGACGGTAGTTTTAAATAAAAAATAAATATTTCCCTTCATCGCATATTATTTCTATCATCAAATAACAAGCAAATTCAATAGTGTGAAATATTCTATCTTCTTAATACAAAAGTAAATAATGTGAAGACATTTCCAATCTTGGGATAGGTTTGTCATTTTAGAATGAGAGTCATGTTGAAGTGTGCCCTCTGACGTTTTATTGGATACCCTGATGCTTAAATGGGTTCCCTGATGTTTAAATGGGTTCCCTGATGTTTAAGTGGGTCCCCACTGACTTTAAAGTGGACCTGCCTCCATAAGGCTGCAGCGGGCCCTTCCGACCTGGGCAGCAAAGTTTTAGCATTGTGCACAGGCATAGGAGACTGGGTCAGGGGGAATAAGCTCCCCAATTAGAGTGGGTTACTCATTTTTGGGCAAGCGGAGGAAAAACGAAAATAGTGTTTGAAAATATTTTGGGAAAAGTACCATTTTTTGGGAGGAAAAATGAAAAGTGGGATTCAGAAATGTTTGAGAAAAGTATCTGTGACAACCCCCTCTTCCCTCCAGTCATCAGCTTTTTTTTTGGAGGAAATATGAAAAGGTCTTAAAAAATTAGATTTCTTTTATTTTCTCAGGCAGACCAGACTTGGCCCCTACTGCATAAAATTCCCCTTCTCCTCTTGCATTATGAGAAAAAAATAAGATCATGTTGCCCACAAGGTTTTGCTGCAATGATGTCCCGGCCCTGTAGGGAATGTTTTACCTCGAAGAAAACGTCAAAGAAAAAGTCAGAGAAGTAAATCTCCGTTCCCCAAAATTCCTGACCCGCACTGGGTGCCTTTTTTTTCCTACATCCCTCGATCGTCAGGTGATACAAGAGCATAGGTGATACAGGAGCATATTTACGCTTTTTCCTAGTAACAAGACAGTCAATAGCCACATTACTTACCTTCCCTAAATCCCTCTAAAGTGGAGCAGCATAAGGAAATGAGGGAGACGGTCCGTCCTACGCCACATTTGATAGGGCATAAAATTTTGAGAAAAAAAGAAAGATAATTAGATTTTGTTCCCCTTCTCATTCATCGACTTATTTTTAGAGCGAACTATTTATATCATAAATAGTCTATTGACAGTGCCAAGACACTGTCAATAACCTATTGGTTTTATCACCAGTGCGCACTCTGCCAATAGCACCGACCTATTCTAACCTGATTTTCCATCTATCTGTCCATCCTATCTAATCTACTAAACTAAATTAATCTACTCTCTTGAGTGACTTCTTAAAGTCTTACAGCCTAAACTGGCCTAAAGTTAAACTGGTCACTAGTCTAAAGTCAGAGTCTAACCTTTTGCCAGCCATACTTTTTTGTGGTATGCAATTGTATTTTTATGTTATTTGAGTTGAGTAGGTAAGCAAGGCCTTATTTTCAGTGTATAAAACATTCAATAAAAATTAGTAAAATAAAATTTAAACCCTGTGGAAATTTGGTTTGGGTAGCCATTAAATTTAGTGGGTAAAGATTAATAATATATAATTTATGGTTCAAGCTTTGTTCACATACTGTCCTGCCACAGCAAAAGGAAGCAAATCCACTTTTGGCCAAAAATTAGATTAATTATTTGTTTCAATGTAGAAAGAAAGACCTACATTATGGTTTATACGAATTGATTTTACTCTGCATAGTTTCTGTGTATAACCCATGACAAAAGGAATCATGTCCCAGCACTACTAGTAAAATGTTTGAAAATTTTTTGGGCGCTGGTGGCAGAGCATTCGCCTGTCGATCGTTAGGTCGGCAGTTCGAGCCTCACCGGCGTCACCAGCGTAACTCCCTTAAGCAAGGAGTTCACTCGCATTGCTAAAGGGGTAGGCGCCTATAAATGGCTGCCTCTGCAAAGAACCCTTTCCTCGTGGCCTAGAAGTCTAGCGACTGACGCCGCGTTAAACATTGTCAAACAAACAAACAAAAAACCTAGATTAGTTTTACGTTTATTACGAAATCACGTTTCGGTGATCTGCTTCCTTCTGCCTTTGTGGGGCAGCATACTTTTATGATGAGTTAAAGTAGAGACTTGTAGTTATTGTCTGCACTGTTCAAGGGGTCATTATAATAGCATTATTTTATTTGGAAATTATTATTTTATGAAGTTCATGGATATAAAATGCTTTTCATATTTTAAAACACACAGTTAAAATGGCAAGTAAATAAACAACTTACCTCCATAACACCCACAACTCTAAATAAAAGCATTAATCTTAATTATTGTCAATATTTTTGCTTACGTTAAAATTTATAGAGTAGTGTGCGACTTCTTATAAGGTTTTGATATTTTTTCAGAGTAAATAATGGTCAACACAAACTCGAGCAAGCTCACTGAGGAGGAAGAGTTGTTTCAGAAAAAATTAGCAAAATTAAAGAAGAAGGTATTAATTATGCATAGATGAGTTCTACTATTGAAGGATTAATGGTGCGCTGATTTGTAATGTTCATTCTCGAGGTTTCTCTATCACATGCTTTGTTTCTTAGAGAAGCTTTTCGCAAGAACATTATATTGCAAAAGACGTGAAAAATTTTAATATTTCAAATTGATTGCTTCTGTCATGAAATTATTTTTCGATGGTGATATTCTTCTTGTATTTTTTCTTCTCATTTAAGCCTTCTTCCTTGGGAATATAATTTCACGGTGGTTACCGAGGTTATTTTCAGTTTCACCCTGTGCATGCTCTTGTTTGTATAGAATAGAGCAGGGGTCTCCAAAGTTTCTGAACGGGATGGGGGGCCACATTGCTGACTATTCAGGGTTCCTTGATTATACATCTTTTGTTCACAATGAGATTTTATTAAATTATATTTATTTCCTGTTTTCACCAGAAAAAAGCAATTGCCGCTTCTAAAGTTCCAAAGCTTGAGAAGCAAGAAAGTGTAACCGAGGCTCCTCAATTGTGTAAATTTATTCAATAATTTATTTCTATTAAATTATTTTCATGTAAGTCCTTTATATTACTCTCAACGTGTTTGCTTGGTTGAGCCATGCTTTGAGATATTTTGATGCTTTATAAAACATACTTCCTGTCATCCAATCCAGCTAAAATTTTGTCTAATGAATTGTTAAATTTTGAAATTGATTGGACAAAATTTGAATAAAATACAAACTTAAATTGAAATTTTTAAAAATTGAAAAAGATTTTTAGAGAAATAAAACTATCAGTTTTAAGTTCATTTAAAGAAAATGATATTTAATTTGCCAAATAAAAAATTGATAATAAAAACTTTGTTTTTTCCATATTGATTCGAAAGTTTCTTATATTTTCAACCCTCACATACTTCACATATAAAGTATTTTGGTTTTTTTTCTTTTATTTTATTATGGCGCTACTTGGTGAAATATTCCACACCACAGCAGCACCGGGAACGACACAGTTTCCTGCCACCTGCTAGTTTATCCAAAATCAGAATGTGCTGAACCCTATTACCCCCAGTCGTGAAATGACTATTTATCGACCACTAAAGGATGAAACGTTGAGTTGACGTGAGCACATGCGAGTTAGTTTCTTGCTCAAGGAAATTACGTGTTCCGAACCTGGAATCGAACCCTGGTACTCTGGATATCCAAGCTGGTGTCTAAACCACTAGACCAACATGTCTCATTTAGAAGACTGTGGACAATTGTTTTATATTTTATAGATTTGTCATCACCAAAAATGATCTGCAAAAACTAGGAGCTACGGAATTACAAAATATAAAAGATTTGTGAAAAACAATTTTTTATGGTTCACATATTTGGTTTATTAATTCATTGACTTTATCATTAAATAGCTGAGACAGTCCTTTGATCATATGGAAATAGATTTTGAAACTACTGTGTTTGGTCACAGGCAGCTTTATGTTGTATTATTACGATCACAAAACTACTAAAGTGAAAATTCAAATAAAGGAAAATTGGTTTATAAAGAAACCCTTTAATATGTAAAATTAAACTTTATAAAAATTGAATTTTAAAATAGAAATTTAACTTTATACAAATTGAGTATCAAGTTAAAAATTGTATTTATCATCATCATCATTTATTTTTGAAACGTCCCTATTCCACGCTATGCTAGGGTTGGACGTTTTTCCATATCAGGCCCCTCCACAAGTCACGATCCAGGGCAGACTGCCGCTTCAGGCCGAGCTCATCCATGTCTTTCTTCACACATTCCCACCAAGTCTTCCTACTTCTACCTTTACTTTTCACTCCTACAACATCCACATCTCTAATTGCCGAAACCCAATCATCTGCACTTTTGCGCTCCAAATGTCCAAACCACCTTAGTCTTCCACGTCTCACCACATCAGCCACACAAGGAACATTCAGAAGGCTATACAAATCCACACTACGTGCACGATCATTCAACGAAACACCACACATCCATCTAACCATCATACGCTCTGCCCTTTCTAAACTTCTTAGATTCTCCACCTTCATAGACCATGTTTCAGTGCCATAAACAAGGACACTTTGAACACATGCCCTATACACCTTTCCTTTCACATGAAAGGATGCACCACGGGTGGTCAAGATAGGAGATAACTCTTTGAATTTAGCCCAGGCAGAACGCACTCTAGCTCTCACCGCCTCATCTACACCTCCTCCTGAACCTAATGTGTCACCTAGGTAACAGAACTTGGTCACACACTCCACCTTTACACCTGGCTCAACCTCAACCTCGCCCAACAACTCTTCCTGAACAGAACCACCAGCCACACAACTCTTACAACGGAAGCCAACAAGATCTTTCAAACTACCCAAAATGCCACTGCACCTTTTATGGACCCAACTCTTACAATCCACACAACAAATAGAATTGGAGCCAACACCTTTTCTGCATACACTGCATGGCCATTTACCCGACTTCTTCACCTGTCCCATTCCGGCCCGACACTTCATGATTTTTGTCTTACTCGCATTCACTCTAAGGCCTTTCGCTTCCATGCCAATTTTCCAGATCCTTAACTTTTCCAGGAGAGAATCTTCTGTCTCAGCTAATAAAACAAGATCATCAGCATAGAGCAGTTCCATTGGCAAGCCTACCCTGAGCTCCCGTGATAAGGCCTCTAAAACAATGATAAACAACAATGGGCTGAGAACTGAACCCTGATGCACTCCAACCTTAACGCTGAAAGCAACACTCTCCTTCCCATTCACTCTCACCACTGTCGCTGCATCATCATACATAGTTCTTATCACGGAAACTAACCATTCATCCACACCTAGACATCTCAGAGCCCACCACACTATCTCACGAGGTACTCTATCAAATGCCTTTTCAAGATCAACAAAGGCCATCCACAGATCTTTGTTCTTGGCAAGATACTTTTCCTGCAGCTGACGAACTATGAAAATAGCATCGGTAGTACCTTTCCCCATCATGAAACCAAACTGCATACCATCAATTTTCACAATCTTCCTTACTCTTTTTTCAATCACCCTCTCTAAAACTTTCATTGCATGTTCTAATAGTTTAATGCCCCTGTATGAGCCACACACTAATGCATCACCTTTTCCCTTGTAGACATTCACCATCCAGCTCTTATTCCAGTCTACAGGGGTTTTACCATCCTTCACTACTGCATTGCACACTTCAGTCATCCACACTATACCAACAGCTCCAGCAGCTTTCAACATGTCTGCCACCACTCCTGAAGGTCCTGCTGCCTTGTTACGTTTCATCTTATGGATTGCATTACTAACTTCCAGAGTAGTTAACTTTTCACTAGGTCCACAAACAGGACTTACATGAGTTAGTCCATTTGCATCCCAAGTGAACTCCTCATTAGAAATTCTATCATAATGCGCTCTCCATACCTCCAACAACCTACTATCCTCAGCCACAACCTTACCTTCATGGTCTTTCACGCAGTTGGCCCCCACTACATCCCGGTTTTTACGCATTAGCTGCTTGGCTACCCTAAACACATTTCCTTTCCTGTCCTCCCTATCCAAATCTTCGCAAAAAGTCTTTCGTACAGCGTTCTTAGCATTAAAGATAGCTTTCTTAGCCATGCGTTTGGCCTGGTTGTAGCTCTCCTTGGTTGCTAGATTTTTCCCATGTTGCTGGCACTTCAACAAGTTAAATAGCCGACGTTTCTCTTTTACAAGGGCAGCAACCTCTTCATTCCACCACCATGTTTCCTTATGCCTACTAATACCTTTTGTAACCCCACACACAGCTACTGCTTCCTGAAGCAAACACTGCTTCAAATCATTCCAGATTTTCTCGACATCACCAAGACCATTCATCACCACAGCAGCTTTAGCTTGCACTCTTTCTTTGAAGATGCATTCCGTCTCTGTCTCTTTCAGCTTCCAAACCTTACATCTTTCTACAAATTTCACATTACATTTTTTCACCTTCTCATTCAGCTCCATAACACAAATAAGCAATTTGTGCTGTGGGATACATGCTTCACTTCGGATAATCTTAACGTCCCTAATAAATTTTCTCTCAGACTTTCTGACTAAAATGTAATCAACAACAGTCCGACACCCACCAGACTCATATGTTATCAACTTATTATCCTCCTTTTTAAACCAAGTGTTGGCGACAGCAAGGTTCAATGAATCAGCAAATTCTAATATCATCTCACCTTCCAGATTTCGCTTACCAAACCCACAACCACCATGAACACCTTCAAATCCATCAATACCAGTTCCCACATGTCCGTTAAAATCACCACAGATCAACAAATTCTCATCAACATTTATATCAGACACAACCTTAACCATCATAGCAAGAAATTCCTCTTTCTCCTCCATCGACCGACCTACTTGCGGAGCATATATAGACAACAAGTTCAGCACCGACTTACCCACAATTACACGAAGCAATAACAATCTCTCACTCACACGCTTGACCTCCAACACTTTCTCAACCCATCTATCTGCTACCAGCATTCCTACACCATGAATTCCTTTCTCAGAACCCATCCAGAAAAACTTATACTCACCAAGTTTTCTGGCACCTTCACCTTTCCAGCCAGTCTCCTGAAGACAACAAAAATCTAAACATCGTCTTGCTGCCATATCAGCAACCTCACCATCTCTTCCCCTCATCGTTCCAACATTCACAGAGCCAATTCTCAAACAAACACTTGAACCCTCTAAATTCTTCTTCAGGCCCATAGCAAACTTTTCACTTCCGTCTAGGCCCAGAAAAGGAAGCGCGGACCTTGTTTGACCGGGCGACGTCCGAGCCGGCATGGAATTCTTTGTTTTGTAACCCATATGGAATTTGGAGCAAAGTTTTACCCGGATGCCCTTCCTGCGAACCTCCCTTTAGTCGCCTTTTACGACACGCATAGGAGGAGGTGGTTCTATTCTATCGGCCCGAACCACTAAGCAATATGGTTTATATAACGAGCACAAAATGCTCCTGAACTAACTATTTTATAAATTGATAATCACTAAATAAATTTGCTGACTGAAAAATTTTAGCCTGAAAAAAGTTGTATAAATTTCATATTTGTATAAATTTCATATTTTCAAAGAAGTTTTGTAATAGTGTTTTCACTTATTCTGGCAAGCACAGTTGAAAAGATTTCTGATTTTAAATTTCTGTGGCCTTTTTCTGCATTATGGGAGTGCTACTTGACTAAAAGGAAATATTTATACACTAATGCCAGTTAAAAGACTTTTCAGTTTGTGTTAAATATTTATATTATTTAGTTTTTATTTTTAGTGATATGTGATTGAAGCTATTATATGAACGCAGCTTATACATGAGTGCAGTTTATACATGGCGCAGCCTATACTCTAATGCTGCTACTGTCTGCTTTATCTTTTTTATAATACACTAGCAGTGCCCGTAGCGGCTTCGCTCGCATGAAATTAGAGAGTTTGAACAGTGCATCCATAGTAGAGATCAATTGTTTAGGTCTCGGCTAGGCCCGTCGACAACTTAGCCCAGCCCGTTTTAAAAACCCGAACTCCTGGCCCGGCACAGCCCGTCTGAATTAGGCCCGGCCCCTTTTTACAGACCTAGAAGTTCTATATACTTGATGAAAAACTTCGGCCCGTCCCACCTTGACTTCAGGTTTAGCCCGGCCCAAATAAAACCCTAAAATCACTAAAACATCTATATACTTGGTGAAAAATCTCGGCCCGTCCCACCTTGATTTAAGGTTTGGCCTGGCCCGTGTGAAGACTCTAAAATAAAGGCTTGACCCGGCCGGTGATAAACTGGACTTAGCTACTTTTAACCGGCACAAAACTTCAAAATACTAATTTTTACATTTGTAGCACTTACAGTTTTTGAGTAGCAGTTATTTTGAAATCAAATAACCCTTATTTCCACCCCACATTTGAGGTCCTGGAAACCAAATTTTTAAAAAATGTTGAAACACTTATATCATTATTTTTTGAGTATATACTAAATACTAATTTTGACATCTGTAGCATTCACAGTTTTTGAGTAGCAGTTACTTTAAAAACCAAAGAAACCTTTTTTCCACCCCACATTTGAGGTCCTGAAAACCAAAATTTCAAAAAATGGTGAAACACGTATATCATTATTTTTAGAGTAGAAACTAAATACTAATTTTTACTTTTGTAGCATTCACAGTTTTTGAGTAGCAGCAACTTTAAAAACCAAGTAATCCTATTGTCCACCCCACATTTAAGGTCCTATAACCAAATTTGTAAAAAAATGGTGAAACACGTATATCTTTATTTTTAGAATAGAAAATAAATACTAATTTTTACATCTGTGGTATTTACAGTTTTTGAGTAGCAGTTACTTTAAAAAACAAATAACCCTATTTTCCACCGCACATTTGAAGTCCTGGAAACCAAATTTTCAAAAAATGCTAAAACACGTATTTCATTATTTTTGAAGTAGAAACTAAATACTAATTTTTACTCCTGTAGCATTCACAGTTTTTGAGTAGCAGCTACTTTAAAAACCAAATAACCCAATTTTCCAACCCACATTTGAGGTCCGGGAAACCAAATTTGTGAAAAATGTTGAAACACGTATATCTTTATTTTTAGAAAAGAAACTAAATAATAATTTTTACATCTGTTGTATTTACTGTTTTTGAGTAGCAGTTACTATAAAAGACAAATAGCCCTATTTTCCACCCAACATTTGAAGTCCTGGAAACCAAATTTTCAAAAAATGCTAAAACACGTATTTCATTATTTTTGGAGTAGAAACTAAACACTAATTTTTACTCCTGTAGCATTAACAGTTTTTGAGTAGAAACTACTTTAAAAACCAAATAACCCAATTTTCCAACCCACATTTGAGGTCCGGGAAACCGAATTTTCAAAAAATGGTGAAACATGTATCTTTTTATTTTTCAAAAAGAATCTATATACCAAATTTCAGAAAATTTTTTTATAAAAAATGTTTAGAAAAAAGTTTGTTTTCCAGTTTTTTCCCCTCAGGAGCAAAATTTTCTAAAATCCTTTCTTAGCGGATGTTTACGCTATAAAAGTAATATAAGTTCCAAATTTCACGTTCCTAGGATGAGGCGTTTGAGCTCGGCGTTGATTATCAGTCAGTCATCTGTCAGTCAGGACATGTTCTTTTATATATATAGATTAAATTATGATTAATTTTAATTTACTTTATTAATAGCCACAGAGATCTGCCCAGCTGATGAACAGACAAAGAAGCTTAAAAAATTAGCTGTGAGATATCTGTTTTTTTTTATATATTTATTATAATTTATTTATTGTATTGCATTTTATTAAGTGTTAGTCCAACATTTAGAATTTTAAATGATAATTGAGTGGACATCTGAAACAACGCTTTCTATGATACAAATCTGCTGAAGCGCTACATCAGAAACAGCCCGTGAACATAGGGGATCAGTGGGGTCGCACAGTTTTACTTGCCACCCACACTCCTGTCTGAAATGAAGAATGATATAGGTCAAAATGTTATGTTTCCACAAACTTCTTCCTATCTCTTTAAAAAGATTTGTTTTATTACCATCTACCACCCCAGTTCCATGACTGGAGTATATGGCATGTGTTATTATACTCATTCTCTTGCCATAGTTTAAATCCAACTTTTTCCTATATTATGAAAAGTATTATACTTTTTTAAATCTTTTATATTAACTTCATTGTGTTTTTTTTCTTTTTTTGGACAATGTTTAACGTGGAGTTAGGCCACGTAACGTAGGCTTCTAGGCCACGCGGAGGCAAAAGAGGCAGCCGTTTATAGGCGCCTACCCCCTAGCGAATGCGAGTGAACTCCTTGCTTAAGGGAGTGACGCTGGTGAGGCTCGAACTGCTGACCTAACGATCGACAGGCGAATGCTCTACCGTTCTGCCACCAGCGCCTGAGGTAGTGTGTTGATAATTTTGTGACGCTTAAAAAACATACCTCCACTTACCCAATTGAGCTGAAATTAGGTGTGTTTAATTGTTTTCAATGGCAATGCATTCTATCAAATTTTCGGATTGATTGGACAAATATATTGTCAAAATCGATGGAGTGGCAGCATAACGTCAGACAGCAAACATGTGCATGCATAACTTGCATAACGTGTCATTCAAACAAATGGTGTGAAATGAATCAATAATACTTTGCATATCTCCATTATCTCCTATTAGCTTGGGATTAGTTTCTCAATCACATGATTAAACCCTCATTTTTCTCAATTTAAGATTACAGTTCAAATATCTAGAGAACTTAAACTCTAACTATCACTTAATATCTTAAAATAAAAAATTTTGTTATATTTAGTTTATAATCTGTTGAATTGATATGAATGTTTGCATTATTATGTGCTCAAGTGGTCTTGATCAGTAATTGGCATTGCATTTCTGATATTATACATTGACAGGCCATTAAGGAGGCACTTGCTAGCAAGGAGAAGACATTCAAAAGAACCAAACGAAAGAAGGTATTTGTTTCACTTTCAAGTTTTTCTGATAGTAAAGTTAAGAAGTAATGAATATAATTTATTTTATTTAAATGAATAAGAATATAATTCATTATTTGAGACTCAAAAAATTAGTATTCTTTCAATCGATTTAAATAAAAGCTTGTAATTATACATTAACTGTGTTTTAGACTGGGGATCAACTAAACATAGGCGTTTGGAGGTTTTAGGTAAAACCGTTAATTTCAGCTGCGTTTACCTTCAAAAGCCATTAACGTTAAATTTTTTAACGCAAATTTCCATTAATGGCCGTTAATTCTCGTTGAATTTTGTTAAAACTCGTTAATTTAACAAACAGCTATAATGAAAACAATGTTAGGAAATTTATTATTGGAAAAATAAAGTTCATAATAAGTGTTTTTAAATGAAATTTCTATTATAAACAAAAAATATTTCAATCATCTAGTTTAGTTCTATGTTAGATGACTCTTAATCTTAATCTTAATTTCAATCATCTAGTTTAGTTCTATGTTAGATGACTCTTAATCTTAATCTTAATTTCAATCATCTAGTTTAGTTCTATGTTAGATGACTTTTAATCTTTTGAGTCATTAGTAATAATTTTCCAATTTTTGACTTCAATTTTTCATAATTTTCATGGCAATCTAATTGTATCGGGGTTGAGATTTTCCCTATTTTGAGTAACAATGTTGCCTGAAAACCGGTTCAGAAGATGTTGTGGATGCCGGAATACAAAATATTGCCCTGGCCAATCATGCGAGAAGTGGCAATACCTTGGACTGATTTTTCCACCACACAAGGGTATCAGTATTGCTTCTTGTATCGGGTTTAGGCATCAAAAGATACGAATCCAACTCTTATTCAATGGGTGATTTATTTAATTTATCACAGTCATTTAGATCAGACACACAAAAATCAATTGGATCCAGATTGACATCATTATCCATAAATGTAGAAACGTTTAGTTTTCTGCCAACATCAGGTTTTGGAGAGAACATATCATTGTTCATGATAGACAAGTTGGTATCTTCATAAAACTAAAATATTAAAATAAATAATTCAATATAACTTTAACAATTTATTTAATGCATTAATTTAATATCACCTTGAAGTTTTAGTCCAAAGGAATTTAATTACAATATCTGCTAAATTAACAATAAAATGATTAAATTATATCACTTTTTTAAATTAACAGAAAAATTTGCTTGTCGTAAGAAATTTTAAGGGAAAATTTAGTTAATTTTCGTCCGTTAATATTTTGTAATGGAAACGGATGTTACCGTTAACGGACGGCAATGGACCGAAATTCACGGATGGAAAATTCAAACGCCCATGCTTAGGATAAACTTGTAACAAGTAGCTTGGAAGATAAGAATTAAGTTACAAATTTAGAATTAACTAGTTTGAAAACTCTTTTGTATTGCAGTTACACAATCATAGAAGATATTTTTAAATTTAATTTCCATATGGAGTTGAGATTCAAAAAGAAATCTTTATTTTATATCATTTTAAACTTCTCACGAAGCAGTAATTTACTAACTTGTTTTGTAAATTTTGTTGATATATACAGATGTAGAACAGAAATTTTATATACAAGATTTGCTAAGGAATTATTTAACTATAAAAAATGAAAACAGAGCTAGATAATTAGAAAATTTCAATGTTTGAAATGATCATCTTTTCTGCTTCCATTTTCAAAGGAATCCGAAGGTAAAACTCCAGTGGCATTTCATCCATTCTCACAAGGTGAAAGCGAAGTTCAAGAGGTTAATTATTTTGATTTCTTTCCAGATAGTCATAATTATGGTTGAACATTTTATTAAACTAATACAGGTGAAGATAGTCGTACAGCTATATATATATATATATATATATTCAGGTGAAGATAGTCGTACAGCTATATATATATATATTCAGGTGAAGATAGTCGTACAGCTATATATATATATATATTCAGGTGAAGATAGTCGTACAGCTATATATATATATATATATTCAATTAGTGCTCAAATAAATGGTTCAATGTTTGTATTGTCACTGGAATTTATTTCATTATAACATGCTGAAGGTTTTGTTCATCATAAACGATCCCCACATTAAAAACAAAATCGTTGGAAGTAAATTAAAACTGCAGTCAATTTAATAACAAACTTTAGATTTATAAAATGAAATGAAATGATATTTTTAATTGAGCATTTCTGAGTCGGTGAATGAATTGGTTGATTTTATATATAAGATGTTTTAATGACTCTACAGTACATTCAAAATATGAATGTTTGCATATTTATGTTTTTTATATTACATTTATTATAGTTGGTTGTACAGTTACAATGGTGCCCCTTATTTACCACTGTAGAAGTGTTATTAAAAGTAGGTTGTATATAGAGTTTTCAAGTTGAGTTTTGGGGAAGGTAGTTATAGATCGTGATTTACTGATGTAAGTAAACCAATCCGATCGAAAAATGAAATCGTTAATTGGGAGTCTATTTGTGAGTATACAATTGTTTTGACATCTTGTTCCGTACACAAACTTTAAAGATTTTTGACTTTGTGAGATTTGCTTTTTTTAATAAAGTTTATAATTATATCGAACTGTCTAGTCTTCAGTAATCCTTTTGAGGAGTGTGCTACAAACAACATATTTTTAAAATTTTCTATTTTTACACACTTTTACTTAACTTGACTTCTGTCTGTCTGTCCGTCGTCAAATTTTGCAATCGCTTTTAAACTAACTTCCCGATGAGCTAGAGACTTAAAAAATTAAACATACCTCAGAACTGATTAACAATGCACTCTATCAAATTTTCGGATCGATTGGACAAAATTTAATGAAATAATTATTTGTGATATTTTCGTCGAACTATTTATTGTCTATGCTAATATGCTCATTGTTTATGTAACATATATAATTTTCGGATCGATTGGACAACACCAACGTCCAGAGGATGTCAAATGATCACTTGAATAGTGTAAAAATATAAAAGTGTGTTTTTAAAAAAACTTTGTTTTTACTTCACTTGTTCTGTTAAAGTTTTTAAGCTATTTTACCTGAAAATTTGTTCTATTTTTAATTTTATTTAAGCTTTTCTTTATTTAAGATGTGGCAAATTTTTAATATTCTGTTTCAGCAGCACGTCAGAAGTGGTTCTTCTGAACATTATCCAAAGTACAGTGGCAGCGACAAAGCACTGTCTTCACCAGAGTATCATCCGAAGTTCAGTTATAATGACCATCCACTGTCTACACCTAAGAATTATGGTCAGTTTTACTTTGCATTGCATTGTTTGAAATTAAGCGATGTTTTGTATGAGATGTTTTCAAAATAAATAAAATAATGAGTGAGTTCAGAAAATTATGAATAAGAGTTTAATTAGTTGCGTTTTAATATAATTGTTGTTTTTCATTGTAGACCACGAGGAGAGATATCAAGAAAGAAATAGCACTCCCAAGAACGGTCGAACAATCTACGTCCACGGTCACGGGATAACTGACACCCTAGTTCGAAGTGCTTTCGTTAAATTTGGAACAGTAACAAATATTTCTCTGGAGCTTGAGAGAAAGTTAGCATAGCATACTCAGACGTTTGATGTACTCACTAGTACATAATAAACCTTAAATGTTGATGTTGACATTTCAGTTGTGCATTTGTAACTTTCAACAACTATGAAGCTGCTAACGATGCTATTAAGAAGGCCAGTTCATGTTTATGTATTTCTAAAATATCTTGGCTTTCATAAATTTTCTAAATTTCTTGTTTTGTTCATTAATCGGAAAAGCTTTAAACTTTAGAAGTACTTTTACTTTTGATTATAATTTCAGATGAACAATTCAACGGTGGATGGAGTTTCTTTGAAAGTTTCTTTTGCTCGAAAGCAACCGAATATTGATGTTCCTGGTGGTGATTCGTCGAATAACAATTCAAACTGGTCTTTCATTGGTTTGTCTTGTTTTTTATGTTTTCTCGGCAATTTTTATCGGTCAGGATTTTAACAAATCTTAATTATGTTCTGTCGAACAATATTTTAAACTTTACTTTTACTACATTCAGAAAAGGCTTAAGAAGCAATTAATTTGCCACTTTATAGCAAAATACATTTGAGTGTTAGAGATATGCTATGAGGATGTTTATCAATTGATTGAGTGATAAAAAGCAGTATTGAGCTTCAGTGTTTGGCTCTAGGTCTTTTATAAAAGTTTTGGTATTTAAATTGCACATGTAAATTATGTTATTAAGTGTGTCTGCAATATTGTTTTAATAAATTTTATGTTTTCATTTCAGCTGCCAGCGGTTCACAAAAAGGAAACCACAAGGACACGAGAAGTCTGGTCAAATATGATGACCAGCTTTTTGGCTCAGAATAATGAAATAGTTTTTGACATAAGCATGTCTTAGTTTTTTAGTTTTTTTTCTAAAATGATCTTTTAGTTGAACTTGTGTCAGAGAATTGTTGAAATGAGATTGTATTGTGAGCAGAAATGATTCAATCTATCAAAGGTGTTGCATGTATATTTTTTTATTATGTTCATTTCAGTCATTTCCGGACATAAATTGGTGATGCTAATAGTTTAGTGCTAATAAATCATTTTCATTAGTTTTGATTTTTATAGCTCGTATAATTTTTTAGGTGATTTTGTTTAGAAGAAGGCAAACTCTGATTGCAAATCGGGTCAGACAGAGCTTGTTTAGATCTGTTAAAACAATCTGTCTAACGCACAGCTTTTTACAAATCATAAGGTAAACCACGAAATACAATAGACTGGATTCGGCTTTGCAATCAAGACAACTATGGTGCCTCGGTCCGAAGATCTTCCTAAGGGCATCAATTCATGATTGATGTCCATAGAGCTGAAACTCAGTCAAAACCATTCGGCTGAGCATTTAGGCCCATACACTCGTTTTCAACTTACGAAAAAAGTGGTTTTCTGCTCAAACCTAAATGATGCAATATCAGCTGTTTGTTCTTGGGAACTTCAAGGTTGGACTTTGTCACTTGGACGAAATTCATAGGGCACTACATGGTTGGTAAGCAAACTCTAATGCTCACGTTACAAGTCACATGGACCCTATTTCAGCGAACCGACAAATATTAAACGACATGGATGCACCCCAGATCACAGCAAAGAGATGCTTTACTTTATCATTCGGCAGTGTGAC
Organism: Erpobdella octoculata; assembly: GCA_963978895.1. Lineage (NCBI taxonomy): Eukaryota > Metazoa > Annelida > Clitellata > Hirudinida > Erpobdellidae > Erpobdella > Erpobdella octoculata. The sequence continues at coordinate 22,857,469 of OZ022244.1, forward strand.
GCTCGCGATGTGCTACTGACTCGGTCGTGTCACGAGAGGAACAAGCTGCTGGTCAGATCACTGTCTTGTATGCTGTGCCGAAAAATCTGATTGTAGACACGCTGAGATATAGTGATGTGAAGTTACAGCTGTGCGATAAACTGGACAACGTCCTTGCTTACGAAATTGATCAAGGAGGGTTGTAAACACATTAAAATGTAAACTTAGAAAGTCAAAAAGGTGGTATACGCCAAGGCATATCAATCAGCTTTACGATGGCCTCAAGACCGTGTGTGGACCCCGTAAATTTGGATCTGCCACTACGCTCTGGGAACGGCTTCATCATGCTTACTCGTCGTGGTCAAGTCCTAAAACGTTGGGCTGGACATTTTATGAGTCCGCACTTAATCAATCAGTTATATATATTTGGAACGAAGATCAACCTTCGGCGGAAGAAATGCTGTTATAAAAATAAGATCGGCTATGACCTCCGAAATTCATCATTCATTGTTCCTTTCATGATGGCATATAAAAGCCAATCTAAAGCTGTGTAGCATGCCATTTGCTGAACTGGAGTTCCTTGCCTTGGACAGATGCGGCATTGCATGTTATTTGTCGTAAAGCCCTGTAACGTTCGTACCTATCAGCTCAAGGAGAAGCGACAGCAACAAACTATAGCTATAGGTACTTAACTGCCGCTGATCGCTACAGATGCGACATTTGCCGTCGTGCGTGTGGCTCTAGAATTGGCTTGTCGTACAGAGGCAGTCATCGCTGATGAGATTCTATTGTCGCTCTGAAAGCGAGGGTGAACTTGTTTTTTTAGCTTTTTTAGTTTGTTTTAGACACTTTTAGGCAAATTTAAGCACATTTTTTCTGCTCGAATTTGCGACATTTGCCGTCGTGCGTGTGGCTCTAGAATTGGCTTGTCGTACAGAGGCAGTCATCGCTGATGAGATTCTATTGTCGCTCTGAAAGCGAGGGTGAACTTGTTTTTTTAGCTTTTTTAGTTTGTTTTAGACACTTTTAGGCAAATTTAAGCACATTTTTTCTGCTCGAATTTGTATTTCTATACTAATTGTCCTGTATTGCCCACCTGGTAGCTCCACCCACAAATGTATTTTAGCTAGGTATTGATATTAATCTTTTTGAACAGGTATATATTGCGGTGGAAAGTTTCAAGTGGTGATTTCGTCCGTGTAGTGTCGTAGTATTTACTTATTTACGATGCATGTGAGCATGGACTTTGAACATCTTTAAATTTAAATGAATGCGGTCCGAGAGTGGACTATTCAGGGAAACGTAGCTTGCTTTCTAGCATGGACTCATGAATAAAAACTAGCTTTTATTTAGGAGCCTATGCTTTCTAGCTAAACTTTAGCTTTAGCTGCTAAAGCTAAACATCAGTCTATATTTCTGGTCTATTTCTTTGTGTAGATCTAATTAATATTAATATAATCGGGGACTTAACACTTTTACAGTCCGGTTGACGGTTGACAGGTTGGCTAAAACGCCAAGACGACCAAGGCCAAAAAAATAATAATAATAATATAGGACTCAAGTAAGAATAGGGTTGTACAACAATGAGTAAAAAACTGCTTATCATCACGGCCGATGATTTTGGATATAGTCCACAAAGAAATAAAGGAATCGTTGAATGTTTCAAAGCTGGTGGTATAACGAGGGCTACGTTACTTGTGAACGGTGTGGCTGCTGAAGAAGCTATCCAACTGAGTTTCACTTACGATATTCCAATCGGTGTATAAATTGAAACTAAACTTTAAATTATTAGATAATATTAATGTTTGATTTTATTACTGGTTTTAATTTGTTTAAGGATTGCATTTGAATCTAACAGAAGGAAAACCAATATCTGATCCAAAGAAACTTCCAAATTTGTTGTCAGTTGAACACACTTTTTACGAGAAGTGCCAGTTATATGAATATATTCAGGCAAACAAAATTACAGCTGATGAAGTATTAAAAAAGCAGTCCTAATTTCTAGATTATTCTAAACTAAACTGAGTTAGCTCAAATGGAATAATTCCCCTTTTTACTTGCAGATCACATTAGAGATTACTTCTCAAATAGAAAAATTTAAATTATTAACAAATGGCATGCTTCCAAAATTTGTGGATGGTCATCAGCATGTTCATGTTTTTCCAGGTTTTTTTCATTATATAAAAATAAAAATACATTGCTGTCTAGAAATGTTAGCTTACTAAAGTAACTTTTGTTACAGTTGTCAGAGATGCTCTCTGCAAAGTTTTACAAACTTTCCAAATTCAAGAAATTAGATTGCCATGTGAAGACATATTAAATTGTGAATGGAAGGATCATATAAATTACTTGTCTTATTTAAGTCTTGTTGCAAGCCATTCAAATGATGCTAGAGAAGTTTTTGAAAAATATGATTTAAGGTTTGCCAACATGAAATATTATTAAAATTAGACACATTGTGTTCATGATAACTGTTTATTTCTGAAACATACAAAGTTGTAGTAGGGCATTTTACCAATATTTAGTGACATCTCCTGACTTAGAGCTTATATGGAGTGTGAAGCAACATTTTACTTTGATGTCCATTTACAAACCTCACTTCAATTGAATGGATAAAAGACTGTTTTGTGGCTTTTCATAATCAGAGTAGCCATGCATGTACCCACCTTTTTCTTATGATTAAATATTCATTCTTAATCTAATTTTGAAATGGAAATTTATTTAATGTCAGGTCTCATAAAATTAGTCACTAGAGTAATATTTCTAAAACTTTCTATGTGGGAATAAATTTATCAGTTAATTTTTAGAATGTTTTTAAGGTGTAAAGTTCAATTTTGTATATTATCAAGGTTTGCAAACAATTTCATTGGTTTAAAAACAATGGGACAGAACATGAGAGAAGATAGAATAAAAAACCTGTTATCAGAAGTTTATAAAGAAAATGTTCCTTCTACAATTTCATGTGAGTTCATGGTCCACCCTGGTTATCCATGTTTGGATGCGAGCCTCGGTGGTTGTGGTTTAGGAAGTGATGATTTTTCACTATCAGCTGATAGACTTCATGAGCTCAGATCACTCATAAGTGCAAGGCTGAAGAAGTTTTACATTAACAAAGGCATTGAGCTTGTACCAAGTTGTTTAGAAAATTCATAATTTATTTGCCTTATGCCTTATGTTTATTTGTTTTGATCAATATTATTAGTTTGTATTTTAATGTAAATTTGTTAAATAATATTAATGTTTGTTCATATTTATTAGCTTTATTATAATGTATTATTTTATATTTCAGCTTAATAAATTTTATTTTATTTTAATTTATTTTATTTTATTTTATTTCATTTCATTTCATTTCATTTTATTTTATTTTATTTTATTTTATTTTATTTTATTTTATTTTATTTTATTTTATTTTATTTTATTTTATTTTATTTTATTTTATTTTATTTTATTTTATTTTATTACTTCATATTAAATTATTAGTTTGGAGCATATTATTCGAATTGATTGATCAAAAAGATCGAAGTGGTACAGCCACAGAAAAACTGGGGACCTAAATTTTTTTAGAAAGGTGGTTGACGTTATTTAAGTGGTAATGACTAGAGTCGACTGTAACTAGGAGCCACGCCATTCCAGCTTTTTCCCGCTAGTTATTCAAGCCTCAAATTCAGAGACGTCAATTCGGGGGGGGGGTACATTATGCCCCCTATAACGGCGAAGTAGTGAGTGGTTTATGAATTTTTTTGGGAAAGTGCCTCCGACTACCCCCACCCCAAATATCAGCTTTTTTGAGAGAAAAAATAAAAAGTGTTTCGAAAAATTGGTGGGCCCTTGAGCCCTAAGAACATATTACTCCCCAAGGTTTTGCTGAAATCGTGTCTCTGCTCAAATGTACAACAAGAAGCTGAGGATAAAAATTATATTGTCTCAAACATGGGCGTAGAGTTCCCATTTTCCCGGGGGGGGGGGGCAAGGGGCAAGACTTGGAGCAACTTTTCTGCCGTAGGGCAGGGGGACAGGGGAGGGCACTTGCCTCCCCTAGATTGATTGATTAAAAAAAATTTAGACAAAAAATTTTAATTTATAGTTAATTGTAACAACTGTGACTCTTTCCATTGTCATACCGATATCATAATCATCATTATCTTTACTAATGCACTCCTGATGCTCTTATTTTGCTTTATTTCATCTCTCATTTTCATACAGTTTTCCTAACTTATTCTGCAAAGCCTTCATGGTACCAAATATTTCTATCTAACAAAAACAGTTTGGCTGTGTTTGAGATATGAACCTCTCCAACTAAAGCATTTTTGTAATGTTCAGCGTGTTTTTAAAACATTTTTTATGATATTAAATAGAATAATGTTAACTGAAAATTGTACTCTATACACCTAATTTTAAACAAAAAATTTCAAAAATTTTCTTGGGGCTTAATTCTCACACAACTTTGGGAAAAACGGGAGAGAGAATTTGAGAAAAAAGGCAAAGAAAGAACAAATAAAAAGCTTGTCTCCCTGGAAAAATTTCTGTGGCAAGGGGCAAGACTGGAAGCAATTTTTCTGTCAAATGAATCTGTTAAAAATTGCTGACCATGAGGATTTGAATGAAATTTAAGAAAAAGCTGTTGCAGACATGTTATTCAACAACTTATTTTTATAAAAATGCTATTAATGTTATTATTTTAATGAAGTTATTGATTAAAATGTTAATATCATTTTTTTGCGATTTCTTGATGACTGCTCATTAAAGTAACAGCATTTAACATTGTCTGCTTCATTGTAATTTGTCTTTTTTCTTCGGCTTGCACATGAACAGGGAAATATTACAGATGTACATACCCATAAATTACTAAAAATGCAATATTTATAATTTTTTCGGGGCATACACTTTTCCCGGGATGGGGGGCAAGATTTGATCCAGGGGGCCGCTTACTCAGTTGTCCCCCTGAAGTTTACGCCTATACGTAGTGGTCAAATGCAGGTACAAAAATTACAAAAATAGATATTAATTAAGTCGAATAGTTATTAAAATAGTCGAATAAAAAAGATAGATATTAATATAACAGATTAATCTTAATTGTTAATGTTAAAAATAAATTATATAGCGCTTTACGAGATGTACACATCTATAAATTATTAAAAATGCAGTATTCATAATTTTTCCCGGCGGGGACAGACACTTTTCCCGGGGGGAGGGGCAGAAATTTTTCCCGGGGGGGACAAGTATTGGTCCGGGGTGGCACCTTGCCCCGCTGCCCCCCGAAGTCTATGCCTATGGTCTCAAAAGTTGACTAATTTATTTATTTGACCAAAAATTTGAAGAAAAAAACCATGTAATATGAATTTATGCTAAAAACCCGAAACAATTGATATCATATTTTTTTCTAAATGCTAGAACGTCCTTCACGTTGGTATGCATTTACCAAGTAGACTGGCGTTGGCGTCACAAGGGTTAGTGTCGCCAAGTGCAGTAACTCTTGGTGTTACCCCCTCATGAATTACCCCGTGCGACGTCGACATACAAAATTTCGATGAGAGCGAGCGGGAAAGGGAGAGCGAGAACGAGCGGCGGAAGAGCCAGCAGAGAAGGAAACGGGAGTTAGAAAGAGAGAGAGAGAGAAAACCCTGTAAGAGCCCCGGGTAACCCCACTAGTGCAATATAAAAAATCGACACAAATTTTCTCCCCAAACGACTGTTAGCCGGCAACAATGGCGTAACTTCAAGTGGCGATCTCTGCGCAAGAAAATTGAGATGAGCATTGTTATTATATTATTAACACTGTGAAATTACGAAAAAAATCACGATGTAAGAGAGAATTAGATTTTATAGCCATCATTTTTTGGATCTGTAAGAGCGCAATCTACCTATATAAAAAATAAACACGAAATCTTATTGTTGAACAGCTTCTGGTATATCATACTTTAATCTTTAATGCCAGCGTTTTGAAGTGACAGAACTTTATCTTTTGGCTGGGATAAGAAGTCCAAAACTACAAAAGCATTTTAAAAATACAAATCTCTTTGTCTTCTTTACGTTGGTATAGTTGTGGTGACAAGGTGGCATGGAAATCCAAAAAGTTTCTGCAAACGTCGTCAAAGGTTGGTCTCTAACAGCCAAACCTGAAGCTTGTCAGATTAAACAAAATGAAAAAACAAAAAACAAATGTTTTGTGTTAAAAACCGATTAAGAGCCAGAAAGGTGTCAAAAAATTTATGTTATTATTAGTATTCTATTACAATACAATATTTCACATGTTTTCATCATCTTCTTGTGCCTCATTCAAATGTTGATAATCCTTATCCGTGTGGAGGTTTCCGTTGATAGGCTGGAATGAATATGGAAGCTTGTTTGCCCTTTTCAAATAAACGAAGGTAGCCGAATAAGCAATGATGAGGATGACAAAGGATAGAATGAGATGGAAGCCGAATGATGCAACGATGGCGTGCATATTCCTTTCGTCGTCCGGCGCCCATCGAGGATTCGCGTTACTACCTGCAATCAGGTTGCTGTTCTGTTACTTTTTCAATTTTGAGCTATCGATGTATCTTTTAAAATTTCCATCTTTAAGAAAAATTTTAAAATTAAAACATCCCATCATTATTTTCATAAAGTTAATTTTTCGATATAAATCAGATTTCTAACCTGGCCAAGGAGTTGGAAGGTAAAGAACAAAGGCTGATTGTGTGAACCAAGTACCGAGTACCAGCAGGCAAAATATTCTGCAGATTCCAAGTTTAAAATTGTGTGGCAGAAACATTTCTGCTAGTGCCGAGCCAGAAATGATGTACATGATGGGGATGGGCAGCGTATGAATGGCCGACTCCAGTGCCGCTTTGCCATGCATGTGGGCATGGAAGGAAAACGACATTCCATACCTAATTTTTTCAAATACACATTTGAAAAAAATATACTTTACGATTTATTATTGCGATTTATATTTATGATTTTTGCTCACCAGAAGAAGCAGACGGCTGCGCTGAAATAATCCATCCCTTCCGGAAGAGGAACTCCGTAGGACATGAGAATATCGATTATTCCGTGAACGATGAAAATAGTATAAATTGACATGTGCTGCATCTGAGCAATCTTTCTGAAGTTTCCTGATTCGTCAGTCAGCGATAGGCCCTCAGAACAGAGTTCTCCTATTAATCCTAAAATGTTTATTGACGGGCTTTAAACTTAAAATTTAACCAGAATTAGAGTTATCCACGGACGTAGAGTTTTTTCTCCGGCTTGCACATGAACAGGAAAATATTACAGATGTACACGCACGCCCGTAATATATTAAAATTGCAATATTCCTAATTTTTACGATAGAAAAACCTCTAAAAACCACGGGCAACGCAGAGATAGTTTGATATATTAATTCCAATGTTTTTTTATTTCGATGACCGTTAAAGATAATTTCTGCAAAGAAGCTTATAAATTTTTAATCAAACATTCGCAGAAATATTGCTGCAAACATTAAAAAAAACATAAAAATTAGTTAGATGTTGTTTTTATATTTTTGGATAGTTAAACAGATTATTCACAGCTCCATATTTCTTAATTGAATTGAAATAACAATACAGTTTTAAATACTTTAAATATAACAGTATAACCAATACAATTTTCAACCTTTTTCTTATAATGCTTTCGTTTTTGTTTGGGTCAAAACATAGTTTTTGTAATAAGTAGGTACTAATCCAACCACAACACCACCTCATTATAATAGCTTTATAACCATGTTTTAACTCAAAGAAAAGTGAAGCAATAACTCCCACGCAAGTAATTTATTATATAAACACTTATAAACACTTTAAAAACATTGATACTGATGAGCTCAGGTATTAGTACGATATCACAATCTTTGGAGAATTTTCAGTACTATATTTATATTGAGATAATGAAAATACAATTCACAGTTTATTACAAATATTAAAAAGTAAAAGGTCGGTAGCTTTAAGATTTTATCCACATGAACAAAAGGGACGTCAATTAAAGGGCAGGAGAAGCAATGGCCCCTGATTTTAAGTGGGCCTTCTCTGATTTTTAAGTGAGCTCCCTGACTTTAGGCACGACCCACTGACAACTGAGAACTCTATACTAAACTTTTTTCAATGCCATTAAAAAGTAGTTTTTTAATTCTTAACATCATTACCAAACTCAAAAATGTATATTTTTCTTTACGAAATTCTGTCCGTGACGTTTGCTTCTCGCGACATTTTGGCAGTGACAGTTTCCCTCAAGACAATATGTCCGTGATAGACATTTTGTTCTCCCGATATTTATAGACGTTTATTTTTTCAGTAGCAACATAACTAAACCAAAAGGTTACTGGTGCGCAAACCCCCAGCCCAAAATGTTTTTGGGAAATTATCGCAAATTTGAGGAACTGATTAAATATTATTGGTAGACGGTTATGGTTTTATCTGTCGAGAATCTTAAATCAATCAATATTTTTTATCTATCTCGCTAGTTAATCAATATTTTTTGTCTACACTTCTACTACTTCTACAGCAGTTTTAGTGCTATAGTGAGATATGCATAATTTCGGTTATTAAAATGTCCTACAAGTTTATGTAATTTGGTCTAACATCAATGACGACGTCATAAGCTTTCATTTATCTTGATTAGTTCTATTTTGTAGGAAATCAAATATTCGAAATAATATTTGAAATAATATCTTCTGCATTGATAATTATTTCTAATTGATGTCAAGAGGTTATACACAGGACCCTCGCCCCGTTTCCGCCCCTGTTATACAGATAAAAAAGTAACCTGTTTGGGAATTTACCTGCGATGGGGAAAAGAGTTTTGAAGATTGCTTCGATTGGTATGGCTCTTTTTCCCGGAAGTGGATAGCTGAGACGTTTTTTGAATTCACTTTTTGTAAACGTGCTCTTCAGGAAGCATTCGTAGAGAAATGTTTAAAATGTATATTTAAAACAAACATATTAGTAGTAAAGAAATTAGAAAATGGCATTTAATTTTTTTAAACACAACTTTAATGAAGATGTTATTTTTGTTTAATATTAAAATAACTTGAACAAAACATAGGAATAAAAAAATATTCAAAATATGCCTTTGTAGAAAATAATAACAATGATGGCAATTACATGAAATAGCCCAAAGCACCAAGAAACCACAAAACTTGCTTCAATTTAAACATTTTAAAAAGATACGTGTTATAATACATGAGAAAAATTGTCCAAATTGACTAAGCAAGAACAAAATATATGAGATACAAGCGGCCATCTTCATGGTGATAATCTACAACAGTTCACCAAAGAACAATCGTAGAAACAATATGTTTTGATTCGGCGTTTTGCTTAATGACAGTTGCATTGTATTTTGTATTGTATCACCTGTGCTAGCAATTGTAAATGTATTGTATTGTATTGAACATTAGGGCACTACTTCGTATTGATAAACCTCTAGGTTTAGTTTCATTTATGTTTTTCAACCTTTTGAGATTGTCCATAAATGGCGTTACGTAGTTTCGAGAAAATAGCTTAGTCAAACAAAATTGAAGTAAACAGTAGCAGCTATGACGAATAATCCATATAAGAATTTTTGGTGACGCCATATTTCTTAGCACCTCGCCTCTTCTTCTGTGTCACATAGTTTTACAATCCGTGCACTACTCACGCACACAAGATTGTATTTATATAAATAAACATGGTTTAGAAATTAATTATTACTTATTTGTAAAAATGATGATAACAAATTTTTGCAGCAAACTACACGGTGTGTTTGAAAACCTTATTTTATAAGCTCTGTGTCAGACGAAACTGATTATCGCTCTGTTCAATAATATTTGCATGGCTTTTATCAATTGATATTTGAGACACATATTAGGTATGCTATTAAATGTATTAGCCCATAAACGCTATCTTGTTTGTGTTCAGGTTTTCTTACGGGAAAGAATAAAAATGGGTTTTTATCATAGAATTCTAGATAGTTTTAGATATCCATAGTTTTTATAAACATAAAAGACATTCATCTTTTTAGGCGCAATTAAAAATAATTTTATTTCAGGTTTAATTTTTTACCAACGTCTCAGCAATTAGCATAATGTTACTCGTGGCACAACTTACATAAATTAAGGGGGATAATGGCGAAGAAACAATGACCCTTCGAGAGCAGGTAAAAAATTGAAATTGATGAAAATTTCAACTCGCGGTTAGAAAGAGCATGAACGTATGGCTCAAGCAAACAAGAAAACACAGAGAAGTTAATATAAAAGATTTAACAAGTATAAGCTGTAAAAAAAAAACTCGGCCTCGTTAACTGCAAGCCAGTCCAGGAATTCTATATAATAGACCTCCTAGCCGAATTTTTTTATGTTTGTGGCTGGCTGAACAAATATTTCGGCTGATATCCGGATTAGCCGAATTTACGCGTAAAATTATTATTCGGCTTGAATTTTAAATTATCCGGCTCATGATTCAAATTTTTGGCTGATAATTATTTTAAATTAGGCTAAGATTTAATATAAAATTATTTACTAAAGTTAATAAAGTTCAAAATGTATTACCATTATATAAATTATCAAATTAATAGCAATTGTCATAAAAGTTAATTAAATCATCAAAAATGTCATATGATAAACAAAAGTACATCATAAAAAATAATATGAAAAAAATTTTTACATTGCAAATTTAAAATTGTCATGTATAAAAACAATCTGATTTAATTTATCAGCACTTAAGGCTGATCTGCGGCTGTTCATAACTAATCCACACGTTGAAAACATACTTTCGACTGGTACTGAGCTAGCAGATGTTGTCAAATATACTTGTGCAACTTGAGATAATACAGGAAAATCATCTGCATGGTTTCTCCAAAATGTAAGACAGTCTGTATGTCTGCTATCAACAAATGACAAATACCTAGCAATTTCAACAGCATAATCATTAGTAGCATTATCCATATCACTCGTAGAGCTCCTTGCTTTCAATTCATTCAGCATTTCCTGACGCAGTTTCATACGCTTTGTTGCTGGCTCATCTTCATAACTTTCCATCTCAGGAGCGGTTGTATGAGTTATTAGTTGTTTGTCGATGCACCTTTTTATTGCCTGTTCTAAAAGTTCAGTTGCAGTGTTACGTGAAATTAGTGTTTTGGTTTCTGGGTCCAACACTTGTTGTAATTTGATAATGTTTGAATCTGGCAAACGTGAATCAAGTTTGGATAGAACATCTTGTTTGATTGCTCGTATTTTTGGATCCTCATCAGGTTTGCAAGTACATAGCTTTCTTATTTTTGCTTTGGCTAATGGAATGGAGGATGCATTTGGAATAGCACTACTGAACAACTCCGTTAAATCTTTAAAAGGTCGTAAAAAACATGCCAGCTCTCTTACACTTTCCGATTCATCTTCGTGTAAACAGAGGTCGACCCTACCAGATCGCTTCAAGGCATTACTAACTTCATGTCGAAGAGAAATGAGGGATTCAATCATTTCAAGTGTAGAATTCCAGCGAGTTGGAGTTGCAGATTTAAGCGATGAATGATGAGCTTGATCTGGCTGGTATGGTTTGTTGTCATCTTCATTTGCTAAAGATGTTGTGAACTGTTCATCTTGTTCAAGAAGTCCATTCAGACTTGCCAATTTTCGTTGCATTGATGTGATAATAGCTTTGTCTTCAGATGCTGCAATTTCATCCTCCATTGTTAATGACTTAAAGTGGAGAACTGACACAATATTCTTACACTTCTGCAAAAGCTCAATCATTTCGTATATATATATATATACGTTTACATATATATATATTTATACAAACATATATATAGGTTAAGCCGGCGTTCGGAAATTTTATGGCGGATTTTCGGCGTACCGTTTTCGGCTGGCCGCCGGCTAGCCGTAATTTTTTTTCGGCGGATTTACGGCGGCTGTAAAAAGTTCGGCGGCCGGCGGCGGCGGCGGCCGGCGGCGGCTAGGAGGTCTACTATATAATATGCTATTACATAGAAGTCTATGGCCAGTCCCAAGCCTGGCTAAAGTAATAATAATAATAATAACATGGATAATTTATATAACGCAGTACTATGAAATAGTAATCACAAGAGCGCTGTACAAAACGTCAAAAACCTCGGATAAACACAATAAATAAATAAATAAATAAAAATACAATAAAATAATAAAAAAAAGTTTAGCTATAAGACTTAATGAACAGATGAGCTTTAAGAGCTTTTTTAAAGGCTTCAACAGAACAAGATAAACAAATAGATATGGGAAGACAGTTCCATGCTTTAATAGCAGCTTAGAGCTCTTTAACAAAAAGTAGGAGGAACAGTTAAAATGATTAAATTATGATACACGACAGGAAGTACTTGTGCTTCATACATAGAGCAGTCTTGACACCTGGTGTAAAGGACTATAAACTATTATAAAACAAAGTAAGCCGTAGAAACCAGGTTTTTTAACAAATCCCTTTTATTTCAGGATTTGTCGGCTCTTTATTTGTTGCAAATTTTTTTTAAAAAGGCCATTTTTTGAATTTATATACCTATGTAAGCATCTTTATAATTGTATTTGATTTGTTTTTGTTTTAAAACATGGATACTTTTTATTTTTAATTGCAACAAATTTATATTTCCAAACACTTTTAAAACTTTAATAAAATGCACTGTCATGAGTAGCGAGCATATATTTCAAATTTCCGTTTGATTCGATGACAGAAAGTTAGTTAATTTTCACTTTCAAGGTTTGCAAACATTCAAGCAAGCAAGTAAGTAAGTAAGTAAGCAAGCAAGACCGTCGGTGAAGTTAATATGAGGATTGTAAAAATAGATTGTTGTGTCAAAAAAGCAGAATTTGAAAGAAAACTAACCTTAATGTTGGCAGGAAACATATTTGCCATCCACCAAAATGCAAGTAAAATAAAAAATATGGATTCATCTATGTGACCAACGAACGACCCCATGTTTTTATTTTATTTTTTGATTATACAAATTAAAAACCAAGAAATAGAAATTTGTTCTGCCAAAGCTATAAGTAAGTTGTCCTTGTCATACCTAGATAGCAAATATAATAGAAAATTCTAGATTAGGCCAACCCACAATCACCGGCTCTTCAATTGCTGTAGATAAGAAGCACCAAAATGCACACACAAACAACTTTACACAACATGCTCGTTCTTGAATGTTCGTTATTAATAAACCGTATTCTATTTCTCTTTATAATAAAAGCAAACTGATATGCGTTTCAAAACTGAAGATATTCGTGTGCAAAGTTTGTTTAACTGTAATCGTTATACGATTGGGTTTAATTGTTAATGCTCTGCTGCTGTAAATAAATTTTTTTTGAATTTTCATCAACTTATCTATACAAAATATGATAAACAAATGACATATGAGTGAGAGCCAATATCTAGACACACAACTTTGTTGGCGATTAAGCTTTATTGTGTATATAATAATATAGTAAGTGTAAAAGACAAAAATCAAATATAATTTGTTGGTTATTACTAGATATATAACATTAAAAAAAAACAAATTTTTTAACACAAACTTTGATTTCAAATACACTCGATTTAGAAATACGAAAGATGTTCAAATTAAATTTTTTTTATTGAATCATTTATTGTCCTCCAATATAAAGCTATGCTGAAAATTTCAGCCTCCTAGCTAGTCAAAAAGCTGGTTAAATTTCACTTGCAAGATTTGCGTACAGAGAAACACACCCACAAACAGAGATTGTAAGTGTAAGTTGAATAAAAGTTTTTAAAAATATGCTAAATAAGAAAAAAGTAGTCTTTTCTCTGTCGACATAAGGTTGATATGAGTGAATATATTGTTAGTGTCACTCAGTGTTGTCAGGGGATCTTTGTTTTTTTTTGTTCTTTTTAAATAATTTTGATTTGATTGAGACTTACGATTGTGTTTGCTGTTGAATATTTAAAGTTGAAATTAACAATTGGTTAAACTTTTTTTTTCGACAAATTTTTCTTAAATTTAAAACCAATCTGTACAGAAACTCTTTTTTTTCATCACTTTTTAACCGACTGATTATTTTATCTTTTTTCAAAGTTCACCAATCAATCCTCATTTGATAAGATTGCCGTTAGGGGTCATACATAAATGGCGTCATCATAGACATCGTAGTTATATATTTATGGGCGTCACGCACTTAAGGGGGGGGTCAAAATTTGTGGCTATGTGTGACGAATAGAAAAAAGGGAGCTTGAGAACCTTGACGTCTTAAACTCGTACAATAAACGAACAATTTCTACCTTTAATATTAAACAACACTAATTTTAATTTTATTTTATTCAATAACTTATATTTATAAAAGCGTAATTGAGTGTTTAAACACACCTTAGAAGGTTTTTGGGGGAGTGTGTCAGAGCCACTCAGAGCATTGTGATCAAGGGCGTCATTTGCGGGGGGCAGGGGGGCAATTCCCCCCAAGGATTTTCAAAAAAAATTATTTTTTGAAAAATTAGTTACCACATTTTTGGAGAAGTTTTTGCATAAGTTTTGAAAAAGCAACTATGACTACCTCCTCCCGGGCCTTCAGCGTTTAAAAAAGGTGTATACGTTTTTGGAATTGTATTTTTTTTATAGAAAGGTAGCTATCAAAGCTGGAAACAGTATTTTTGGGAACCATGGGAAGCGCTGTGCGTTAGCAAATAAGTAGTATGCATTGTATAATTTCAGTTTTTGACTTTTATGTAAAAACTTTAAAATATTTGTAAATATTTGCTCACTGTATTTTGTTGTTACCAAATTTCAAAACTGGACTTCGTCTTAGGGTTTTCAGTACGGGCGGAAGCCAATGTGCCGAGTCGTGGGATGTTGTGCTTGTAAAAACGAAAAATCCGGGCCTGGGATTTCGTGTCTATATAATAGACCGTGCCTCAAAAAATTGGCCTGTGCAAGGCTTTGCAAGTTAAGTTTAATATATGAACTCAACCGGTAATGTTTTTACACCAATAATAACGCAAATTCAATGGAACATGTCAAGACCACCCAGTAACTATACAAAACATTTAAAGAAATAAATTAAATACATGTAACTGCTATAGCTCAATTTTGATGATTTTCAACGTGGCATAATGTCAATTGATTTCTCAGTCACAAACTACGAGTGAATGTTGTTGATTCACTATAACACAGACTCTGTCCTAAAGCAACTTCACCTTCATAACTGGTAATTTTAACTTTAAGAGTGTACAAAATTTGCTCAAAAAATCAAAACCACTGACACAAACTAGGCAAATAATTCAATAAATTCTCAAAAAATAGCAACCTCCATTTTCATAGTCTTAATATTTGGTAAATGAAACAAGGATATAATATATCAGCTTCAAAGTAAGATTTAAATATATTCTCATGTATTCCTGTGAGATTTTAAAGATTTTGAAATATAAAATTATACACAGCAAAAATGAAACATTAATTGGGGTTATATAGGTTGTCTGTCATATGATTTTCCATTATGTCCAAAAGTCCAAAAATGAACAATAATATAATATTATAATATTCTTGAGATGTTGTGTTTTCAATTTTTTTTTCAATCAATCAATATGAACATTTAAAAAACGCTTTTTATAGAGCTTTTAGAGGCTGTCTACGTTGTGGAATGGTTAGTTTTTCATCAGCAATGGCATTCATTGTTACTGCAAATTTTTGAACTGTGTAAAATTCATTTCCTGACTTTTGTCAATTTTCTCTGACATGTAACAAACGAACAGTTACATTTTTACTTAGATATATGCATCCGACAATTTGAAAAGCAATGATAAGAGTATAAGGTTCTGAATTTTTTGGAAAAAGTAATTATGAATAACCCCCCCCTCCTCAGTTATTAACTATTTTCTATTTTAGGAAGAAAAGTATAGCATTACGAAGATAAAATTTTGGAATTTGTGGGTTTGAAATTTTTTTTGCCCCCCTAGGTTTTGTTGAAATGACGCCCCTGATTGTGATGTCATATTTCAGGGGTCTGAATTTTTTGGGACGGTGTGACGAGGGAGAGGGGGAATAAAAAAACGGTTAAAACTGCCTGACGTAATTTATGGGTGACCCCCTTAGCCCTTTTCAGGTCTATTGAAGAGCAAAAATCTGAAGTGCATACAATTTTCTGATGAAAAAATTGTATTCAAAAATTCATAAAAATTTTCAATGTCTTGAGTTTACGTAATAAAAATTAAAAAATACCCACATCAACATATATCAAGATAACCTATAATAAAAATTAGATATATAACCACGTAAGTCCTCATCCGCAAGAGTTCAACTGACTTCGTATTCGACCACTGCTTGAATCCAACATAGCATAGCCACTGTAGCACACAATTCTCTAAATGGACAAGCTCCACTTTATCTTTCTTTTGCCCACGTCACTGATGTACCGGATGGCAGTGACTTAGAACAGAGTCCGGTGGCTTCCTTCCCATTCCACCGCCATCTTGCCACTCAACTGTAGTTAGACAGCCGTTTTGAATATACACTTCTTTGACACATAATCACTATTATACAGATGCCCATATAGAGCCAGTGGCATTATCTACTTTTTACTACTTTTTAGAAGTCCCATTGTAACAATGGCGTATAATTAGTTCTACCATTTGAGACAGAGCTGGTAAATAAAAACTTACGGTTCAACAAGTAAAGGAAAAAACGAGTTTTTTAACACAAACTTTAATTTCAAATACACTCGATTTAGAAATACAAAAGATGTTCAAATTAAGTTTTTTTGTTTTTTCTTAATAGAATAATGTATTGTCATCCAATATAAAGCTATGCTGAAAGTTTCAGGTTTCTAGCTAGTCAAAAAGCTAGTTAAATTTCAATTGCAAGATTTGTGTACAGAGAAAGCCACACACACAAACAGAGAACGGCGATCAGCGGGTAGAGAACTATTGCCGTCAATCTACCGAGGACCGCAATACAGCAGTCAATTTTGGACATAACAGTGGTCTGGACCAAAATCCTTAGACAACGTTCGTTCAAAAATTGTTTTACTTGTTTTATACGGCATCGGTGATAAAAACAGGATCATGTCACTCAGGGGTTGATACAGAATTAACAAAACGTGGAGGTCCAAAATGGGGTGGGTAGGACATTTTTTCATTATTGGGTCAGATTTATAGGTTTGGACTTATACTTTCGTTGATAATTCTTTAAAACTGAATTTCTGTAACAGTCTTTAGCAGAATAGTATTTTTTTTTATATAATAGTTTACTTTATAGTCCTTCACACCAGGTGTTTTAAGACTCTAATGGCTGTATGTAGGAAGCACTTAAGTACTACCTGTCGTGGATCAGAATTTGATCATTTTTACTTTTTCCCTCCTCCTTTCTCCAGGCTTGGGACTGGCTCGCAATTAGCGAGGCGGAATTAGCAGAATAGTATATTTCAGGAGTTCTTAAGCAGTGGGGTGCACCCCCTCCAAAGTGGCGTGCCGTTCTAGTTTGGGTGTGCAAAAAATACAATTATGAAAAAATAAAAATTTCAAATTTGAAACAAATATTTTGTGCCATTTTAATTTTTGCTGAAAATTAGAAAATTTTTAAAAGTTTTTGATTGTGGTCCCTGTATCTGTCAGTCAGATCAGATGAAGCAGGTCAGGTACAAAGTTATAATATTTTAACGTTTTTCAGTCAATATCATCACTTCAACTGGAATTTCAAAACTGAAAGATGTCAAAGAAACGGAAGTATTCAGAAAACTATGTTCAGTAAAGTTTCACTTTTACCACTGACAAAAAGATGACACTCAATGACCGAAGTGCTTTTTAAATCCTTTATATTAACTTCATCGCAGGTCTTATTTGCTTGAATGTTTGCAAACCTTGAAAGTAAAAATTAACAAATTCCCCTCCACCCAATTGAGCTGAAAATTAAAATCAGGGCTCACTTTTCCTTCTATTAATGAAAACATTTTTGTTAAATATTTTTTTTAATTAAAAATAATAATTAACTGTTTTAAAACAAAAAAAATACAATTAAATAAATGTTTACATATATAAATTTACAAAAACTTTTTGTAGTAAATGAAAAGTCGACAAATCCAGGATTTGTGAAAAAATCCTTTTTTACAGCTTAATTGTTAAAACCCCTATAATAGTTCATCACTGCCAGTTTTGCTTGCTTACTTAAATGTCTCCTTGAAGATATCTCTCAAGCATTTATCCCAAAATAACATTTGATCAGGGAAGCCATGTTTTTGAAGGCCATGATCAAACAAGCTTTTCAACTGTAATGACTGATTATTATATGCGGAAACACTTACAACCAAAATATGTTGTAAAGACTGAACCTTTTTTTTAAACCAGAAAACCCAAACCGACCTCTAACAAAACGCAAGACAAAGCAATTGAAATTCACAATTTTTGTACATGAAAAATTCAAAGATCAATTCTAAAGTCTATTGTTACAGAAACAAATGAAGTCGAGTAAGCCAAAAAAACCTCCACCATGATGATAAAATAATGATGAGAGACGTCACATGATTAACAATGGCCGTGGTCGTTCTTGTTGTGACTGCATGACTAGGATTGCAAAACACGAGAGGAGAGAAAGAGGGAAAGAGAGAGAAAGTTAGTAAGGTGAATTTAGTCAATGAGATCAAATGAGTTCAGTTTGAACTTTTCAGTCTCTCTAGTGCCATAAAATGAATGGTTTTGAGTCATAAGAAGGATGGTACAACATAAAAAACACATGATTCTTTTACTGAAATATCGAATGAAACACAAACGGAAATTTATTTCTAAGACAGAGTTCAATTTAGAATTTGAAGCAGTAGAACAGAAGAAGTTTTTGTTTATATACCGTGCAAACCTAATCGCAACTAAATATCTAGAGAAAAAAAAGTTACATCGAGAAATGCATCGAGCGAACATACGAACGAGTGCATCGTATTTACAATGAACGGCCCAGCGATGGAGCGAAGAAGACTCGGAGAAATAAATTAAAACAAGTTACAGAATTTTTACAGTTGAAAAATATAATCAGAATGGTATAAAGGTCCATGAACAGTTAACAATCATATCATATCTTATCATACCATTCATACATACATACATACATACATACATACATACATACATACATACATATATATATATATATATATATATATATATATATATATATATATATATATATATATATATATATAGCAGCTAAATGACACCAAACCAATGCTGTTGCTGCTCCTAATTTTGTTATCATAGATTAAAGGCAGACAAGCAAATTAAACTCCAACAGACATGCAAGTCTAAGAAAAGATGGATTCGGCCAGAAAGAAGCTGCAACGAAACAACATGCCCCTCAAGGTGTAGTGTAGCCAGAATGTAAGCGTTGGATGAAGGGGTGGTACCTCATCACGTCTCGAGGATGCTATGAAAAGGTGGTGCCTCGACATATTTTCAGAGGGGATTGAAGGTACTTCCACAAATTTATAGGAGGGATGAAGGGATGTGGTACCTCGACATATTTTGAGGGTGGGATGATACCTAGGTACCTCACCGTGTCTTGAGGGTGGGATGGGAAATTTCCAAGTGGTTTGCTCCATTAGAAAAGTGTTACAAATCTTGAGGTAGCTCCATTGAATTAGTTGCCAGGTATTATTACAATAACAATTCTCAACTGTTTCAAAAGCAGTCGATCTCTGATCGGAACGACGTAAACAAACAAACAAAACGTGGCTCCAATGCACACAATCGGGGAGTCGTACAAGAAATGGCAAAATAATTTGCTCTTTGAAAATTACTTGTGGACATAAATAAACAACATAGTCAACAACAACAACATGATTCAAAACAAAAACGTCAACCTCACAGCTGTTATTCAGCATCCTCGTAGAAAGAAGAAGTGCATGCCAGAAATCATGGTAGATGGTGAATTCTGAGAGATTTTGATTGAGAAAATTCAAAAGGGATAACTCGTTGGTCCTCGTTAAAATATTATTCTTTGCTCAACACTCCTGAAATTTTGTGGCAAAACAAAGCTGGAATGGTTCCGATGGGTACGTAACGTATGGAAAAGAAATCTTTCATGCATACAAACTACAAAACAAAGAGTTTGAAAATTATTGATAAGATTTCAACCACTCATAAGGCACACATAAGTCTACAACTCCAATAAAGCGCGAGTCGATCGCAAACACGCGAGAGTGTCCTTTCTTCATCCAATCGCGTGACAGAGATGCTGTTTGTTTCTGAATGCTGATGAACCCTCCTCTCTCTTCTTCTCTTAAAAGAGTAAAACTATCGGTTGATCGAAGGAACTTGCTGATAGAGACTGTTTGAATGCATGGAGTACGGGGAATGAGCGTCGAATCCCTGCTCGATAGAAAAATAAATGGAATGTACATTTAAATTATGCACAACAATAATAATCTGTAATAACAAAAATACACACATAAATTGAGAAATATAGAAAAGACATTCCTATTGGCATTACTATATTCAAAATGTTAAATTATTTAAATATTAAACATCATCATTCCAGATTACAAACCATAGTATTAAATACACAGCTAACTACATGCACCATCAACAGCAGTAATAATGAGAAGACCTTCCTCACCTTAGTAGTAATCGAAGCAGATTGAGGCATATCAGTGGCCATAGGAACAAGCTGTCTTGAAGGAACATCATCAAGTTTCTCCTCCTCCCTTCTTTTCAAGCATGCAGCTTTAGGATTCAAATTCCTCTCTAGAAGTAGGCATATGTGATAATAAGAAACATAAATGCAAACATTATTATCAACAATTCAATAATTCTTAAGTAAATTTTAAGAAAATCTTCACTGCAAAAAAGTAAATAAATGTTAGAACGACTAATGAATATTAATCACCAACATGCATTATATTTTATTAACATGCAAAACAAGACAAAGAAGCCAAAACAGAACAAACAAACGTGGATGCTGCTAAAGACAAAAGTACACTCCCACCAGTGATATAAGATGAAACTACGACTGACTCGTTAAGCTAATCATTTCGAATTATACATCGAAACAGCAACACTGATAGTCAGATTGGTAACCTCTGACCGGCACCCTGAAAATGTTCAAGATGCAAATGGCCTCACTAAGTACAGACAACATCGTGGTCTGCCTGTCCAGATGGCACTCACGTGCCTCAGCTCTTGAAATGCAGCCTTAATGTAGCGTATTCTCATTCTATATCACGGTGGATGCGTACGACAAACCAAATGCATACGATATAAGTTAGTAGAAACATCAACATAGAAACGTCCAACTCATCCGTGGCACGGTACCTCTGACTTGCTGTTCTAGGGCTGTTATGAGCGAGACGGCATTTTGCAAAACCCCCAGCTTGGTTTGGGGTTTGTCGAGTCGAAGGTGAAGGGTCACCATCCTCCCCAATTCTTTGAAAGCACCATTTATATCCCTAACTCGAACCCTGGTTTCGTTTGATATGTGAAAACAAATTTCGCTCGTTAATCTCGATAAACCGCCACGCGTGCGTGCGAGGCAGGACCGTACGTAAGTCGGCCTGCCCGTTTGCAGCAGTAATTCACAGCACGAAATTCTAACCTATCAGGTTCCTGGGATATCTTGGCTTAATTGTCAGTAGGGAAAAAATTAAAAATTGCGGATCAGAAAAGCATGCATCAGCGACCAGCCAACAAAGTCTAGATTATTTAACAGAATATTTAAAAAACAACTATCATGCCATAATAAAATAAGCAACTCAATTCATTATAAACATACAAATTTATTTAAATGATAATAATGATGATAATATCAGTATGAATGAACAACAATAACAAGATTTTCTTTTTAGAAGTTTCAACATGAATAACTATTCATTTTGAAACTTTCAAAAACTCAAGGACAAAGCTGACATTGAAATAGAAGTAAAATCATTCAGAGATTTAATACTCGGTGTACTTCGTTGGACAGAGATTACATATTACAAGGCATAGATGATCAGTTACGAGTGATTAGAAGGAAAAACCAAACTATTTTTCTCAATAAATAAATAACTTGTATTACAAACATCAACAAAAAATAATTTGCAAAACAAAAACCAACAAAGAATGTCCATCGTACAATTAAATTATTGAGATAGTTGAGAAATTATCAAATATCTCAAAATCTTAAAAGAATAATAATAATAATAACAGAAGATTTTTTTAGTTATATTAAATAAAAAGAAATCTCAGTGGATAAGCATTGTTTTATTCAATCCAGCAGTATTTTGCTGGACCACTAACAAGTAGTAGAGCAGCTCATTGAGTATATATATATATATATATATATATATATATATATATATATATATATATATATATATATATATTATATATATATATATATATATATATATATATATATATATATATATATATATATATATATATATATATATATATATATATATATATATATATATAGGCAACAAATGTCCCCTCAGGCAAGCTGCTTAAAGCACAACTTCATCCCATTACAAGAGTACAACATTTTTCATAACATATTCAATCAATCTAAACAGACAGTGAAGTGGTTGGTTAATCTGGACTTATTATGAAAAAGTTAAACTCTTTTAAATAGGGAGTGGTTTTTCTACAAACATGCTTGAGGGAATATATATTTATACACTGGACTTTCGATATTGCATGTGTGGATAAAGCACTGATTCGGTTATAACGCCGATTGGACGATGGATCCCAATAAAAATGCACACTATGTCTTGTGATTCACTAAACATGGACTGGATATAGCTCGAATTTGGCGTTGGACCCGAAAATCCGCGTAATATCGAGGGTCTAGTGTACATAAATTCTATTTTGAAAATAAATAGGATTTCTTATAAGTTCATGTAAACCTTATTAAACATTATGTAAAATTATGATTACCAAGCACTTAATTGTCCTATCTGTTGTTAAGAATGAAAGGCAACTTTAAATAAAGAAAAAAAAGACAGATGCTGCACATCTGATTGCTAATATAAAAGTACTTACAATAATAATAATAATCAGGTGTAAAAATTTGTTCAATGTAATAGGGGCAAGGCTGAGAGATGACTATTGAAACATACAAAATCACAAAGCAATAGATTAAACGATTGACAAACGTCATTTGTGAGATCGGAAAATAAGCAAACATGCATGCCAAAAATATTAAAAGACATGCACAGTAACAGGACTGCCACATTCTGGCTCACCTTACACAAAACAAAATATACATATGTATGTAGCAAAGCAATTGGTAAGTTGCCAGGGGTATCTATATAGACAGAAAACAATTAGAAGCAATTGCTTAACTCATGCTAAAAGTTTATGGAAAGATTGTTGATAATTCGTGTAAAATTATTTCGGGGAGTGGGTAGATGCCCCTGGCAGTTAATGGAAGTAGTAGTAGCAGTAGTAGTTAGAGTAGAAACAGTGGTAGTTGTAGTAGTAGCAGCAGCAGTATTATTAGTGGTAGTAGAAGTAGTAATAGTAGTAGTAGTAGTAGTAGTAGTAGTAGTAGTAGTAGTAGTAGTAGTAGTAGTAGTAGTAGCAGTCATAGCAGAAGTATGAATAACAACAATATTATAGAAACAATCGTAGTAGTAGTAGTAGTATTAATTAGCATGCTTGAAAGTTGAGGTTTGTTTGTCTACCTCTGAGCTGTTGCTCTAGAGTTGTGATAACATTGACAGCCTCCTGTACTATCATCAACCTAGTCATCGGTTGACTGGACCCGGTATGTAGTGAAATCATTTGGCCGAGCTCTTTGATAGCTTCATTAATATCTTTCACACGTAATCTATATTGAACACACACACAAACACACGTTAAAAAACAATGTGAACATTTCAATCGAAGAGTAAATAATAATAATAATGAAGCTCGGAAACACTCTCGGAGGTGAAAATTTAAAAGATTCATTGTTACATAAATCTACATAAGAATTAGAAATATCAATATTATATGTATATGTATAAATAGATAAATATAAACTTATGCGTATGTTATACTCAACAAGTCAACATGCATCACATAGACTTTGTCGGCTGTTAGCTACGATAGGCCTCAACTCTTTGTAGATTAACTACTAAATTTGGAGAATAAAAAACATTGTGGTGGTGTAAATAATGGAATGGTGATTCTCTCCATCACTATCAGCATCACCACTGCCACTGTTCACCATATAGAAAGCATTTGAACCACCAAGAATGCCACCATCAGGAACCTGAGTAGGCAAACCTCATGATAAAGCCATCCAAAAATAATTAAAATGATAATTTCTTAGCATTGCTTATTATAAATTTAAAAAAAAATGTAATTTTCATTTAATTATTAAGACTACAAGACAATTTCACATATCTTATGATAATAGTAATAATAATAATACTAATGACCAACCTCTCCCTTGCGTTGTTTTGCTGTCTACGAACTTTCTCCCTCTGAGCCTTTGTCTCAGGACTTACATCATCATCATCGTCATCATCATCGCCACCACCCCTTTAAAACAAGCAGATAAATATATAAATAATATATATATATATAAACATACAATTATAAACAAGATAAAAACCACTCGAACATTTCAAGAAACATTTCAAGCATGTCAGGCAGGATTTCCAACCAAACAATCACTCTCGGTTATCTAGCACCACCTATATAATGCTTAAGAAAGAAGAACGACCACATACACACACACATATATATATATATATATATATATATATATATATGTATATATATATAAAAGAAAAAACTTCTTTCTTCAATGAATGCACAGGAAATGCCAACAGAGGGAATAATAATAATTCTCCACAGTGGCCTCAAAATTCACACAAAGAACATTAGAATTTAATTAGGCCAATACAATACAGCCAATCATTTACCGCTTGACCTAGTTTAAATGTACAAAGCCGCTCAGTATTGTAACAATGGCACAAGAGATTACTAGCAAGGACATCTTGAACTTTTCATTATGGTGAGAAAAAGATAACTAAAAGAGAAACAAGTAAACAGTGGCGCCAGTACAAATCAAGTCGATAAATAAATACACATTACATTCCTGGTTAGTTGATAGGTAGGTAGTCAAGATGTAAATCAAATAATTTCTTTTCAAAGTACAATCCCATTACGATAATTTAAAGACCAAAAGACAGTGTTTGGTATAAAAATTTTAATTAAAAAAATACTAACAAACATTTAAAAAATACAAAACACTGATAAAATCAAGTTACATTTGATCACACAAATTATACCAACGAGCACAAGTTCAAGTGTCTAATTACGAACCTGTTCCGCTTGGACCCAGAACTTGTTTTGGTACTGATGACCGAAGATGCTTTGGTACTGTTGTCCGATAGATTAGGATCGAACTTACTTGAATCAAACTTCCCGCCAGCTAGTTCTTCTTTGACATCGTTTTCATCTTAAGTGGACAACATGTCAAGTTTAGTACTGACTGACAGACAATAAGGAGATAAGTAAATAAGTAAATATTAAGATATCACACCTCTCAACAGCTGGGAATCAGAACTCAGTGTGCTTCTCACTCTATCAACGCTGGGCGTGGATCTCTGCTGGTTGACAGCCTGATAAATAATTTTCATTAATAAATCGATGAATAATAACATTCTCACATAACATATAGATTCAAAAACCTAACCAGAGAAACAGGTTTTTCTTTAGAGCTTTATTTTTTCTTTTATTAAAAATGGAAAAATAAATATAAGAAAACAACACCGATTTCGGGTGTCAAACATCGCTTAATATAAAAACAAGAAAGAACTAATTAAGCTCAGATGTCAATGGAAAGAAATGCTCATCACAATTGTGAAACAACAAATTACTAGAAAACCCAATAATGCAGCAATAGTAGTAACATAGAAATAGAAACATCTCTTTCTCCTCTCTCTCTCCAGTTCTTGTATAACTTCCACATCTGGATCCAATATGTTTTTTAATTATCTGTTGCTACCTCAGTCATTCAGAGTAGTAGCTATGCACCTACCTATAATGTATAAGTTATCTACCTATCCAGTTCATACGGTAAACAAGCTCCATCCAAAAAAAGATGCCAAACACACATTTCCACGCTACTTATAGTTTTATAACATCCGAAAAAATATCTTAAAGTTAATATCGAAAAGAAGTTAAATAATAAACAAACGAGATAACTTTTAAATCTTTACCACACGTAAGCTGTCCTGAAGAGCGAATCTGTTAGTGGCCGTGTTGTAAAGATGCGATGGATTGGTGAGTGAGGGAATAATGGAAGGGTTGGATGGCATGTCGGTGCTGGAATGGTGGTGGTGCTCGAGTAGCGAGGTCAGCATGGTGGTTTGATTGCCGCCGACGAACCCGTTGTTACTAACACCCTGGCCTGCTTCTGCGTGGTTTCTCAGGACGTGGATCGCATCGTCCAGTTGGACCAATCTGTCGTGCTGTTTGCAATCGCATCGATAAAACATGGTGAGTATTTATTTTATTGTTTTTTTTGTTTGATAAAACAATTACATGAACAAGGACTCGCAAATAAACAATTAAAACTTCTTCAAAAAATTAAAAAAACCTCAACTTCCACAAAATGTAAAGAACAAACTGCCACATCAAAAAGCTTTGTCTTGAGTACAGAACCACAAAATAAGCAAAATCAAATTATGATAATCCTTAATTTCCCAAGCTCCAATAAAATATATTTTATGCATTACTTTCTAAGATTACAGAAAAATCTGCTGACACAAATTTCATACCCAATCAATAATAAAAAAGTCTATTCATCTAAGAATGAATAAATAAATATAAACTAATTTTATTCCAACACCTTGAATTCAAATGAAAACTTCATAAAGAACTTCTGCCAAGCAACAGCAGAATTGCAAATTAACCGGGAAGACAAAGAATAAGATTGGAGTAACGAGTTACCTCAACAATACCTGCATGGTCACGTAACACGTGGATGACGTCATCAAGCTGGTCACCATGACCACCCTGATATTTATATCATCATCAATGTTCATTCATTTTTAAGCATTAAACTTTATATATGTATATTTTATATCTATATCTATACATATATATATATATATATATATATATATATATATATATATATATATATATATACATAATGGTCATTTGAAAGCATAATAAAAATGGAAGTGATAGAGAAGGACAAAAAAGAAGTACAGGAAGAATTTAAAGAATAAAATAAGAAAAGGTTTCCGTGTGCCAACCATAACATGAGGGTTTGATTTCCTGGAAAGAGGAGAGGCAGAATGCTGGCTCCAGGCTTGAGGAAATTGACCTGGGAAGAAAAATGAAGATTTAATGAGGAATACGTTAATAATAATAATAATAATAAGAAGAAAATACTGTGTTAGTTGGTTGCATGTTTGCCATGGTGGACGTAGATGATGATGGTGGATGAAAATAGTGGTGGATGATGGTGGTGGATGATGGTGGTGGACGAAAATGGTGGTAGATGACCAACCTGTGAGAGGTGGTGGAGAACAAACAGGAGGAGTTGATGAACTTGATGCATAACTACTGTTTGTCTGGTCAGATGCATATATCTATCAAATAAAATGAAACCAATCAATAAATCTATTCCATCAACAGACACTCTGCCGAATAAATACTTCCCCCGTAAACAAAGCTTAGTTTTATCTTGTAAATGTAACCAATAAATAAAAGCAATTATGATAAGTAATTAAAGCAGTAGGATAACATCTGGAAGAAACAGACAATCAATCCTTAATAAACAACTGTAACAGCAACTAACAGAAGCCAAGGCCTTTCCCAAAGCATCCCCAGTTTGTGAACCCCTAATGGAACTATCAGCAGCCCCGTTAATGACTGCCAGACGAGTGGTAGGGTGCATGGTGGTGGTGGAGTTGAGGGGAACAGGTGCCGAAGCCCGGAACGAAGAGAGAGGAGGCAGGCCCACTCCAGCGGGGGACATGATATGATAACTCTATAATAATTTTTATAACAGGTATAATTTATTAAAATCAACGAATTAAAGATATTTTATATTTACATATGAAAAAAAATCAATTGATTGATAAAAACTGATAAACTAGAGACACGAATATATCAAAGACTGACCATTGAGTCTCTATGAGCAGGTGGATAATTCATGGAGCCAGAAAGCTGGTTGTATTGAGGAAGTGGTGACAGATAAGCAGGACTTGCACTTATGCTGCCATTTCCGGACCAAGCTCCGTTCAGAAGGGCATTCTCGTCTGAGATTGAGTTTATCAATGTGTTTGTCACTAGGACTTCATCATCAAAGTATTTAACACAATAATCATGCCATTAACAGCATTCAATGAATGAGAACATATATATGTATGATACTGACCAGAGTATTGATTGAATGCTGAATATGGTTCAAGATTGCCGGCGAACCTCGGAGTATCCTGACCGGCATATTCTTCGGGGCTCGATGCATATACCTAAGTCGGATTAACGTTATGTATTTATTTATTACAGCACATTCGGGTATAAATTTATGAAACATCAAAAATAAAATTAGACCATCAAAATGATCATCTGGAAATTCAATTACAATCATTTTAGTTGAGCTGCTTTCATGAAGAAAGCATATGATATATGGGTAGTTGTTTGTTAGTTAGCTAATATGTTCAGTTGAAAGTTCATGCAACCAGTTTAGTTAATAGTTTAATAGGTCTAGCTGGAAGTGTAAGTGAGCAGTTTGTTAAAAGTCTAGCTGGAAGGGTGCAAGAACAGCTAGTTGGTAAGTATAGTTGGAAGTGTATGAACAGCTAGTTAATAAGTCTAGCTGGAAATTTGGAAGAAAACAAAACACTTGTTATAGTCTGAGGAGGTGATTTTGATGGTTGCACTCTGTGAACCAGTTCACTTTTTATCAGATTGCAACTGGCAGACCCTGTCTGTACTGAAGCCATTCAAATGTGTATACAAATGTCCATATTATAAACATGCACACAAACATACATACATACATACATACATACATACATACATACATACATACATACAAATATGTATGTATACATATGTGTGCAGACAGAATAATGCAGTTGTGCATTAGTTAAGAGTTAAGAACACTTACAAACAGGCGCACACACACAGAGACACACAGCGGGCACTAAAACACGCAAGTCCACATGAGTACATACCGATGCACACAAAAATAAGTATGGAGAATGAATATCATAATACTAAATACTAATAGCTAATAATAATAATATCTTTGTGTGTCTTAAACCATGAAAATACGCCCTAAACGCTATAAAAGACTGACAAGCGAGTAAATAAACAGCAAGAAACAACTCAATAATAGTATTACTTTTCAGCAGCAACAACCGTAAAGTAAACTCGCTCGCTTGAGTTATGCAGAGAACAAAAAACATAAAATAATTAATTTATTCAAGTTTGCACGTTCAGTTCATACAAGTGATGAACTAGTCGTGAAAGAATATCCACACGGAGACCGGCAGTGGTAGTGGTGGTAATGGTGATGGTGGTAGTGGTGGTGGTGGTAGTGGCGGTGAACGCAAACCAAGAGACATATATGTATGGAGAAGAGGTGCAGTCATACGTAGTAGTAGTAGTAGAGTAGGAAATTATGCAGCAGCCATTCAGAGTGGGGAGCCAGAATTGGAAGGTGAGTAGAGAGAGAGAAAGAGAGAGATGGACCCGAGGGAAATGAGAGCGAACAATGCTAACAAGCATTAAGATTTATTGAAGGATATCCCATAAATTCCCAAATTCATTTTCACTTCCACTAAAGCCTGTGTGCTGTGAGACCACATGTGTTGCTGGACGGCTTCAATGGCAAAAAAGTTGAATTGTAGGGAGGTAAGCGGGGAAAATTAGGAGGCTACTATCAAGAGAGACGAGCCATTGTGGCGAGTCTGAATTGTAAAACATGGAAGCTATATGTTGTGTGTCAGAGTGTTGTTACTACTTGTTACATTGTTCTTCGTCTCTGTGTGTGTTTGTGTGTGTTTGTGCGTGTGTATGCCTATACAATAGATTCAAGTGGAGATGGAAACACGTGGCAAACATAAAAGAGATCTTTAAATAATTATTTTGGCTCCATTAAAATAGAAATTTACAGATTATAATCATCGTTTAAAAATAAAACTAACAGAATTGTTTCTCGGTCTTTTTGCTTCTGAAACTGCTTTAACTGCTCTCGCTGTCCAAAAATAGAGCAACGAATGAGATCAAATACATGATAAGTATGAAAACAAACCAACAATCAAACAGAAACAGCTGACATATCATATCTACTACTACTACCGCTATTACTACCAACATCTACTCTACTTGACTTAATTAATAACAACAATGCCTTCATTTTTCCAACCTGTTGTCGATTCTTCAACTGGTCTTTTACCGAGCGATCCATAAAACGGGGACCTCACCATGGGCTGCAGCATGCCCGGTGGAGATAAAGAAAGACTGCTCGATGTGGCCACCTTCAATAAATCAATTAAACAGTTCTCATTTCCATTATTATTATAATCATCAGCATCACCGCCATCATTAAAGTTGTTCATAGTTGTTGAGAAGAATTGAACATAAGTATAACACACAGGTATAAATTATTAAAATTATTATACATTTGTTAAAAATGCTAAAATTATTTGACAAAGAAGCAAGCTTTGCACTAGCATGACCAGGTGATGGAAACAAGAGTATTAAAAGGTCAACAATGCTTCCACATCATCCTCATTCAGATAACATAATAACATAGGAAGCATGAACAGTTTTATTTCCATGCCACACATATACATTATAATTTATAATACATTTATAACCAAGCAGCACTTTCTAAATAAACCAAATATCATATGTCAACCTGGGCACTGTGTGTAGTTTCAGAATAAAATTTAAAAAAATACATCAATTTACTGTCACCATAATAACCATATAGATTCACATTTTATGCATACATTCATCATATAAAATATACATATCCATCATGCAAATATACATCAGTATTCATCCTATACATCACATGCATTCGTTGTATACATCACATGTATTCATTGTATACATCACAATCACATGCATTCATTGTATACATCCCAATCACATGCATTCATTGTATACATCCCAATCACATGCATTCATTGTATACATCCCAATCACATGCATTCATTGTATACATCACATACATTCATCATATACATCACATGTATTCATTGTATACATCACATGTATTCATTGTATACATCACATGTATTCATTGTATACATCACATGTATTCATTGTATACATCGCATGTATTCATTGTATACATCACATGCATTCATTGTATACATCACATGTATTCATTGTATACATCACATGTATTCATTGTATACATCACATGTATTCATTGTATACATCACATGTATTCATTGTATACATCACATGTATTCATTGTATACATCACATGCATTCATTATTTACATCACACGGATCCACCATATACATACATACATTACACGCATTAATTGTATACATACATCACATGTAGTAAAAGCAATACATGTATAAATCCCAAATTTTAGTTACTAAGAACAAAGAAAAACTACGAACCTTAGAAAGTCTGGTTTGATAGGATCTTGGGAAGGTTTCATCTGAAAACTTGCCTGTGAGAAGAAAAGAAAACAAATCTGGTCAACTGAGCAGCACTACAAACAACTACAACAATAACAACAACACAGCACAGCACAGCACAACAACAACAATAATAATAATAATAATAATAATAATAAGTAAGCATGTAGTTGTAGTAGTGACATTTCTATACTGCAGCACATCTGCTCAAATGCTCATAGAAATAATGTACATGCACTGTAAATATTATTGTACTGCATACATGTCATGTACCTGAGAACTAATGTTAGGAACGAGAAAGTAAATGGCTCATACAATTTTAACCGAAAGGTAAAACTCTCTTCTCCTCTTCTTTCTTTTGTCTCTCTCCCTTTCTCTCTCTCCCCATATCTCTCCTACCACAAACACACTTCACGTCAGAGGACTAATCAATAATGAGACTTTTATGAATAACTGGGGACAACCATAGAAGGAATAATAACACAGCACAGAGAGACACGCCTAGTATCTCCAGCCAATTTACTTTTGTATAACTTTGTATGCAGTTTGCAACTAATCAATAAAGGATACAATTTTATTAGACAATAACATTCATTCTGAAGAAGTTCCACAAAATAATAACATTATATATATATATAGATTAGTATAACAAAGGAACGTACTGTTAGTTGGAGCAGTTGGTGACATGAAAGATGTGAGGGACTCTTCAGTGCTGGAGAAATTCGGATTGTAAAGCTGGACAAAAAATAATTCAAGTTAATCAAATTAAAAAAAACTTGGCCCGATGTAAAATAGAACAGTGATTTAAGTTAATTGAACTAAACTATTTATTAGTAGAGATTTAAATTACTTCACAGTGTGTTTTGCATATGTATATGAACAGGCTGGTGTAAATTGTTTACAAACAAAATGCACAGTGCTTGTTTATTTGTACATGTGTGTGTATGTGTATGAAAAAAAATGTACAATTGAAAATTACTTTTAAATGTAAAGAAATACAGTTGATGAAACCCACATACAATAAAGAGATAAAATAAATAAATAAATAAATAAATAAATATATATATATATATATATATATATATATATATATATATATATATATATATATGTATATATATATATATATTAATACAGAAATGTCTCATGGCAATCCACAAAAGGAATCTGTACATCCAGGTCAAAATGGCTGCTTAGCATAATTTAATGCCTGTTGGTCTGCTATAAATGTTAGCATCTCTAATAAGTTTTAAGAAAACATCTATATAAACAAATTATTATCATTGATATAATATAATTGTAAAGAAAAATTATTTCTTAAAAAAGTCATTTATTTAATTTTGTTTTCAAGTCATGATGAAAATATGATTACTTTAGAATCAAATGCAGCACTTGTGAGACTTGTGGTAGAATTCCAGCTAGTTGGTAGATCTGGAATTCAACAAAAAATCAAATTGTTGAAACAACATAAAAATACAAACAAAATTGAGTATATTTTAAAAATAAATGTTGTTGTTGTAATAAAACAGAAATTCAATGTATTAATTCTTTCAACAAAAAGATTAAGATGATAAATCTGGAAGCTTTCTTCAATCATGACAATGAAAGAAAGAATTGAGTCTTATCTCTCCCTCCTCTCTCTCCCTACGTAACAATGGACAGTCAATTTGAGACAACAAAGGCACCGCCAATGTTTTTTTTTATGCTGATCAATATAATTGAAAAATGTGGACAGTGGAAGTAGATGAATATTCTTATAACGATGGTACATTGATGATGATTATGATGAAGATGATGATAGTAATTATAATAACAGAGGTGAAAATGATGGTGATGGTAATGATAATAACATCGGTGGTGGTGATGATGATGGTATTAATAATGATAGCAATGATGACAGTGATCCGGATCCGATGAGATTCCATCTCCATTTAACGCCTTTAAAATAAAAATCCTAAAAAATCCAAAAACCAGGTTGGAAACAATTACAACAACAACAACTAAAATGAGAACCTTCCCATCCTTCTTATTTATTCTCAGATGAACATCTTTTAAATGCAAATTTCGAATCATGCCAGAAAGCATAATGAAATATTTAATAAGCACAACATGGTGCAAATGCTCCAGGCTCCTCCTTCTCTTTTTAACATTAAAATACAAACCAGCATGGAAAAAAACATTAGTTCCAAATGGAATGGGGGGGGGAATAGAATTCTTAAGAAGCCGTTTATAACATTTATAACAATAAAGAATGAAGAATGTTTAATAAGAACGACCTGTTTTAAATGGTTGGTATGAAGCATTGTTATCCACCAATCCATTTGTAAGATTACTGGTTCCTGCTGCCACTGGGGGAGAGAACATCTAAACAAAAAGAAGATATCTGTCATCAGTTCGTTGAATGAATGAATGAATGAATGAATGAATGAATGAATGAATGAATGAATGAATGAATGAATGAATCATTGAATGAATGAATGAATGAACGAATGAATTAATGGTAAAATGAGTAGATGTTGTTCACATGACCAGCTGGCTTGTTATTAGTAAATAAAACCTGATATATTTACTCAAGTTTCTATTTCAAAGTATTAAAGTGAAAAAAGAAAGAAAAAAATTTACAAGACTGGAAACAACATTAGAGTAAACATAGAATTCGCACTGAACACAAATAACAGACAAGAAGAAGAGAACCGGCCAATCAGAAGACATCATTATGATGTCCAATAAAACAACTGACCAAAGTCGATTAAGAAACTTTATTGTACAAATAAATAAGAAACAATGTTTCAAAATTATTATTTAAATACATTCCACCTCACACAAATATGTGCACAGTCCTTCTCAGACATAACAACAATACACAATCCATTCCAAAACAAACACACATGCATATCTATGCACACACACACACACACACACACTTACATTCCCAACAAATCTTCATATTAATTATAACAAGTTGAGAAATTTAATAGAGCAAAATTTAGCAGTAAAATTTAATGGTGAATTGAATTGGATGAATATTATAATCTAGTATGAGCTCTGCTGAGGCGCAGCAAGCAAGCCAATAATCATCAGTAGCTAATGTACACTCCACAGCTGCTCATATTGATTTGTATGTGCGCATTTGTATTAAGAACCTCCGCTCCTTCCTATACACATATAAGAGTGTGTGTGTGTGTGTGCGTGTGTGCTTGGATGTGTCAATACAACACCTACACACATACACACACACACAAGCAGTGAAAAAGTTTTTCTTCAACTACATATTATCTATTATCCCTTCTTCACTATATAATTTCAACAAAGCTAATTTCTCAGCTTTTCAGTTGACAAGGCGACTTATAGCAAGCATATAAATATAATAATACAAAGCAAATATAATATTAGAAAAACAAAATAATACAAATATAATATTAAAAATACAAAATAATACAAATATAATATTAGAAATACAAAATAATACAAATATAATATTAGAAATACAAAATAATACAAATATAATATTAGAAATACAAAATAATACAAATATAATATTAGAAATACAAAATAATAGAAATATAATAATATAAATTTTATGTAATAAAAGAGATGAAGAAGCAAGGCAAAGGAGTAGACTTGTTATTAACATATTGTCAAGTTTTCTTTCTTCCAATGAACCTTATTAGTTCACTGCAAATAAATAAATCAATGCCTCCATGCACAGTGATAAAAATCTAGTAGTAAACTTGCATCCTAGAGCCATTGTTTCTATTTATATTCCAAAGGTTATTTGTTAAATGAAAACTAAATTCAAAGACTGAGATCAAAGATTACATATACAATCTTCTTCTAGCCAGCTGCCTAACAAGGCAAAATCTAAGAAGTATAAATTTGATGTGGTATCACGATGAAGAAGAAGAAGAAGGATAGTGAGGATTGCACAAGCACCGTCAAAGCAAACCAATTGGGAAAAGTAAATTCCAATGTTACTATAAGAAAAGTCTTAAAAATTCAGCTTATGAATAATTATATTAACAACAACAAAAACAACAACAACAACAACAATAATAACAATAATAATAATAATATTATTATTATTATTATTATTATTATCATCAAAAGAGTAAACAAAATAGTTCCCGTTTGATTGTTGAAGTTTAAATCAATAATTTAACGTTACAATTGTAATACAACTGCCAATACGAAACAACATCAATCATTATATTACAACTTGAACACAAAACAGAAATTGCTCAGCAGTCCGTAAGAAAAATTGTTGGTGAGAAAGAGTAGAGACATAAAATGAGTGTGCGACCCTGTGTGTGTGTGTGTGTGTGTGTGTGAGTGTGAGAGAGAGAGAGAGAGAGAGAGAGAGAGAGAGAGAGAGAGAGAGAGAGAGAGAGAGAGAGAGAGAGAGAGACGATGAAGGGAGAGATAAAGAAACTATGGAGAATGAAAAGAGCCTAGAATAAAAGATAAACAAGCGCTTATTTAGTAGCATGCATTTAGCTTGAATAGGTCTTAAATATTTCAACTGCTCATAAAATCAACTAGCAAGGAGGAAATGGGAAATGCAAGAAAATTAAAGAAAAGCATACACATCACAAATAATATAAAATTAATGTCAATGAATGAATTTATCTATCTATCTATCCATCCATCCATCCATCCATCCATTCATCTATGCACCATCCATCCATCAATCCATACAATTATTATGAACATCACAAGAAATTTAAAATTAACTTTAACAAAGTTGAAAAAAGATCAAGTTTGCTTGAGACATTAACTCAGAAAGTACAATAAAAAACAAATTATAGTTCCTACTGAAGAAATTCACACCAATTATGTGGTTTGAAACTGTCAATAATGATGACAAAGCTGTTAATAACAGTAATATTCACTTAATGAAAGTTGTAAGAACACGGACAAATAGAATATAGTAACAGAGACACAATTGAAATACTTAAATAATTGAAGGTGCACCACAGTAAAGCTGTTAATATAACTAATTGCTTTAATAAACTTAATAAAAATGTGTAATTAATAAAAAAAAAATCTAATTTCAACAGACAGCAAAGAGAACATGAGAATGGAAACTTAACCCGAGAAATAAAAACTAAATTCTAATAAAAAAGTGAGAAGAACTTATTGCTAGAATGAATGTATGTATGCATGTATGTATGTATGTATGTATGTATGTATGCATGCATGCATGCATGCATGTATGTATGTATGTATGTATGTATGTATTTATTTATACAGGTTTTTTATATAGCGCTTTTTTACAAAATAAAAGTCGCAAAAGCGCACTGCACAATTAAACGGAAGAAAACAAATCTGTCTTGAGCCTTCAGCGCGGTGGAAAGGCTATTCCAGGCCACAGGACCACCACAGAAAAACCACGCCTGCCAATCGTCACAGTCTCCGTCTGAGGGACAAGTAGATCGCCGGCCGCCGCCGATCGAAGATGAGACCGACCAAAGAGTTGAGAGACCATAGAGCATAGTTTGAAACGGATTCTCTGCGGAAAGGGAAGCCAATAAAGCCGCGTCCGCACCAGACCCGAAACGCTGGCCCAGCCAGGCAATCGCAGCACGAGACGGGCAGATTGAAGCCTGTTGATCTGGAAAAGCGGTAGACCGGCCAGGACCCCGTTGCAATAGTCAACCCGGCTGTGCACCAGTGCTCTTACAAGGGAGTGAGCAGAGTCTGTAGTGAGGCTCCTGCGGATGACACGTAGCTGACGAAGATGGTAGAAACAGGTACGGCTGAGATGGGAAATGTGTGTCTCCATGGACAGATCCCGGTCAACCAGCACCCCAAGATCCCGAACAGACGCAGAAGGCCTGACCGAAACCCCAGCAATGTCCACATCCCCCATCAAACAATGCCTCAGCCATCGAGATGGACCCAGCCATATCAGCTCAGTCTTTGATGGATTGAGTTTCAAGCGATTACTGGCCATCCATGAGCTGATTTCGCCAATACAGGCAGACATTCTTGGCACAAGATCAGAGCATAACATCTGAGGAGAGTCATGTATGTATGTATGTATGTATGTATGTATGTATGTATGTATGCATGTATGTGCATGAATGTATGTATGTATGTATGTATGTATGTATGTATGTATGTATGTATGTATGTATGTATGTATGTATGTATTAATGAATGAATAAAAAAAATGAAAGTATGTATGTTCCAATTAATGATTAAATATTATCTATACTATATATGTTCAAAGATTATTATGCATAAACCATCTGCATCTACATTATGTACATGTACTACTTGTATGTATATAATAAAAATAATCCCTCAAGTTATTAGTATTATTATTGTCTTCTACCAGGATTATAAAAATAGAAGAAGAAACGCAGTCTTTTTCATCTACTCAGAAATAGCACAATGAGCTGAACATGGTTAAGTACAAGAGTAGTATAGTAAGTAGCCTGTAAGGTTTGATAAATTCGTGGGCACCTCCTTCATTAGACTTTTTCTTTCTTTCTTATGTTTCACTTCTGTGGAGTTATTTTTGCAGTGTAATGAGTATCAAAGTCCAGCTCTCTGAGCTCTGTGATGTAATCAATTATATCATAGAAACAGTCAAAGGAGAAACATTCAAACATTACCACAAGGAGAAGAACCAAACAACATACACCTCAGTCAATAGATAGATTATAAGTACAATTATAAACATCGAAATGTAAGAAAAAAATTATATTACAATTAAAAACCGTGCATTAAAGGCAATTATAAACAAGGTAATTGATCAAAACTCATCTTTAAATAAGACCTACAATACTCTTTCATATGTTTCATCAGGACATAATGGGGTATAACTAGATTAACAAGCAAACCCTAAAAAGCGTTTTTTTCACAAATCCTTTATATTTTAGGATTCGGTGGCTTTCTGTTCAAATTTAATGCAAATCTTCCTTTTAAAATGACAATATTTTTAAATTCATAAACGTAAATACTAGTATGCTTATGTTTTCAAAACATAGATAAACTACTTTTTGTAAATTATTAAGCAAAAAAAAATTGTTTTTTAATTTTTCAAATCTAATAGAATGTGCATAGTCATAAGTAGCGAGCCTATATTTTAACTTTCAGCTTGATTGGATGGGAAGTTGATTAATTTTCACTTCCAAGATTTGTAAGAAGACAAGCAAGCAAGCAAGACCAGTAGTGAAATTAATACAGCTAATTTGTACATATATTACTAAAAAAAATTGTTGAAATGTAGCATGCAGTTATAAAACAAGACCATCAGTACAGCTTTTCAACAAATCAAAACCAATCTGCACATTCACCAAACAGTACCCAGCAGCAGTAAATACTGACTACTTTGAAAACCACCAACCCAATATGCTTTTTTACACATTTTTACTTAACTTGACTTCTCTGTCTGTCTGTCTGTCGTCAAATTTTGCAATCGATTTTAAACTAACTTCCCGATGAGCTAGAGACTTAAAAATTTAAACATACCTCCGAACTGATTAACAATGCATTCTGAACTATCCAAATTTTGGATCGATTGGACAAAATTTAATGAAATAATTATTTGTGATATTTTCGTCTAACTATTTATTGTCTATGCTAATATGCTCGTTGTTTATGTAACAGAATTTGGCCTACGCAATCGATTATATAAAAGTGTGTTTTTAAAAACTTTGTTTTTTGATTCATTTGTTAAAGAATCCAAGTACATTTGAGTACTTTCTTGCATAATTTCATATAAAGGTTTTTATTACCTGCCACTTAAACTAACAAAATCAAAATTCAATAAGATAATTTAACTTAATAGAGTAAAATAATATAACTTAATACAATTAGATAGAGATTGAAAATATGAAAATGTCTGCAATGAGAATTTGAAAAAAGAAATTCTTGAACAGAAAGAAAATCTTGTGACTGAGAGAGCAGAGTGAACTAAAAAATATATATATTATTATATTTTATACATGTCATAAAAATGTTTCTTACAGCACTGAAATCCAGAAGGTCACTCAATTCCTTGTCTGCATTGACGACAGTGTTGTCAGCCATCTTTGTGACAAGACTGCATCACATCAACACCCTACAATGACAACCAATAAGAAAATTAGCTGATGATTTATTCGCAAAATTTAAAATTCAAATTTTTTATATCTCTTCCACTCATTATACACAATGACTTCTATAAAAGACAGCAAGCAGACTTCTGCCTCTCAGCCTGCTGAGTAGAGGACAGGTTTATTTAGAACTCGAGTGTGTACCATACATATATAAATTAATATAATAATATAATAAAATATTAGGAAACATCTGCTTGGTGAATTTCTCTAAGAGCACCTGAAAGCCAAATAATAAAAGAACAGTCAGTCACTACTGAAAGTTATGAACAAAGAAAGTTTTAAGCACTCCCCCTCTCTCTCAGCTGTGAGAAGTAGAAGAAGTTGATCAGGCTCTTGAAACATCATTGTATATTTAGGGTAGTTAACTGTCAAAATTAGTCAAAAATAGTACAAAATACTGGTAGTCCCTTCAATGAGATGTGAGAAGATGAATCTAGTTAATAAACAACCTCTAGTGTTTAGCATTTCATTTTTTCTTACAATGAAAAAGAAGTTGCATCGTACAAAAAAGACTGGAACTTTTGAAGAAACTTTTAAAATCTTGTAATGAACTATCACAGTTCATATTCATTACCATATTCAATACCGTATTCATTACGAGTTCATATTCATTACGATGAGAACATTAATAAATATGACAAGTTCTCTCTCTTTCCTCCCTCTCATACATCTTAAAATAAAAAAACCAAACATTAGTTATTTCTGCCTGGTATTTCACTCAAAACAATCTACAACGGCTTGGCTTGAATGTGCTACTGATAAACAATTAGAAGTCTCTTTTCTAGCTGACATTTTTTTTATTTTAAATTTAGGAACAAGGTTTTGAGTACATCAACATGAAAATTAAGATCAGGTGAATCTTTTTCATCATTCAATTGTCCATCAATTGATTCTAAACATTACAGTTTTTTCTCTGGAACTAATCAATTCGAATTTATTTGCTAATAGAAGTTAAAAGACCTCAAGTAATTAAAGTAAATAAGATTATAATTAATATAATTTATCAGTTAATTATAACAGTCAAAATTATATTTTCAAAGACAGACTAAATCAATGACAATGCAATTACAGAATTATTATCTTGATTTAATAATAATTAAAATATCAATAATTATTAAGCTCGACAAACCACTCAAGGTTTCGCTAGTGAATAAAAATTTAAAAGCTGAAGACAAAAATATGACACCATCCTTTGGAAACTTAAGAACTCTGATAAGCTATTTCACTACATTTCTTTCTGCTAGCTTAGCTTCTTCATGAATGTTAAAAAATAATAATCGAAAAAAAATTTGCAGACAGATATTAGTTATTTTTCTGGAACAATTTTATACAACAGCTTCAATATTTTTTTCTCAGAAAACACCAAAATATCAATATGTTAATCAATTACATTTCCTAAGAAAATTAAGCCAACATTGCTAAACAACTACCATAGTTAATATTATTATAGAAAAACTGCACAATTTAATTAAGCGTTATATTTTTGTAATGAGTAACTGGTATTCCATATTCTCAGATCTGTTAAAAAATGCAAAATAATTAGGTGAAAATCATTCAATATGCCTAAAACATGATCGGATTTATTCCTTATCAATAGTGGCGTCTGAAAAACAATTTTATTTTCGTTCGACTGCTTTTAAATTTTTAATTGTTAAAAAAAGTCATGCCAAGCCATAATTTTTTTCTAACCAGTATCAAGATGATTTGCTAGT
This sequence comes from Erpobdella octoculata, assembly GCA_963978895.1. Classification (NCBI taxonomy): domain Eukaryota; kingdom Metazoa; phylum Annelida; class Clitellata; order Hirudinida; family Erpobdellidae; genus Erpobdella; species Erpobdella octoculata. The sequence goes on from OZ022244.1 coordinate 22,898,785, forward strand.
TATGTCCACCAAAGGTTGTCCAAAAGTAATAAGTATAATTTTCTTGCAGGTTTTTGAAGTATTAACTCTCTCCAATTCAATAAAAATAAATATTTGGTCGCCAAGTTTATGGAACCGTAGTTTTAATAACAAGATCCATCATTCTAGGCCATTAAAAAAAATTCCTCAAAATATCCAATAAATGCAAAATACGATATTTTAAACTTAAAAAGAAATCGAACCCACTCGTCAATAACAGTGCGCGGTCCAGAAAAAAACGCAGATAAAAGTAGCAAGATACACAAAAAGCGCCGATCCACCATGTATTCATGCGCAGTCTACTTCCTTTCCATCAGCGATGTGAGCATTGTGCTACATTCTCAGTCTGCTTTTTTTCAACTTTTGGGGCCACATTTAATACAATAGTGTTACTAGTATAACTGTTACTCAATTTAGCATTTAATATTATTTAAAATAACTATTTAATCTTATTGTTTTTTGACCTGAAAATTTGTCGTGTTTCTGCTGATTGTTACGATTACCTAATATTACCTATAATTTGATGTTACACGGTATGTGTAAATACGGACTAGTTTATCAGATCTCCATTGCTATATACTATAAAGGTATACATATAATAATAATATTGTTAGGATATTTTCAATCGTACCTATAAACGTTATAACTAAACTATTACCAAGGCAGTAGGCTCCGGTAGCCGGGGCAATAAGTGGTAAAATTGTTACTGAACCGGCGGTTTTGCCAAAACAATTGATTCTTCGATCAATTGATAAAGATGTACATATTTTCTAAAGCGTTAGAGGTAGGGTTAGGGTTTAATTTTAGGTAGACATACGGTGGGACTGCCGGCTCAGTAGTAATTTTACCGATTATTTCCACGGCTAACCAACGGGGCAATAGCAGCGACCCCCCTCCTATAAACGGGCTCCTCAGAATGGTTTTTGAATTTATTGGACAATAATATAAGCAACTAGACTTTGTGACTTTTTATAACTGCAATTGAAACTGTTCTTATTAAAAAATTATGTAATTACGAATAAAAATAGTCAAACTAACAAAACACACTTCTCGATAAGAATAATTTTATTATAGGTTGGTGTCAAATCTACTAGCAGGAAACACATAACGACATAACCAACTGCATAGACAAAATTATGGCACTATCTTCTCCTTAATCTAGTTTGTCTCGAAAAGTTTCATCGCCTCCAAAATCATTGGCAAGATGATCAATACAGAGAACCCTCATCTTCACCCGCGGCTTATTTGACCGCAGTCTGCATGAACGGCATTCTCAGTTCTTTCGACTGTCCGACGCAGTGCAGTCTCTTTCAATTTATCTGAAGCCCACGATTTTCCAGTTCAGCTTTGTGGATTGAAAAACTACGCCAAATCGTTACCTCAAAATTTCTTTACACTTGACTGTCCATCACAGCTTGCCCCAACTCGGTCACTGACGGTCTCACCCGGGGAACGGACATTCCCCCGGACATTTTCCTCCGGACATTCCCTCCCCTGGACGTTCCCATTCCCATTCCCGGGGTAGAGTTAGAGTTTAGGTTTTTTAACAAACAAAAACATATTGTTTATATTTAATTGAATATAATTAATTGAATATAGTGTTTGGCGTGCAGCCGTAAGAGAAAAAAGAGTTAGGGTTAGGGTTAAAGCTAGCATCCCACTAGTTACTTCGTTAGGGTTAGGGTTTGCATCCCACAAGTTACTTCGTTAGGGTTAGAGTTAGGTCTAGCATCCCACTAGTTTACTTCGTTAGGTATGTCCTAGGTAGGGTTATCCTCCCACTAGTTACTTCGTTAGGGTTAGGGCTAAGATTAGGGTTAGGGTTAGGGTTAGCATCGCGCTAGTTATTTCGTTAGGGTTAGGGTTTAGGGTTAGCAAGTTAGCATCCCACTAGCTACTTTGTTCACCAGCAGTAAAGCAAGGGCATCCGACATTCGGCAGAAATACTTTACACGATTTTTCTCTTTATAAGCTTTTGACAGCCCAAGCCCTTGCACCTTAACACGAAATAAACTCTTGCAAAACCACAAATTCATACTACTGCATTATTTTATTCATTTTCATTTGTCAGAGAATACGTCATATCATGGAAAAAATCTTACAACATGGGGGGAAATGTCTTACCCTGGGAGAAATGTCCTGGGGAGAAATGTCCTAGGGTCTGTCGGGGGGGATATCCGGATGGGGAATGTCCTACAATCGTTTCACGCAACCAAGTTTGCAACTGTTCTGCATAGTATGACCTTTTGACTCTCCAGCGCCCCATGCTTCCAAACTCAAGATAGCGACTACAAAGAACTGCACAACTTCCTCAACTAACCCACAGCTGTTTCATCTCCGGCAGCCTAATTTTTCTGTGAATTCAGATAACTGGGCAACTGGGCATTCACTCGAACTCTGACTCATTTTCTTAAAACTTATTCAGAACGAATTTTTTTCTTACCGGCCAATATCTAACCTCTCAGGCGTTTATAAGCTTCTCGTAAGGCAGGAAAGGCTCGTGCTTTCCAGAGTTCACGCATCTCTACTTGAACGGCCTGTTTCTAGTCCTCCAGTCCGCTTACCGCTCATGTCACTCGACGGAGACAGCGGCAGACGGGGGCATGTTTTCACTTCTTGTTCTGATCGATATAACTGCGGCATTCGACAACGTGGATCACGGCATACTGTAGCAACGACTCTAATCTTCCTACGGGTTTGGCCAGACCGTCAACTGGTTTTGGCCGTACTTGACGGATCGTGTGTTTTTGGTCAAGCATGGCGGCATTACACCTGCATCTTTGGACTGCGGCGTTCCACAGGATTCTGTTCTGGTCCGCTTTTATTACAAACTTTTATTTAGGTTACAATCTCTGCTTGTGTGTGTGGCTTTCTCTGTACGGAAATCTTGCAAGTAAAACTTAACTAGCTTTTTGACTAGCTAGGAAGCTGAAACTTTCAGCATAGCTTTATATTGGATGAAAATACATGATTCAATTAAAAAAAAACTTTATTTGAACATCTTTCGTATTTCTAAATCGAGTGTATTTGAAATTAAAGTTTGTGTTAAAAAACTCGTTTTTTCCTTTACTTGTTTTCCTTATACACTGTGGACATTGAACAATTCTTTGACGTCCATGGCCTCCAGTACCACCTTTATGCCGACGACACTCAGACTTATGGGCACTGCACTCCAGACCAAACAGCGGAATTATCAGTAAAAATGTCGGCCTGCGTCGAGGACGTTAGATGTTCAAGAACCGCTTGCAACTCAATATATAATTTTGATACGGCCAAAAAATCATTTGCTGGTCTGTAGCAACTATTGAGATTGAGTATTTCAAAAGTGTTTAGCTGATTTGTTACGTTTTATTTACATTTACATTTGCACCAATCAATGGACAAGAAACATTTCATATGTGAACTATATTTTATTCAGATCTTAAATATTCATCACACTCGCAACAAATGTTATGATTTTCTCTAGAGTAACTTCTCAACCATGAAAGAATAGCTCATTCAAAACACACAGGATTGAAAAATAAATTTTTATGCATATTCAAGAAGCATCAATGGCATTTAAACTATAAATACGTTTTAACTCATTTAATATGAACAATGGAAAAAATAAATATATGAATATATTCGAGAAGAAAATGCATAAAAGTAAACTTGTAATAATAAAAAAAGAAATATCTGCTTAATTGCAGCAAGATTTCTTCTGCTCTGCTGATGTTTCTGTCGGAGCGACCGTGATTGTTTCCATGTTGTGGCTCAGGTGGTGATTTTCGTACGAGCCTTCTTGAATTTGCTTCTGAGACACTATTCGGTAAATTTCTAAAATACGAGACCACAAATTAATGCAAACTCTTTAACTAGTCTGATTTGATATTGGCACAGCTACTTATTGCGACCAGTAAAAGAACATTGGCTTTTTTGAAACCACATATCTTTCCTAGCCTCAGCAATGAAAGCGGATAAAAGCAATCGCTAGGAGAAATAAATGTCTGTTGCTTTTCTCTATTACTATGGCTTTCATGAGTCAAACAAACTAACCCAGAGTTCACCATAGGTGTAAGAAAAACATATTTTCTTTTGAACAATGCTGGGTTCAGCCAGTCAATTCTGACAATTGCATGGGACATAGGTATGCGTGTACAGTGTGCATGCATGTGTATGGCTGCAACATAACAGCTCCAGAAGTTTAATGGGTTAATGGAAAATATCCTAACAATACTCAAGCAAACTAATAAAAACTATCATCAATAATTAAGAATAATTAACTAACTGATTAATTAACTTTAGAAATAAATACATAGCAACTATTTTTATTTTTATTAATATTATTCATTATTTATGACAAGTTATACCGATATTTCAACAATATAGAAGCCATCAAAATAGATACATACCAGTCAAAATGGTTTGGAATGCAGTCTCAACATTGCTCGAATCGAGAGCTGATGTTTCGATGAATGTGAGACCTTGTCTTTCTAAAAACAAAAAATAATCAAAAACATTTAAATAAATAAAAAGTAATAATGTTTTAATAAATAACAATAAATTCAAATTAAAGTTTTAATAGTCATATTTATTTAAAAACCTAATGAGACGTTTGACTTGAGTAATATAACGCACTAAGTTCACTTGATCAATTTAAAATAATGTTTAAATAATTTAAAAAATATTATATATGCAAAATATTAAATATTTAATCAACCCTATTAAAAAATTGCTAAACAAATCCAGCTAAACAAACTTCTTTATTAAATCAGTCTTAGGAATAAATTCATTAAACTATAGTTTCACATAACAGTATAATCTTAATTAATCAGGATAGGTCCATCCAGGATGTTCTAAAAAGCTTTTTCTGTACAAACTGGACCGTCATATGATTCCTTCCGAACTTGCATAATGAACTTTTTGTAACTCACTCGCCACTTCATTCTTATGCACTACAAAAATAAAAATCTTACGCCAGATCCAAAACATTATTTCATTCCATCACAAGCTCGGGCCCTAAAACGTATTCAAAAACTCCAGCCATAATATTTTTTCAACAGAACCTATCTTCTTTTAAACACATACTCAAACATTTCATTATTAATTATCCACCATTTCTCTAACATCTCACTCTCCATCCACAAATAATAGATCCCTGGTCAGAATTCAACGTTTTTTAAATTGCGTAATTAATCCCTTAAGATCAATTCTTGAGCAGGCAAACATTTTTTTATGTTCTTCATTTCTAATTCTGTCTAATAAATGGGAACAAATATATTAAAAATATAAAATAAATCAACCAAAATTATTCTTTGTTTTTGATAATTAATAATCTATAATAATTCAAATTCAAAATTTTTTTAAAATATTTTCAACTCTTTTTGAATAAGCACCAAATTGATCATCCATATTTTTTTGCCTCACCAATCATTTCAGATAATTGTGAGTCTTAAAGTACATGGCAAAAAAATAACCACATTTGTTTACCATTATGTAACTTTATCAAACCTGATTTCTTCTATAACATTTACTGTCTTTAACATCCATATATGTATAAATGTATATGAACAATGTATAATGTATATGTTTATCTCAATCTGTGCAACCTAATTCAAACCACAAACAACATTTGCATTTTTAATTATTTATAAGACAACAACTTAAAATTTACCTGCATAGTTTCTCGCTTCTTCAGTTGGAACAGCTCTCAGATGTCTCAGGTCACTTTTATTACCAACGAGCATGACAACAATGTTGGCATCTGCATGATCTCGTAGCTCTTTCAGCCATCTTTGAACATTCTCAAAGGTTAACTGTTTTGCAATGTCGTAAACCAGCAATGCACCAACAGCACCTCTATAATATCTAAAAAAAATAAAATAAAAATCCTTTCTGACACTAAAACCAATCAATGTGAACTGAAAATTGTTGGAATAATTCCCAAAATTAGTTTAACAAACAAATATTTGAGAGAAGTTATAGAAGAATTTAAATAATTCAAAAGGTACTTTGAATGAAGTTTATAGCTTCTCCTATTCAAAAAGATTAAAATGTTGATTACTAGCTTAACATAAAAATGGGAAACTCTAAAAATAAATTATGATGATGCACTTGGAAGAATGAGGAAATTTAGTTTAATTATATATTTTGGAACAGGTAGTGTAAAGAAAGATGTGAAAAATAGTTTGAGACACAAACTTTATTATCATGTACATAATACTTTGAAATTTTACAAATAATTTCAGATTTGTTGTTTTTAAAATTAGTTATATTGTATACTTATTCAATAATTATTATTTAAAAAAATTTTATATTGAAATTAATAGTTAGGATTCAGAGAACGTTTGTTGTTATAACCCGAAAAAAAGTATAAGTTCCGAAGAAATTTACCCGAAAAAAAGTATAAGTTCCGAAGAAATTTAAAAAAGAAGTCATTTTGAGCAATATCTAAATGCAAAATATCATCAGCAGGGTAAATGATATTAGAAAAATATACCCAACGTTTTAATCAAATAATAAAAAAATGTTGAATTAAAAAAAATTAACATATCATTTGCCTATTCCTTAAAATAATAAAATTAATTTCTTTCTAAAAAAATAACAAAAGGAATACTCTAGTTGGGATTTATCTAGTTGAGGATAAGGACATAGGCTTATTTTATGACACCAACTACCGTTCTCATGCATTCCAGTACTGTCTTCAGCACTCTGTATTTGTTATTTCAACAATCTCCGAATTTAAAACATGGAGATGCAAGGCTGCACATTCTACATACTTGACTTAAAGTGCTAACAAAAAGAGCATTTCCTTCAGTTAATAAGAAAAAAATATTAGCCAATTTTTTGAAAACCAGCATAATCATACCAGTTTATAAAAATAATTATGAACATCTTTTTGAAAATTTGTTTTATATGGAAAGCCAAACCTACGCGCTAGTTATGGCTCTGTATCTTTCCTGGCCGGCAGTATCCCAAATTTGGGCCTTTATCACTTTTCCATCAACTGTCAAACTCCTGATGATAAATAAAACATAAATAAATTTGCAAAAATGTGTGACATTATTAGTATTGTAGATATAGATAGGATAGGTATTCATCACCTTGTGGCAAATTCAACACCTATAGTACTTTTGCTTTCCAGATTAAACTCGTTTCTTGTAAATCTTGATAGCAAGTTTGATTTACCAACTCCAGAATCACCGATAAGGACCACTATGTCAAAATAAACCAAGTGATTATATTAATTAGTAATAGTTTAATAATATTAAATTTTAAGCAAGGGCAAGGCATAACAAATGTATTTTGATACAATAAAAAAATAAGTAAGATAGAAAAAACCTTTGAATAGATAGTCAAATACATCTTCTTTTCCCCTGCTAGTCATAATTATTGCACTAACAAAATGTTTTCCACTACACACATATACTATACTTATACTACCAGAAAGACTTGGAGAGAGCGATCCACCTGTATGAGGGTTGGTAGACTGAAATCGCATTAGTAAACACGAAGAAAGAACTAAAGGTTGAGCGTACCAAAGTTGAAGTTTTTTGTTAAAAAAAGTTTTTTTAATAACTGAGGTTTATAATTTATTATATTTTATAAAATATAATTATTACTAAATAATTTTTTTATAAACTTGAGAAATACGAAGTAAATAATTGCTTGGATAAACTAGTTAAATTATTAACTAAAATAATTGATCAATTTACGTATTAACCAAAAAAAAAAAACTTTCTATTTTAAATGCAACATGAGCGTAGAGTTCAGGTGTGACAGGCAGGCCCGCAACTGCGGGGGTGAGGGGGGAATTTAGTCTCCTGGATAATTTTAAGATATGTAGTATTTTAAAATTTATAAATTTGTTAACCGTTACACAAATAGATAGCTGAATAAAACAGGGTATTCCCCACCCCAAATTCTAAGATATGTTCCCACTTTTTTGAACTTTATAAACCTGTTAACCGTTCTACAAGTTCATAGCTGGATATAAGGCAGCAGATTCAGCCCTGTCCCCAGAAAATTCTAAGACGTGTACTTTTTTAGCTTTATAAACCTGTTAGTTTTTAGCTGGGTAAAACAGCGTATTTCGCTCCCCCCTTTTCTGAAAAATTATACAAAATATACTTTTTTTGAACTTCATAAGTCTATAAACCGTTACATAGCTGGCTAAAACAGCGTATTTTGCCTCCTTAAAAAAAAACCTAAGATAGGTACACAGGGACGTAAATTCAGCATTTTCCAGAGGAGGCAACAATTTCCCGCCATTATATAGCTTACTGATAGGGTTACCCGTTTTTGTCCGAGTTTTTTGGTTAGTTTTTTCTCTTTTTCACCAATGAAACGTCAAATAAATAACAGGGGAGCGCACGGAGATCCACTAAAATATTTCTGAGGAGGCCGTTGAAAAGTTGTGTCAAGATTATGTTTGTCCTGCTGATGAGAAAGTGAGAAACGCACGTCGAAAAGAAGGTTCAGTTGCGAAGTTGTAAGGCAGGCTCTTTGCCTGACGTGGTTGACAGCTTTGATGTCACAGAGCACATCAAACAATTTGTACTTGATGGAGCTGAAAGGACGCTGTCACGAGGATTGAAAAGCCAAATGTATTATAACCTCAGAGCGTTTAATGAGACTATTCAGGTGATCAAAATGTCAGGGTCAATCCAGATGACAAACTAACAGTAACAATGAAGTTTATAGAGGATTCTGTGGACGTTGCTAAAAAGAAAGTAGAACCAAAAATAAAAAAAAATGAAACAATTTTCTGTGGATGTTGATCAGAGGACAAGTGTAGTGAACCTTTGCGGGTTCAATTGCGCGAGACCAAGTGACCAAGATGTGATCGGCAATCAAAAGAGAAATTGGAAAAATGATGTGACGTGGTTTTCCAACCCACAACGCAGACATAGAAAATCACATAGGCTCTAGCTAGACTGGAAAATACTGCGTCACACAGTCAAAAGAATTGACCATGTCGTTCGTGAATTGCGGTCAAGCCACGAAAATGAAAGTATTTTGTATTCATGGTGCCAATCTTGTATAACTAAAATTTCCTGCAACCGACCACTTGACGGCCAACCTTTGTGTGTGCCTGCCAGAAAACTTGCCATGGTCAGATACAGAAATATGTACTTGAGAACATTTGTATGTGGAAACTTATTACTTGCAAGAGAGAGACTAAAAATTTTCAAACACTTTCACACTTTTTTCTTCCAAAAAAACCTGATGACTGGGGTTAGAGTAGTCATAGGTTCTTCTACCAAGATTGTTCAAGCACTTTCATAAGCTACCCTATAAAATTGTTCATTTAAAAACTATTGGGGGATCGCAACGGTGTGTGTGTGTGGGGGCTGAACCTTTGGAGCTGGAGACAGTAGGAACACAGATTATAATAAATAATAATAATAACATGGTTTAAAGTGGTTCAGAAGACTAAATAGCCTGTATGAGAACCACTACTGGTTAAAAACCAATTTTTCCAAGCATCACTTTAAAATGTTCAATCGACTCAACAGAAACTGCTTCTTCACTCAGCTGGTTCCAGGCATTGATGACTCTGCTGCTGAAGAATCTCTGCTTAAATTTCCCCTCCGATTGTTTAAAGATCTTCACATCACTATAAGCAAGCAAGACTGGTCATTGCTTGTAGTTTTTAGTTGGACAGAAAAATTTCAAAGAAACATATGATGAACATTACAGCTGATGCAAAGACCACACCAAATTGAGACTTAAGAATTAGTTTGCAAATAAAACTCTCGACAAAATAAAACACCAAATGTTTTACTTTATATTTGTCTGTGAACATTTTTCCTGAACGTTTAAAATTTGTCGTGAAAATTTTGATTGTTATTGTTTTGTCTTGACCGTTTTGCTGTGAACTTTTAATGGGAAAATTTTATTGTTGAACATTTTGTTTGTGAGCGTTTAGTCGTGACACCCACGTAGAGTATACGATTAGTATTCCAATTATCATCATTTAAAAACGGTATTGAAAAAGAGTACTTTTTGCATTTTATAAGATAATAATTAAATTTTTGTATAAATGATAAGGCTCGATCGTTAATCGTTAAGACGATTGCTAAAATTGCAGACACCAGGCACCGCGGAACCATCATAATAAATGTAAACATTCAGGGCGCATGCGTGACATCAGCATTCAAGGCCGCGGGTTGCCATCAAAGAATATCGCTTTGGGTTACGTTAAAAATTTGGTTGTATCGCTGAAAAATAGTTCTGACAGACTTGTTTTTTTATTGCCGACGCGTTACTTGCGATTTAATTCTGTTTTTCGGGTTATGTCGTCCATATTTACAAATCAGAATTTTCCCTGTTGTAACCTCGTCACTCGTTAACAGTGCTCTAACTGCTACAATACATTCGATGATTTCAAATGTCTGTGAGTATTAAGTCAAGCAGTTCGGATAACAGCGTTGTGGAAACACAAAGTTTAAATAGATTGGAGCGGAAATATAACGCTCCCGATTCCATTTCCACCAGTTACGTCGCAGAAAATGAAGTGAATGGTTTTTTATCAGCTCTCTTAAGTCGACTGTTACCTTGTCAAAAAAAAGTTAGAATAACATCTCATGACCTACCTACCATCATAAATGAAAACAAAAAATGTTCCAGTAAGAAATGGCTCTGCTGCGGCATCGGCAGTGAGCCATGCAGATCAAAGTCTCAATCACTAGCATCATCATCGGCTCGTTGTTCCAATGATTATACCCCTTCTCCTCGGTGTAGCTATCATAGATCTGATGACCAGGATGTAGCTCGCGTTCATTCAAAAACTTTGCCACCAATAACCAGCAAATCCACCAGATTAATTTTACGTAAAGGCACAGTGGAGACACAGACTCTTCCGAGTGAGGCCAGGTACGTTAATGCTTCCACTAGTCATACAGATTTGATAGAAAGCCATCAGCCTTCTACAAAAAATATCCATGAAGACGATCTAGGAGAGCCAAGCAGGTCTTCAGACATCTGCCTACCTAATGAAGAAAGTGGCAACCTATCTTATCAAACACAAATTTCACCTTGTACTGTATTACAATCGAATTCTGCAGTTTCGCCATTGCCTCTATACGACCGAGTAAGAGAGTCGCCGAGCGGCAGTTGGAGTCTTTCGAGAGAACTTGAAAAGCTTACTCGTCACGGCTGGTACTGGGGTCCTATAACGAGGCTGGAAGCTGAAGATAAGCTCGCAAATCAACCCGACGGGACATTCCTGGTGAGGGACAGCTCCGACGATCGGTATTTGCTGAGCTTGAGTTTTCGGTCTTACGGCAGGACGCTTCACACTCGAATTGAACATAGCAACGGTATGTTCAGCCTTTATACACAGACTGAAAGCGAGGGCTACCGTTCAATAGTCGAATTAATAGAGCATTCGATATCAGACTCTCAAACAGGAATATTTTGCTACTCTCGTGCTCGCACACCGGGCTCCCTGTCTTTTCCGGTCAGGCTGACGAGACCGGTGTCCCGATTCGCTCAGGTCAGGTCTCTACAATATCTCTGTCGATTCCTCATCAGAGAGTACATCCGGGTCGACCACATAAGACAGCTGCCCCTGCCGACCGCAATTAAAGATTTCCTCGAAGAATGTCCTTATTAAAAGTTATTTGTTTGAACACCTATGTTCTGCAATCGATGATGCATTGAGTTCTGTTTCATTTGAGTTCCGTCCTTCGCTCTGTTACAAGATTTTAAATGAAATATTTGAGCCAAATCATGATGACTATCAGATTTTTATGTTTGTTTTTTTATTTGACTGGCTAAATGAGTTAATACATTTTAATCTACAGGTCCACTCCTGCTTATCTGCCACAATTGCCTATGACAAAACATAACAAAATAAGGGACAGCTTAATAAGTTGAATTTCCTCTAAAAACCATGTGGCAGATAAAAGCAGCAGTGGCCCCTGCAGCATCATTTGCTAGCAGCTTTGACCTGCCTCAAAGTGTCCTAGATTTGTTTTATTGCAGACGCAAACTTTTGAGTTAACCAAGATTTACATCTAACTTATTATTGTGTGAATGTATTATTTGCCGGGATGACTTCTTGTGGTTTGGACACTAGCTTACCTTGCATAACTTAATTGGACCAGCCTGGGTGATGCTAAAACACCAAGACTACATTTTTGTCGAATTCAAACTCAATTGAAAAAAGGCAGACCCATATACCCCGATTATGACCCTGTCCATTAGGTTTTTTGTTTAACCCTTTATTACCAGGATTACCTAACTACCTCCTCTCAGCTGTGCCCCTCATACCTTCATCATTGTTTATATATTTCAGTTCTGAAAATTAGGGACCATTTCTGGGTGCACGTGTCAAATTGATATTATTTTCATCTCTAGTCTTCCTTGATGTTCTAGGCTGTTTTAAATTATGGTACTTGATTACAATGAATAAAGAGAGCTTGCACGTTGTTCTTCTATTTCTGTGTTCAGTGATTAATTAGGGTTGTCGGCTAGTTTGCACGATGCAGTTTTAGATCCGAACGCACTCGTTAATAACGATAAAATTAAAGACTTGCATTTATCCACATTTTTGAAAAATGAAATTTAGAAAGAGAGAAAGTTCATTTTAAGAAAAAGTACGAAAGAAGAACGCGTTCGTAACGATAAAATAAAACGATTAGCTTATACGATGTCCATGCAATAAAAAGCCTTTCCTCATTTCAGAATTATGTCGTTCTAGATGGTTGATTTCGTGAAGGAGACTCGCAAGTAATGAGGACCAGGCAGCAAAAAGTTGTGCAATTCCTGGTGGATTAATCACATAACAAACATTGTTAAAACTAAACAAACATAACATCATTTGTATCTAAATAGAAATCGAAATAAAATAATGGAATATGTTGCCGAGAACTTACCACTAGCGCCCCAACTGCCTCTTCTACGCTCTCCATCTGCACCAGTGCCATTTTCTTTTCTTTTCTACAATTAGATGAAAGAAGTCACAATTTGTAGATCAAGTAGTTAAGTTGAACAGTCTATCAAGATGACTTACTCTAAAAACTTAGTGTTTTCTACAGTTCCATGTTTTGCAAACAGGTCAGCCAATTCTTCTTCTGTCATTGAATTCCTACAGAAGAATTAAATGATTATTAGTTGACTTCCAGCTAGAAAGTAAACAGAAGAATGTAAATACATACGGTATGTTGACTACATGGAGGGTGCATGAAGGAGGGTTAATGCTTCCATAATGCTTTGAGTTCGGATTGCTGTGCCTATGTAGTTTGGAATTTGTATAATCCTTGGTGAGCCAGGTCTCCTGTATCATACATATACATATACATTAAAACAATTGTCAATCTAAATTCAAGCACCAAGAAACCGCTTTTCCAGTGCAAGAATTTTTTTTGCTGAGAAATGTACTGCATGAGCTAAGGTAAGAAAGAGGCTATAAAAAAATTAATCAACTTTTGTAAACTAAATAAAAAAAATTATTGACTAAGCGCATAAAATGAAACACAACTCACGGCCTGTCCTTCTTTGGGCATTTGGATGTAGCTGTGTTTGGAGACTGATACCTTCAATGTCTTTCCCCACCATTTTATTTTGTCAAGATATGTGACAGCTGTTTAGAAAAGATGAACAAATTATTTGATGGCTGAGCCAACTCTCGCAAGATGAGACAAAAACAATAGATAACAGATGAGCATATAGACTAACAAAAATTAAATTATATGCTAGTTAGTATGTAATTATTCCTTTTGGAGATATGTAGGTTAGAGCGAAACTGTTAATGAAAAAAATATCTAACCATTCTGAGCTAATAAAGGGTCACTAAACTGGACAAGAGCAGTGTCTTTCTTGTTGTACATAATTTTCACTCGAGTTACCATGCCATAAACACCTTTGAAATAGTTCATAACATGAGATTTATAATGCATATTACAATGTTCAAACACACGAAAGACTGTAATTGTAATGAATTATGAATACTTTGAAGAAATAAAAATGTCTTTGCTGATAAATAATTTACCACCTGGTAAGCTTAAGTAACATATATGCCTATAAATTAAAACAACTGAAATGCAAGTTCAATGAAAAATCCCTATTCAAACATAACTCTGCTTAATGGCCTTACCAATTTATTTATTGATGATACACTCTTAGGGCTATAAATAAATTATCTTTCAAATAAAATACACTACCTAACCGTTTTGATTTATTATGATTTTAAATACAAAACTAAGTGAGCATAAAAACCTTTAGTACATTAATGGCCCAAATACCACGTAGTTATGCATGATGTACATACAAGCGAACATTAATTGTTAGATGTACACACCTCCTTGATTTTCATTCATATATGATTTATGAACCTTCATAGACAGACAAACTGTCTTGCTACACTTTAAAGCTTGAATAATCAACAGAATTCTTTCAATACATATGTCTCAATTGAAACTTCACAGCCAACGATTTCATTTATTACAATAAACTTTTCACTAATTTAAAAACATTTTGTTCACTTGAAACATAAAAAGTTTCAACTTCTCTTAAGAAAAACATTTTTAGTAGGTTAATTATTTTTTCTTCTTATTTTAAGCTAAACTTAACTATAAGAAATTAATTAGAGAAAGTTCAAAGAATAGTATATTAAGTAATATTAACAGTCCAGATTAATATCTAGTTAAGATTGATAATTAAGATTTAAGTATAAAACATTTAAATAAAGTTTATAGACACAGAGCATAGGGTTAAAACAGTTATTAAAACACGAATCATGGCCATAATGGACAACAGCGCAGAAAGTAAGTAATGAGAAGAACATACCAAACAGTGTGAAAAGATTATCTGGCGTAACCTTCTAGAAGACATATATCAATCAAATATCAGTCAGGTCAGATGAACAGGAGAGGGAAGAGGGAGAAAAATGTTAGAGTCAATCAAGTTGACAGATCAACATCATCATCATCATCACGAGAGGAGCAGAAAAATAAAATAAGTCAATTTTAAATATGCAGCTCTCACGATGAGATGATCAATAGATTTTTTTTTAATGAATTTAAGCTAAGAATAATCTTTTAGAATTTAACAAACTGTGTTCCACCACAACTAACACCAGTTTGTGAATTTAATGCAGAAAATCAAATGAGTAGATCTCCAGAGTAGAAGATGAATAATAATAATAAAAACAATTATTATTTTAACATAAAAAATATTAAGTAAAAAAAATTACCTCTTCATTAAGGTTAGATACAATAAGAACAGTATTGGCAGGCTGATGTGATCCTAGTAAGCTGCCACTTATTCCCAGAATGCTGTTCAATCCTGCCAGACTGCCAATGTTGGAAATGCCTGTCATATTTCCACTCAAGCCAGAAACTCCACCTACTTTGGCAAGGCCTTGAGCTCCTCCAAAACTTCCAAGACCAAAGCCACCTACTTTGTCAATAAAAAGCCACGCCATCTGAATATGTCAATAAACCCGAACTACAGAGACCGAGAGAAAAATAACTCACAAGCACCATTATAAGATCCTAAAATTCCATCACCGCAATTGTCTGGAAGCCCAACGTGATCATTGAGAGGAGATGTTCCGCTGGGTAAGTTGGGATTTGTGTAGTCCCAAGTTTTATCATTATTGTATTTGACTTGTAGTGTTTGCAGGTGAGAATAATCAATTCTCAAAGTACAGCACCCATTGTATATGTTTTGACCATTCAATGTCTGAAACATTAATTGGCATAGATATAAACACAAACATAAATATGCAATGTTATTGCATTATAACTACTTACACTGAGTCCATTTTTTGCAGAGACTGCATCGGCATATTGAATAAGTGCTTGAAAAGAGTCTACATAAAACAAATTATTATTAGTTCTTTTTCCAAGTTATTATTTAATAATAAAAAAAATCATACAAAAAAATCTTACTATTTTTATTGTATGTTACAATGCGCAGAACCTGTCCGTACTTAGAGAAAATCTACAAAGAATATCCAATATTCAGCATGAGCAAGCAAAAATAAAATAAATTCTACATACACACAGATTTTAAATTAATGCAACCCCACATAAGTATCTTACCAGCTTCAGTATATCAAGAGTTATTGGATAAAGCAAATTGTCAACAATGACTCTCAAAACAGTCTTTGTTTCATCAATATTACCAATAAGTTGTTCTGCCATTTGTAGAGTTATCTGTTATGAAAAATATATATAATATAATAGCCAAGCATTATTCTGTGATATGTTTTGTGTGAGACGCTATTGTATCTATGGCATATTAATGAATTTAATAAATAAATATATAAATAAACTACATTAACTAAATAAATTATTAAATAAACTACATTAACTAAATAAATAATTAAATAAACTACATTAACTAAATAAATAATTAAATAACTTAAATTAATTTAAAATATGTTCATTGTAATGTTAAAACATTCGTCCTTGGGACGGGCAAGCCTCTAATTATAATAACAACAACTATACGAAAATGTAAATGATATTGAATGCTTATTAAACAAGCCAGATAGGCAGGCAAGTACTGAGAGTGCATTGCATGTAACTGTAAATTCGAAACTATAAATCAAAGGATTTGAAAGCTATATTACTTGTGATTGTGTATTTTCAGTTTTCAGAGAATCATAAGTAGAAAACTGAACATGAACTGTTCTATCTCTTATTAAAGGAGGCCTCTCATTGAAGAAATTTACCATCGCTTGAGCCGAAGCCAAATCTGCCATTTCTAAAAGTGCCTGAAGAATATAAATATTATTTTGGTATATGAATTGGACCAATAAATACAAATTCTTACATTTCATCATTCAAGAGAACAAAATAATTTCAAAATTGAACACTGGTCAGTAGTATTCATTTGGATTTAAAAGTACATTTTTTAACTTCATTTCACCAAACACTATATTAACCTGGCATAGTCTGATTGCACACGTAAGCATAACTAATTAGTAAAGTTAGGGTTTGAACTTACTGGTATCAAATGTTGTTTAGGTAATGTAACTGCTCAAATAATCAATTGGATAATTATCTTTGACGATCTAAATAGATATTTTGCTCTCCTAAAGCCCATTCTATGTTAAACAACTGGTTCATTAGATAAGATGTGTATTAAGTAGAAAATACTATACCTAGGTAACACATACTTTGGAGCTGGGATTCTTAACCGATGGGATGCCGTTCTATTTCCAGAGGGCCCAAAAATTATAATTTTGTAAAAAAAATGTTTGTGATGAATGTTCAAAATAAATGTGCATCCATGCAACAGGTTTGATGACCCGTTTTGATTGGTCTGACTGTTGGTGACAGGAGCCATGATTAATAAACAACCCATAAATTTAAAAATGTTGTAATAATGAACGTCAGATGCTTACGTCAGTTAATTAACAAGTGAAACCTTTAAAAATTTTGATTTAAAATTTCTCAAATTTAGACAATTGCTTTGGAAAGTTACCAAAAAGACTTTTAGAGACTTTAAAATTGTCTTAGAAGATACTCATTTCTCTATATATAAATAAAAAAAGTGAATTAAATTAAATGTAAACATATTAAGAATTCATAATTTTCATCTTAGATCATGTTAAAGAAACTGAACTTGATACACCTGTAGTGAGCTAAATTAAGCATTGTCAAAACCTTATAAGAACCACGTTCAAATGAATGTTGATAGTCAAGTGTTCCTTCAATCCAATCCCTTAAGAGATTTAAATTTCTTGCTGATCAATGCAATAAATCTTTCGCAGCAGGCATTTACATTGGCAAACTTAAATGCATCCAGACATTTTCACTTCAATAGCAATAGAAGGTATTATTTCAGTCGCAGGACTCATCTCTGCAACAACAAGCAATCAAGCCAAAGCTCTAGCAAACTGAATACAATTTGTTCAAATCATCAGCTGGGCCATATTTTGTTTACGCTAAGCCAGCTGAAATTGTGTGGCTTAGCTGAATTTAAGCCAAATTTGTTAAGCTGGTCAGAAAGTTTTTTAAAGATCTATATCCGTCAAATTGGCCACTTGCAGAAGCCGTTATTCCAATATTGCAGTCATGTAAAGAAATAACTATAACATTGGAACAGATGTACCCTTCTTGTTTTTTGTGTATTGTTTATCCGCTTATGCAGTTACCCAACCTAGAACACCACAAAAGCTACCATTTTAGATCCACAGTACCAAGTCCTCATTTTTTTTTAGGAACCAATTAAGGACATCATATGCAGCCATAAAAAAGTTTTCCGAGAATGGTGTTCTTTTAAAATTCCGCCTCGCTAATTGCGAGCCAATCCCAAGCCTGGATAAAGGAGGAGACACAGTTAAAAGGATCAAATTTTGATCCACGGCAGGAAGTACTCATGTACTTCCTACCTACAGCCAATTCAGTTTTAAAACACCTGGTGTAGAGGACTATAAACAATTAGGAAAAAATAATAATAGTGTTTCCTGTTTTGAATGAACTTTCAGTTTTATGCACTGAAGAAAAATTCAGACTAATTCTGATGAATTTAAAGCACCTCTATCAATGTTTTCATATATCTTTCAATTCTGGTCAGGTGCTGGTACATCCTCATATATCCCAAGGAAGCAGAAGACCTTCATAAAGATTTACAATGGATCCAAAAAGGCAGTACACAACATCTCCCGGCCATTTTTGTGTCCAAATTTAGATTAACGTTTTTTTAAGCATATATCTTACCAGACCCAGCACCAGTTGTATCTTTCAACTTATTTCTACTCATAGGTTTACTAACAGCCAGGTTGTAAATATTATCCCAGTGCTCCAGATTCATTGTGCAAAAGCTCTGCTTAATAATAGTGAATTGACATCACTGTTTGCTCCTAAATCACAATTCAAGCTCCATATGTTTAGACGGATATAGTTTGTCAAATTACTAGCAAGTGTTCAGTCAACTCATATTTTTAAATATCCTACTGTATACACGAAATTTTATAATATCGCACAGCACGAGCTAGACATTGTTAATTAGGCAAATAGCTTAAGACAGCTTTTATTGATTTAGACTTTAACTCAATTGTAACCATCTGCCAGCCATAAAAATATTATTTAATTATATCAATATCACTATTACCACATCCAATGTATACTAGTGTGATAGACAACTAGACAACCATCTGCCAGCCATAAAAATATTATTTAATTATATCAATTTCACTATTACCACATCCAATGTATACTAGTGTGATAGACAACTAGACAAGTTTGTGCAATTAAGACACGAGCCCTTGTTCCTATTTTTAAACACTTTGATTTCCAAATCGTGTTGAAAATGTATTCTTATAAAATTTCATAAATGTTTGATCTGATTTTAACACCTTAAATGTTAACAATTGAAAAATACATTTGAGCACATACTTAACTCCCTCAAATGGTTAAGCTATTATAGCAACTGTTACTATCATAGTTAGAGCACTAAGAGATTGTCTTTAACAAATTTGTGTATCTACCTTATTTATATCAAACTATATAATCACTCTTGTGTGTGATGTGCATGTAATATCTATGCCAGTGCTATGTGTGAATTACTGCAGCCACAAATATATCTTTTTAAAGATTCAAAATTATATTTTTTATTATTAATTGTTTTTTCTCATTCATTTCACTTTTTTAAGAATGTTTTACTTGAGTCAATATATATTATATTTAAATTTTTTAATGCTCAAATGATTGACATTGATTAGAATGCAAACCTGATTCTTTTTCTTTGATACAACCAAATTAGTCATCCTTCCAAACGGTAGTCCCAGTTGAAAAATTTCAGTATCATTAACATCACATGGAACACCTCTTATGTGGAGAACTTTACTGGGCTTGTTTGAATTTCCCTCCATTTTAGCCTTGAAAAAACACATACATGTTTAAACAACAAAACAGTAATTATTTTGCAAAACAAAATGAAAACTTAATATTGGTCTTACTTTCTTGGTGTTGTAATCATTTACTTGAGATGATCCATTTGGAGAAAACATGGGATTTTGGTTATCAGATGATCTCTAAAATAAAAAATAAATTAATTCCAGAATGTATATATATCAAAAAATAAACTTTTAAAAATTTAATTCAAATATGCTTTAAAAAATCAACATACCCGCTAAACATACCTTCATCATAATTTACAATCTTCAAGAATAAACTTACTGGAATCTGCAAAAATTAAAATAAATATCAGCTTCCAATAATCATCATTATGTCATTAAAAGCAAATTACAAATTTTAACTGAAATCTTAACACAAATTCTTAAAACACTGTTCTTATGTTATAGAGTATAAAGTGTGCTTTAACTGCCAAACATCTTCGACTATAAAAGCATGTAGCTTTCTAAAATAACTTTCTTCTGAAACTGCCAGCACCAGTGGCGAATCCAGGGGGTGCCCGAAGCCCCTTTAGAATTTTAAAAAAATATACAGTCTAATTTTTCACTTAGATCACAAGTTAATTCTGTTCTTCTGTAGCCTAACTCAATTAGAGTTTGATTTTGGACAGCAAGGTAGAATTCATGGCTACAACGACAAGTTTTAGCAGTTGCAATTATTTTAGAAAATTGTCCCTTTAGCTGGTTGATGAAACTGTCCAGATATGAAATGAAAATGTTCCTTCTGCACTACTCTTCAGAGCCATCCGCGAGAGCATTTACCTTGTGAGTCTGTTTATTTTCTTCAAATCCTTGGAGTTGCTAGTTCTTGTCGATTTTTTATGTCATTTTTCTTATGCACTGATGAAATAAAAAATTTTTCTCACAATGCTTTTTTGACTTCAAAAACCTTCAAGATAAAAATCCCTTGTGTTATGGCATCTCGGATGTTATGCGTGAAACCCTACAAACCCCTGCAGGGAAATACCGACTTGACCAGGCAGTTTTCAGCTATTTGCAGAGACTCAGGAACCCAATAAACTGAACTGATGCCTAAAACAATGGTGATGCCTTTATCATTCCTGACCATCAACAGTTCTGATAATTGGCAGATATTTGAAAACAGCAAGCTTTTTCTGAACTAACTCAATACTAAATATAAAAAAAAAATGACTTCTCAAAATTTTTTTTATTAGACTTCCACCAACAGGTCCAGTAAAAAAAGTTGAAAATAATGCTCATTTTTCTAAACAGGCTCAGACTACTTACCAGCAGGATCTTACAGCAATCTTCACTTGTAATATGAACGAAAGCTGACAAAATCATGAACGTTGTTATGTTATGAACCTTACCCTGACCCTAAACCTTATTTTTAAATAAAATTGTATATTGTATAATGTATAGGCATTTATTATGACCATACCAGTTTGTTTACTAGTGCAAATAGTAACACATTACACTAATGTGTAATGTGTTACCATTTGACTGGAGGTTTTTCTCCAACAATTTTTTCATAAAATAAGTTCATCTTTTAAATATTTTTCCAACAATATATCAGCAGTGCTACTAGATCCCCCAACTAGCTTGCAAAAAAATCGTGCATTGGGATTGTGTCATAAATAGTATGGAGAGGATTTTTCACTCGTTTTTGGGGCCCTATAGATTATAATTTTCGACTGCATTGGGTTTGTAACTAAATGCATTAGAAAGACAAATATATTATCTAAACATAGAAACTAATATTTTGGAAATAGACCAAGAATTAAAAAAGTTATGAAGAAAAATGTAGAGAAGTGTATGTTTTCCATATCTAAATGTATGGAGAAAACCTTAGGTTCTATTATATGACAAACATACCCTGATCTACATTTTGCTTCATAACTTTTTTAATTCTTGGAGTATTTTCAAAAAATTTGTTTCTATGTTTAGCTAATTATAATCTACAGGGCCCCAAATGCGAGTGAAAAATCCTCTCCATGCATTTACATAGGGACGTTGACGGTTTTTCGTCTATAACTTTTTTAATTGTTAGCTGTTAGACTAATACATTTATTTTTCCACCACTATATTTCTTTTCTAGATATCTTTCTAACGATCTATTGCACAACCCCAATGCACGAACTTTTTTTACAAGCTAGTTGGGGCATCCAGCGGCGCTGCTAACTTTGTATCGTTATATCGTGTGCAATAATACTAAAAAATACAAGCAGAAATAATTTATTAGGCTAATCTCCAACTTCACCATCAAAAGAATACCATGAGTACAAAGAGATAAATTACATGACATATCCAGCAGTCCAGCACATATGAAAATAATTAACAACACAGACAACCGAAATTGAAAATGGCTAATATTTGTAAAGCAAATTAAAAAAATTGAAACATTTAAAAATGTTAATTATCGATGCAAGTTTAGTTTACGTCGCTGAAGTTAGGAACGGTAGCTAACTTTGCCTGCATTATATAGGGAAATTTCAAAGTTGATGCATTTTATTTTTTTAATATATTTGAATAGGAAAATAAAAAAACAAAATGATCTGTACTATTTTCAACTAAATGCATCAATTATTAACGGAGTTATATGGTAAAAACTATTGCGATTAATAAATCGGTAATAATTGATGCATTTAGTTGAAAATAGTACAGATCATTGCGAGATATTTTGAGAAAACTGTCAGAAACATGCACCGCGTAAGCCTAACCACAAAATAATTTCATTCCGCAACTGCTAGTCGCTAATCAAAGAAATGATTCAACATTTTCAATGCAATCGACGGGCGATGAGCCTTCTAAAAGAGACTCCCAGCTAGTATCAAAACTGCAAGCCTCGATCAAATACAGTAGAAATAAAACAATCAACGTCGTTGACTCAAATAATATACATTAATTATATGAATAACATCAAAAGAATAACGTTATAACTTAACCAACCGATGCTCTCGGAAAACACAACAATGGCCGACTTCACAATTCAATCAAGTGAAGCGCAAATGAATATATGTTTAGGGATGATAAGTATTATTTTATTTTAAACGACAATATGGATTCAACGATACGTTTTTAAGATTTTGCAAGTTTAGAGATACTGTTAAAAATTTAACTGTAACGTAAACCGGAATTATACACTTATTGATAAGCAGGAGTGGCGTCAGAGTAGATATAGGTCAATTATGACAAAATGTAAAATATCTATAACCATAGATATATATTTACGATATCTATGGCTATAACTGCATGAAGAGAAAGGTTCTTTTGTAAAGACCATCCTACGCATGCTTTGTACCAGAGGCGTCAATTGCGTGGAGGGCAGGAAGAAAATTCCTTACGGCTACGTCATTCCCGGTGATGAGCTTTTTGAGAAAAAATTTAGTGGGATAAATTTTAGAATTTTTGGGTATTTGAAACATTTCCCCCCATGGCTTTTAAGTGTTTTGCGGCATTCCTATAGTTTTGCTGAAGTGACACTCCTACTTTGTACTCGTACATCTACTGGAAATAATGGGCGCTACACGACTACCCAGTAATAGACAGTAGTAGCAGTAAGCTCATTAGATTGGCGCACCCTAAACCAGACAGCCTCAGCCAGTAAAGTGGGACAGAGTTGCCCTTCTTCATGGAACGTTTCTTTTGAGAACACGGTCATTACTCCCAGCATAAACAATAAACATTTTAAAACAAATATGTCGTCTTTCATAAGTATATGGAACAGAGATATTAGTCATTCAGCCTTTTGAACTGCAAGTTGAAAGGTTAAATTTTTTGGTTCTGCAAAATGTACAATAGATATCAAAGATGCAGTACATTTATATTAAAAATTATATAGGGACAAATGGACATGGCAGATAGAATCACAATAACTGAAACCATAGGAACATTCATTTAACAACTAAAGGAAAATACGAGTTTTTCAACACAAACTTCAATTCTAAATACATCAGATTTAGAAATACGAAAGATGTTCAAATAGGTTTTTTTTAATTGAATCATGTATTGTCATACAAAGTAAAGCTATGCTGAAAATTTCAGCCTCCTAGCTAGTCAAAATGCTGGTTAAACTTTACTTGCAAGATTTGCATACAGAGAAACACACCCTCAAACAGAGATTGTAAGTGTAGTTGAATAAAAGACACACACACACAGATTTTAGTCTAAATAAAAGTTTGTAATAAAATGAACCATCTATGGTAAATCATTCTGTAACAATTATTAATTAAGTAGTTAAGTGGCTTCATGTATTAATTGATGGATATTGGATATGCCCATCTACACTGAGCAGCATTGTCATTCAGTCAGAATATTTTAAACAATTATTAATTTCAGAAAACAATTTTAAAGACAAGACACAAGGTCCCACAAATGTCCCAAGTCCAATCAGTCCAGTTTAACCACACATAGCCAATTCACACATAAAGATATTTCAAATTTTTCATTTTTATATGTCAATAAAGCCAGTCGAGCAGGTCTATAATTTTATTAAAATTTATTGGCATGCATAAGCCAATAAATACTCCTCAATGAAGAACCAAACAAAACATTGCTTAATACAACACTTGATTCGAACATTTGATTGCAACAAATGGTACAGCCGACGCAATTTCACGAGAAAACCATTTTTCTTATAAAAAAAAAGACAGACTTGCAACCAGTGTAGTATGTAATCAAGCAGTAATGAGCGGTGGAAAAAAGGTTTCAATAAATTAACTATTTTGATGTTTTGAAATGTTAACATGTGAGTGGAAACACCAAATACCAGTAAGCAAGCAATCAGTGGAAGTTCTTGTCAGAGCTCTTGGATAATAATCAGAAAGCTTAAAGTTGAAAAGTAATTCACAAAACATTACTACAAATAAGATAACAATAATAAGCAGTTTATAATCTGATACATACTAAAATAAGTCCTATGTAAAAAAATATAAAAAAATATCACAATAAATTATTTTTCCATAACTGTTCTCTAATTACATTCAAATGCCGAGAACGAACCAAAATGACTTCAATTTTATAATATATAAAACACACTAAAACTTATCACAATAATGGCATTTTCAACTTACTGACACCTCACACAAGATAAAAATAGTTTATTAGAGAAAATTCAACGGGTCGAAAGAGTCCAAATATAGGTAATTCTAAAAAATAACAAGAACTTTTCAAACTTCACCACAATAAAGCTTGAAAGGAGAGCAAGGACTAAGAATCGGCAAAAAAATCTCAGCTTAGAATTGAAAATTCTATTTATATAAGTCCACTTGACCTCTTAACCAGAGTTAGAGTTTTTTTTATATTCCATATGACTTTCTTAAGCATCATTATCAAAGAAATAATTTATATATCCCTAGGTAGAAATAATAAGAACAAGATTAATGATGCTTCATTTAGGCTGGTTGCAGCAGGTTTAAGCTGTCGACAGACATTCACTGTCAGCATGCCTGGAAATTTGATAATAATAATTCTATCTCATAACTTATTCAATACAAGATATATGTTTTCTTCTTCTTATTATTATTATATTTATGAATAACTAGAATAGGCTGCCTCACATAATATCAAACACCATAATGTGTAGCTAATCGTTCTCTCAGAGGAGGAGGAAACTGGTCTGAAAACCTTTTCCAATTCTCATCTCCAACTTGATTTTTGAACCCATGGAGGATCTAATGAAAAAAATATGACAAAAAAATTATTTAACAACAAGTTGTTAGATATATGATAGGTTGATTTATAAAAAATTGAAATAATTAATTTCAAAACATAACCTTGAAAAACATATCTTTCATGTCATCTTTCGGATTGACCCATGAGGCGATTGCATCACAGAAGAATATGAAGTCCTGTACGACTCCTGACGGATTCAAGTTGATCATGGCACAGACGCCTCTGAAAGAAGAATCTTTCTCCTCGTTGTCTCGTATGTTTCGAAGAGAACTGCACCTGCAGCGATTTAAAACACGCCACATGTAAACAATGTTTCATTGTACCGTATTTTTTTGCATATAACGCGCGTTTGTATGAAAGATTGGTATAATGCTCACATGAATATAATGCGCATATGTATGTAAATTCTGGTATAACGTGTCCACGCATATAAAGGGAAATATATATACATATATATATATATATAAATATATTTTTTTTGGAACGATACCATTTCTGAAATTTGCCTCGAATTAAACGATACGAGACGCCTCGAACAATAACGATACGATATGATACGATATCGGGATCTCGACTGAAGTGGAAATTTTGTCTCGAATGAAACGAGATAACATAGAATGATGAACTATACGCGACAGACAATATTAATAACTACATTAAAGGAATTCATTGAAAAAAATATATAAATATTAAAAAATTTCAAAATTTATAAAAATTTACCAAATTTAATTTTTTTTTACAACTTGAAATAAGTTTCATTTGTTTAGTTTCGGTATTTGTCTAAATTTAGACTCTAAATAAAACGCTACCGCCGATAGTAAGTATTTATTTAGTTCGCATTATTAAATGATTTTACTTGCAGATGCTTAATATATATATATATATATATTTATTTTGAACGTATTTTGGCGTAATTTCTTCTTTTGGAAATGCTCCGTTAAAAATTACGGCCCATTTAGCGTTTATCAGTTTGCGCAAAATATTTTCATTTAAGCGAAACTTTGAAAACAAGAAAACTTTTTTAATGTCTGCCATTTTATTTATATCTCTACTTGGGCTGACTGCAGTTTCGAAAAGAAACTTTTCATTTTCAGAGCCCCAGGTGAAAAGAGGACAAGTAAATAGTAGACAGAAATGAAGCAGAATATATCTATATATATATATATATATATATATATATATATAAATGAATGTTTGTATATATGTATGTTATTTATGCATTGCTACACCATTCATCCGATCGTAATGAAATTTTCACACAACCTTGAGAGTCAAGGGGAATCAAATATAGAGAAAAAAATTTTGAAATCCGTCACAAAATAAGCGGAGCAGGAACTATATGAGAATATGTATGTAAGTATAGATGTCCTTTATGCATTGCTACACCATTCATTCAATAGTAGTGCAATTTTTACACAAGCTTGAGAGGCAATGGTAGAAGGTTTTTGTGAAAAAAATTGAAATCGGTCACAAAATGAGCGGAGCGGGAGAGCGATCTAGATGAAATTTGGCAAGGAGGTAGTTCTCATACAGGGGATGAATGTTAAGAATGTTTGGACTCCCAACTCCGATCTCCCGGCTCAGGTAGGCAAAAAAACTTTCCAGGCCGAAAATGCTTATGTACGACCATCAAAGGTAATTTGTGTAATAAAATTCATATTTAGTTTACGTAACAACGTTTGAAGGCTTCAAACAACTATTAGCAAATCTATTTACGTTTTATGGGCTAAAAGAAGTTAGGAAAGAGTGGAAAGGAGAAAATGAGCGGGAACGGAAATGGGATTATGTATGTATGTAGAATCGGATCTAGGGGGGGCAACTGAGAGCAAAAGAATGAGCGGGAAAGCGACAGGGAACGGATGACGACCGGGAGTGTGTATGTATGTATGTAGAATCGGATCTAGGGGGGGGGGGACTGAGGGCGAAAAAATGAGCGGGAAAGCGACAGGGAACGGATAACGACCGGGAGCGCAAGCGGGAAGGAAACGCATTAGGTAAACATCTAAAATCCCCGGGCAACGCCGGGTGCCTCGGCTAGTATATATATATACTAGGAGTGCCCGTATATATACTATTTATATATACTAGCAGTGCCCGTAGCGGCTACGCTCGCTTGAAATTGAAAAAATTGAACCGTGCATCCTTAGTAGAGTACTGCACCTGCCGATTTTTACGTCTCGACTCGGCCCGTCTTAATATTAAAACCGCTTTTAACGCGCACACTCATATAACGCGCTTGAGGAGAAAACTGTATCTAAAAATGCATATAATGCGCGTGTTGTATGCGAAAAAATACGCAGGAACATTTTTTCATTTTCTTCTAGTTTGCAATTCAGCAAGTGCATTTCAGAAAGAATTAAAAAGCTTCATCATGTCATCCTATTATTTCACTAAATGAATAGTCCTTTTTTTCTTCGAATCTGTGTATTCAGCCCGATTAATCAGTATTTTATATAATCTGGATTAAAAGTAGGTAATATAGTTATTTATAAATCATATCTTTAATCTAACATAGCTCTTTCTACCCCGAAGTTCAACAATTTTTTAGGAGCTCAATTTGTGTTCTTAATATAACCAAAATGTATACTCTAGCAGAACATGTTATAGCATTGGTCTATCATATGTAAACAGCCATAAAATTAATATAAAAATAAAAAATTACCAGGGTCTGATGAATTGCTGCAAACAGGGAGCAACAACATCTGGGCAGACTAAACCAAGGCGACCAATAGTTATAGCTGAAAATGTAAAAGCAAATATTGAAACATTTTCATATTCAAACTAATAATTTGTTACATAGAAACTAAATGTAAATTTAGATTCTTAACAGACTCTCTGTCAACTACTACATCCAAATCACTTTCGAGAATTATCAGATGCATCTGACAGTTCTACTAGTATATATTTTCTTATTTAACTGCATTTTGTTTTGTGACCTTTTTTGATCTCAACAACCAGCTCAACAACAAACATATATGCACTTACCTGTGTTCTCTAGAAGCGTCTTGGTGGTATTTGGTCGATTGATGATTGCAATGAGCGGGTTCAGAACCAATGGGATGTAAGGCCTCATTTCTTCACCTGGATGACAAGAACCTAACGTGTCAGCTATATAAAATCAAAATAGACTTAATATTGTTGATGAGATACAATCCCTATACAGTTATCCATACTACAATGAATACAAAAATATATATTAAATATTACATAACATTTATTACATAACACAAGATCATCTATTACTTTTCACTAAAGAATGGGAATATAAAACAATACTGCAATCTGTTTTTTTTTACAAAATATCAAACAGAGCTCTAAAATATGACAAACAATCTATTCAGACCTGTTTTGATAGAAATTTCTCCAATAGCCCATGTGGCATTGTTACAAACTGATATAAACTCTGGATTCAAGTTGTTACCAAGTATAGGCATGATCTCACCTGTAATTTCAATGTCATACCGATGATATAATGTGACTAGTATGAAGCACGCCTGATTAATAAAAGATGCTGAACTTAACTAACCAATATAAGGTTTCACATGCTGATAACAAGCTTTTGTCAAATCGCCGAGCAGAGCAAACGAACTCTGTCTTACTTCTGGCAAGGAATCCTAATTATTTGTAAAAATCATAAATTAAATCTGAACATGTTACTGGTCATTAAATGATCGTTGACAGTTACAAACCTGCATGCACTGATAAAGTAACTTCAAGAGACCGCTGTTGGAAGCCAAACTTTCAATATGATGCTCTAAACCTTCTGCCAAACCACTTAGCAAATCAAGAGCAACTATCATAAAATCTTTATCCGGTGCCTCGAACTGTTCAGGATTTCTTAAGTGAGCCTTGAAAATAACGGCCAATAACAAGTATTATATGTGGCCAAAAATCATATATGTCTAAACACTATTTCATCTACATAGCTACAGGACTGGTAGAAAAAAGAAAAGAAATGGACACTCACATAATGCTGATTGAGAGTTTGTTCAATGAGGGAGACACATCGTCTAAAAACCGGTTCACAATATGGAAGAAAGCCCGATTGCAAGGCTGTTGCGACACTTGATAAGCACTGTACACGAGTGGCAGAGTATGTTACAAGAGAGATTAAAATTGAACGTAAAAACGAATTTAATATAAAAGAAAACCAACTTCCAGAAGAGGGAACAAATCTTTATCCGAATCTTTCAGTACATTCCACTTGTCGATGAGAGGAGGCATTAATAGGTTAATGTACTCCTAGATCAATAAATAAACGAGCAATGTATAATTAAACTAACTAACCACAACATATATTTGATCTTAAATAAAATGTTACCGGTTTGTTGAGATGATGGCCCACAGAATCGGCAAGAGTGCCAATGGCGTCATACAATATGAGTAAATTTTTGTGCTGGTAAGAAAGATATTTAAATAAAGTTATCAGAAATTTTTTGATTAGAATAATCACTACAGTAATGTTTGTGATGCCAGTCGATGAAGTAAGATTACAGGAAGCAGCACTCACTTGATATTTACTGAAAGCATACACGAGAGTTTCGAGAATGAATCCGAGATACGGTACGAGTTCTGTGCAGGCTTCTTCTTCCAGTGTTGCAAACGCAGAACAAGCAGCCTCTTGAACTCTTTTGTTGGCATCGAGGACTCGCTTCAAAAGCTGTCACAAAAAGATGATTAAAGAATAATGAAATAAATTAAAATTCAAACTTAAAAAGTTACGATTTTCTGAGATAATTGAGAGAATATAAAAAATAAATTTAATTTAATCAATTCAGGTAGCCCGTAAAAAAGTACACAGCGCTTACCTCAGTCATGAGTGACTTCAGGTAAAGTTCATGTGGCTGCCCGACGACCCAGTGGGCATACCTGCTCAACGTCCAGCAAGTAATCGACCTAACAAGAGCCTTTTTATCAGCCAAACAGGTCACCATGTATGGAATTAATTCAGGTAAGTGGACCATCATCCCAGTCATGCAACCTTAAAAGATTGTGACAAATATACAAATCAGAACTTTATTATCATGAACCATAATATTTAATATTACTAACCTTCTGCAATAGCACCAAGAACAAGGATTCCAGATTCTTTCATTTCCCAATCCTGATGGAAAAGCAGTTCTTTCAAGATGGGTAGAACTATCGGAAGGATTTCGTCATGGAAAACATTTGCCAAAACATCTAATGCTGCTGCAGAGCACTTTCCTGTAAATTTGAATTAAATATAATATCTACCAGTGCTGGAAATGTCTAGTTAATTATATAATACTGATGCAAAATTAACCCATAAAATTTAATTGTCATTATCTTTTTTATGCTAACACTACGAAGGCATTTGCAAGGTCAGAGAAGTACCAAAAATTACAAGTATGCAGTGTTATAGGAAACAAGTGTAAGCTGGATTGAAACAAAATATTAAAACACACTCGGGGGTTTGGGAAGCATCAGAGTGGGTGTAAATTTAATATAATGCATTTGCATCAACATCCAAGTGGATGTGCAACATTTTGGCAGGAATTTTGTCATTTTTATTTCAAAGATTTATCCCAAAGAAGTTTAAACTGGCAGTGAAGTTAATATGAAGAATTTAAATAAAACTACAACATTAAGTACATATAATGAGTATTAATATGTATAACACATAATAAGTTTTTAATTCAATTTCGTGTTTATTTCAATTTTATATTTTCAGCAATTTACATTGCAGTCTCGTGTTCCTTAAACGGGAATGCTTTATATTCGTTATAGAAAACTGTGTTTCAGTTTCCATTAACTTAAATAATAATAATAATATGGAGAATATACTATTTAATGGTAACCCTTTAGGGCGAGCGCATCCATCTTTTTTAAAATGCTTTTATTTAACTTCACTCGTCTCTCTGTAACGATATTTCTGACTGGGCGACTAGTAGTGTATGTACGAATGTTTGCGGATGACACGAAAATATGGAGAAAAATTGCAGGCTGCGAAGATTTAGAGGAACTGCAAAAAGACTTAAATTGCCTAAATGAGTGGTATTAACGCAACATATGTCAATCAAACAACATTAAGTAATGATTACGAAATAGCAATTCAACTCCAACAATGCGGACCTGGGAGGGAGAGAAAAATACGGTTACTTCATTATGGCAGCAAAAGAAACCTGTAGACTTGCAGAAACAAACCAGGAAAAGGACTTATTGCAAAACTAATTATTGAATATTGCATTGTCAACAAGCAAGCGCATGTATACCCAAGCATATACTAATATGAAAAGTGACTCAAAAATTGATTGTAAAAAACAGGAGGAGAGATTAGAAGTTAATAAAAGCATTTATAAAAACAATATAACAAACTTAATATATTTGTTGTAATACAGTATATAATAATAATAATAACAATAACATACTTAAATTCCAGTCTGATAGAGCATCGTCATCAAGACTGTCATCATCATCATCACCGTCCTAAAAAAATTAATTAATTAATGACATTCCTCCAATACCAAAAATTCCTTAAATAATGATGACAACCTCATCGCCGAACTTTCCGAGACTGTGCCTTCTTGATCTGTGAAATCTAGGTTTGATGTCACACTCCTTATCTGGTATTGTTTCATCATCTTCAACATCTCCCTGAGTAATAGATCATATATACAACTATTTTTTCAAACAAAAAAAAGACAACAAATTGATAGTAAATTTTAAA
This sequence comes from Erpobdella octoculata, assembly GCA_963978895.1. Classification (NCBI taxonomy): domain Eukaryota; kingdom Metazoa; phylum Annelida; class Clitellata; order Hirudinida; family Erpobdellidae; genus Erpobdella; species Erpobdella octoculata. The sequence goes on from OZ022244.1 coordinate 22,930,983, forward strand.
AGCAATTGTATCAAATAATACAGGATACCTTGAGGAGTATGATGTCAATTTCAGAGTACTTCATTCCTTTGATGAGTACGGGCACAAGTCTTGAGATGTGATTAACGAGAACATCTTTACAAATCGATTGCTCCGCCAGCGACAACCAGAACTCGCAAGCTTCGAGTGCAACTGAGCCATCAGGGTCTTGAGTTCGCAGCAGCATATACTGATATGAAAATTTTTTTATTAAAGTTTGCATTGATGTCACAAAGCAGATTACTCTAATTTTCAGCTACACAACCATACACAAACTAATAAAAATCCTTTTCAGATTTTTAAGAAAAGAAATCACCTCAAACTTTCCATGAATATTAATCATTTCAATTTGTCAATAATTTTTTAAAAGCTTTATGAAAAGCAAGCTATTTCGATTGATACAGCTTACTTACCTCTACGAGACTTGTTATATGAGGAATCAATCTGTCCATTCTAACTTCTACCAGCATGACTAATGCTCTGCAAACATTCTTTCTAACTTCTGGGTCTTCATCAGTTGATAGAAAAAAAAGATTCTGAAAATTATATTTCTTTATTAATGAAAGACAAAAACACAAGCATAATAATGCCGTTAACCAAAAGTCCAATCTAATAAATCAATTTCTTCACTTGATTAACGCAGAAATTCAAAACATCAGCATTACTAAAAGTTTGAATATAATTCTAGCAACAGAAACAAACCATTTTCATCTACAGAAATGATGAAATGTGAACAATATCTTTGAGATTTTTATACTTTATATCAAATGAATATCTTATAATCAGTTATTCCTAATAAGCACAATCTTTTCATTATATTCTTACATTCTGACACTGCACTCAATACAAATCGATAAGATCATTATAAGGAATGCATAATTATAAGGTTAAAACTGAAAAAAATCAAGAAATATGCAAATAGCTGAAATTAAAAAGCTAACCTCTATGAAGCAATCTATGTGAAACATTAGAGCTTCTGTTCGGCCAATAATAAACTGGTTGACACATGCGATAGCATGGGACCTTCAATAAAAATGTCATTTGAAATAAAAATAAAAAACTGTAAATATAATATAAACAGCTTTCATCACAAAACTTACCTAATTTTGGGACTATTATGTTGAAAAAATTGCAGAAATTTAGGAATTAAAATATTTAGAGGCTTGTTGAGAACCTCACTGTCGAGCAGGTCTGCAGAGTCTTCGCAGATTTTTTGCAGTGCACCGAAGGCACCCTGTTGAAAATAGATTGATACAGCTATATATCTAATAATCTCTAGTCTCAATTATAAATAATGTGTACACATGATTGTACAAATTATGAATTACAATCTTTGCATGTGCATTACTTTATTAACAGCAATTTAAACTGATATTTTTATTATTATTAAAATATTTATACTATAAATAATATTTATTATTGTTAAAAATAATTAAACTATAGAGAATCTTCCTATAATTTCTTGTTAATACAACTATATATATAAATATATATCAATACACGATTGTTCGTATAATTACCTCACAAACATTATAATCCTCTGAATCGAGACACTGACAAAGTGATTGTAGCAAGTCAGGCCAATTCTCTAGACCTCCCCTGGCAACAATAGTGGTTACTAATATGCCAATGGTGGCTCTGATCAAAGGAGAAGGGTCACCAATGCTACCCAAGCATTCCTGCTTGATAAAGTTTGTGACAGGAGCAGGGAATTTTTCATAGTGTGCTCTGATGTTGTTTTTCAAAATCAAACCACTTAGTGATCTAGTCGGTTCATCTGACAACCAATCAAAAAATTAGCAAATAATGATGTTAAATTATGTGACATCGATAAAAAATACCTTCAGTGGTCAATTTTGTCAATACATATATCAGATAATTATTGAAGTCTGGATATGTGTTCAATTCTTCCAATTTCTGTTAATAAAAATAATTCTTTTAAAATACTAAAACTTTAAAACTGTAGCATTATTTGTAAGCCAAGACAAATAAATTGTTTTATTTGTTTATAACTCAATTCAATTCTTGAAGAATATTTCAACACTCATAAAATGTGTAACTATTACAAACGCCACAAAAAAAATAAAAAAAACGAATTCCTCATTTTATAAAAAAAAATCATGGAGTTATCGCCGAACGTCCAGGGCATGCCGCTTATTTTAGAAACGACGAACGGCCTTATTCACTATTTTGTTCTGCGGAACGAACTTAAAATATGCCAACCTGTTGAACAGCTCGTTGAGTGTTATTATCTGGAGACTGCGATTCTCTCAATAACTTCAAGATTTCTTGTAGTCCATTATCTGCGGGATGCCAAACGTTGCCAGCCATCTTGTTTCGAATCTGAATACAAAAATGCCAAAGACATGTGAATGGAAACAACGTGAACATCTAAAAAACAATAAAATATATTTTGCTTTCTAAACATCAATGCTCACATGATTTTAATGTGTAAATTTTTATAAAATTTCAAATTTAAAAATTTATATGAATAGTTAATATAAATGAAGCATATTTAAAATTTAACATTTTTTACGTTAACGGTAAAATTGCAGTGCCTACTAATAATTCATTAGTAAGGTTTAAACATAGATTTTTATGTGTTTTTATTAACGCCACACTACGTTCAACTTTTCCACATTAATTGATTTTAAATACGTATACTCCCTTTATTTATCAATTAAATGCATAGTTGGGGAGCTATTTGGAAAAAAAATTTCTTACAGCCGAAAATTGATCAATTTTTTACTTTTTTACTTTTTTTATCTCCAAAGAAAATAGCTGTTTGTTTAACAAATTTGAGACTCGTATACAAAAAACATTCGTATAGGTAGGTACAGCGGCGGATCTAAGTAAGAAGCCAGGGATCCCGCGCCCCCTTAGAAGTTTAAACAAAAATTGAACTTTAAAGTTTTACCCAAGTTGCAACTTCATTCTGCTTGTCTCTATCCTCAAGCTTTATCTTTACTAGATTCACTTCTCGACCCTCAATAGTTCTGGTATTCGGCAGATATTTAAGAGTTTCAGCCTTTCTTTAAACCAAAACTCCGCCTCGCTTTATTTGCGAGTCAGTCCAAAGCCTGGATAGAGAATGAAGGAAACATAAAACAATTAAATTATGATTTGTGACAGGAAGTGATTTGGTCTTTCCAACATAGCTACTGCTTTTTGAATCTTAACCCTGCTACTACCGTAATATATTTATAGCACTAACTACCAGGGGGGTCAAAAACAATCCCAGGCTTTACAGAGAGGTCGACTAGCAGCCGAAGAGGGGCCTGGCTTGTATTGCAATCACATCCCTAGGGGAGAACCGTACTGAATGGCCACTGTACTGAACGGCCACTGAGATTTTCTCATTTGTTAAATTATTTTTACGTCCATCTCTTTTTTAAAATGTGTATATATATATATATATATATATATATATATATATATATATATATATATATATATATATATATATATATATATATATGAACTCTTTCTTCTGTGTTATTCTTTTGTGTCTTGTGTATTTCGTTCGGCATTTATAGATCTTTTTGGTTTTTCGTAAGAGAAAGTGAAAACGAGTCAGTTCAGAACTACTCTATTCTCATCAAATATTGAAGGTTATATTTTGTAAGATATTTTTTGTAAATAAAGAGATGTATGATAAATATTTTAATCTAAATTTTGGATGTCTAAATTTATTATTCTGCTCGTAGCACACTAAAATGCTCGTACATCTCGATTCGTACTTCTATAATAAAAATTGCATGCATGGCCATTCAGTACTAGGGGGTGGCCATTCAGTTCTACCAGGTTGTATTGAATGGCCACCCATAAATTTGAGGAGAGGTTGCATTATTTATCGTTTTTTGTAAAATTTTTATAATTTGAAAAGTTTTAATGAGCAGTTTTTAGTAGTGAAATGTTTTTGCTTTCATTATGTGAAAAATTTTTAATTCTATCACTTATAGTTTTTTTGTATGATTGATTTGAATAAAAGTGTAAACTTGTGTGGCCATTCGGTACTACTCTCCCCTACATGAAGCACACATGTTGATATTGATATGATAAAAACTGTTTACTAAAAAGTGTCAATAATTCAGGACAAATGATTCTATCTAATAAATACACACACAAAAATATGTGTGTGTAACTTTTTATAAATATGTGTAACTTTTTATAAATATGTGTAACTTTTTATAAATATGTGTAACTTTTTATAAATATGTGTAACTTTTTATAAATATGTGTAACTTTTTATAAATATGTGTAACTTTTTATAAATATGTGTAACTTTTTATAAATATGTGTAACTTTTTATAAATATGTGTAACTTTTTATAAATATGTGTAACTTTTTATAAATATGTGTAACTTTTTATAAATATGTGTAACTTTTTATATTTATTCACAAATAACAAACTTTTATTTTGAACTACTAGTCCAGGAGAATTAAAATTTTTCCTTGTTGTACCTAGACAAAATTTACAGCAAGCTGATTTTTGGATATTTTGTTTGTAATACGTTTATGATTCTTCCTGCAAAAATCGGTTGAAATCGTCATATAGGAAATTGGTTTTTTGACGCTTTTTTGAAAGAGATTTACCGTAGTGAGCGATAAGTTAGTATTTTTGTAAATTGTCGTAAAACATGGAATTTCTAAGTTAGGATCTTGTAAAATATCTATTTTTTTGAGTTTTTATTGTTCTTTTTCGAAATGGGTGAACTAAATGAAATGGTATGTTTAATTTGTCGAACTGAATTCCGTTCCGACAACGTCTGTGATACAGTCAAGATGGTTACACTAGGTGTTAAACTGTTAAAGGTATTGAAACGTTATGTCAATTCAGCGTTTTACGTGGTGATGAACAGTTAACAGAGTATCTGTTAAAATTTAACAGTTAAATAAACCAAATGTAGCTAATGTTCATGATCATTGCCGGAGAGACTACACTAACAAAAGAAGTTTTGATCAATTGCAACGAAAGAATGAGCAGCATGCAGAAGGTGTTGGTGTTGATCAAGAGAATTTTAAGTGTAAATTATTACGATCGTCTGTCGACACTTTCAATTGGAAGCAACATTGTTTTTTGTGTGGAAAAATAGTTTTTGGAGAAAGTAGAAAACATTTAAAAGAAGAATCAAGTACTGTGATGACATTGAAATTCAGAGAAACTATATAATTGAAACTTGCCTCAAAAGAAATGATGCATGGAGTGTAGAAGTTCTTGGTAGGTTAAATTCATGCAATGACTTACCAGCTGAAGAAGCTCGTTGCCACAGAGTGTGTCATTCTGTGTTCCTAAAATGTCAATCAAAGTATGTCAGAGATAATACCGCTGGCCGAAACCATCCAGGTCGACATCCAGATAACAACATGTTAATTACTTTTGAAAAACTGTGTGACTGGTTATAAGAAGAAGATCAAGGAATTTATACGATAGCTGAAATACAAATTAAAATGCAAGAATTATCGGAAGATGGTGAAGTGTATTCATTAAAACATATAAAACGAAAGCTGGAAGAACGCTACGCTGAGCACATATTTTTTGCCGAAATTTGTGGTCGAAAAAATGTTATTTGCTTTTGTAACGTGGCATCTCACATTATAACTAACCAATGGTATGCTGAAAAAAAGAGTAGCATAGAAGATGAGAGTGAACGTATCATAGTGGCAGCAGCGAAATTGATAAGAGCTCAAATAAGGGAAATGTCCTCAAATGAAACGTATCCAGGAACTGATGCTTTCTCAAATATTGAAAATGCCAAAAGGTGGATTCCTAGTTTGTTGAAAATCTTAATTGAAAATATTGTTTGTAATGAAATGAAACAAGTTTCCATATGTCATTCTATTGTGCAGGGGGCAAGACAAAGATCTCATCTCTCTAATTTTGTTTGGCGTTGGAGTTAGTTTAGATCACGCCTTTGGATCTAGATGGCTGCTTGATTTACTGTCACGATTGGGATTTTCAATTTCATATGATGAAGTTAAACTTTTTAAACTATCAGTGGTTCAGAATGACTCCCCTGATACTCCTCAGTTTTTTCCTCAATGTTTTATGCAATGGTCTGGTGATAATCTTGACCACAACATTATCACTTTAGATGGAAGTGGTACCTTTCACGGTATGGGCATCATATCAATGTCTACTCCGTGTAATCGATTAGGGTCAGGACACTATGCTGAATCAGCTGTACCTCGATTGTCACGCGTAAAATCCAGTTGTGTTGTGAAAAACCGAGGTATTATTATATTGGGATACACATTCCCAGACAAGTTATCATTATCATTGATGTCTTTCAAGCCCATCTCTCACTTAAATTTTCCTTCTGTGTTGCCTCCTTCTTCAAACTTGGAACTTGCCTGGAAAATTGGTATCTTGTGCTTAGATGAAGATCAGCAAAGGTCAAATTGGTCCGGCTTTAAGGAACATGCTTGTAAACCTGATGGATATTTCAGATCATCATCAGACATAAGGATGCTTCCGATTATTGATTTGAACCCTAATGACACCAGGCTCAAAAGCTCAACATTCCAACGGCTTGTGTGACTTTCGACCAGCCACTGTGGTTAAAGGCTGTTGATATTGTGCATTCATCCAAACTGAACATAGTATGTCGTCTAAGTGGGTTTCATGTCTTGATGAATTATTTGGGCAGCATTGGTCATGTCATGGCTGGCTCAGGTTTGACAGAAGCGCTGCAGTGCTGTTATGGACCCATAGCCATAACTCACATGATGACAGGGAAGGCAGTGGCTAGAGCACTACGCGGCCACTTTTTAGTAGAGTCAGCTTTGTTTGCTTTTCTTTTGGAATCAATATTGAAAATGGAGTTTTTGACTACTTCTGATATTGATAATCTGAGCGTCTCCGATCGGGATGCAAATTTAACGTGAGGCTTTATTTACAGTGGTCTAACTGAAATTCTTATTCATTATTTTAAAGAAATTGTACTACTGGACCTAGTGGACCTACCATACAAACTTTATATAACCAAACAAAAGAGATATAGGCACACAGACAAAGGACACAGGGCGGGAAATAAAGAAATTGTTATTTTTAGGTGTTTTTGTTGCTTTTCTGTTTGTTTTTTTTATTGTATGTTGAAATTGGAAATTATTTATGGATTTATATGTATGCTTTTTAATATATGTATATTAAATAGTATGTAACAAGCAATTTTCATAATAATCTTAGTTTTTTTTGCACATTTAGTCAAAAACGGCATAATACAGTAGTTTATTTGTATCCGTATATAATGTTGCGAGACAAATTTTAACTTATGTATATTTTGTAATTTTGCATTAGGTAGTTTTCATCTATAGATTGAGTTATTTTTATTTAAATGGATTTTAAGAGCTTATATATTGTATATTTTAGGGAAAAACGGCTCCATAAATCAGTTTATTTGTATTTGTTTATATTTTTATTGATAATTATTAATGTTTGTATATCATGCAATAAGTAACAATAAAGAATTCAGCTTAAACTGTAGTTATTTTCATTTAATTGGATTAAAAGAGCTGGCATATTCAATTATTTTACCGATTTTAAGGCCGATTTTGAAAATCGTCTGTAATTTTTTTATACGATGAGTTGGAAGGGTGGATTTTTAACTAATTGTTGCTAACACATATACCTACAAAACAAAATATCTAACTGCTTTGCTTCCAATTATGCCAGCTTTTTTTTAATTCTCCTGGACTATACTTTATTTAAATCACGAAAAGATTGGAGCAAACAGCACGAATCCATTGGTCATCCAAAAAAGCCAAGCTAGTTTAATTCATTGTTATGGTTTTGTATCTACGTTTACTTTAATGTCTACTGTAGGGATGTGAGCGCAGTACAAGCCACGCTTCTCTTAGGCTGCTAGTCGACCTCTCTGTATTGCTGCATACTACCATTCAGAAATATGCGACCGGGAACGGGAGACATGCGGAAACGTGAAAGCAACCGGAAGCGTGAGAGCAAGCGGGGAAGGAAACGGGAGCGAGAAAAACGATAGAAAAACCTCTGAAACCCCCGGGCAACGCCGGGTACCCCGCTAGTCTATACATCGACTAAACAGACTGATGTCTGTCTGTTTGTCCTTTAAGCATTGCTACACCACTGATCCTATCGTAATGAAATTTTCAATCAACCTTGAGAGGGGAAATAACGACGGAAGTTGGAGAAAAACAATCTGCGCAAACCAGATTTGCATAAACAAACAGAGTTAGAACAACAATTAAATTTCTTTATTTGGAACATTTTCACATACAAACCAAACAATAAAACTCGATAAAAACAATATTCAAAAAACTGGCTCAGCTGGACTTGATCTATCTTCAGCTCCTCAGCAAAAACAAAATATAAAAAATATCATCTATGAAAATTAATATGCAAAATATTGGTCTCTGGAGTAAAATCACTAAAAAAACAATTGCATGATATAAAACTGAGCTTTCTATTATAACAATAAAAATACATATGTTTGAAAAATTAGTCCATTAATGAGCAATAAGGTTGCTAAGCTTTAGAAACTAATTGATATACACCATCTGAATGAGTTTGAGGTAAAACAACTTTCGCTGGCGTTCCCTTCTTTAACTCTGCATACTGTACATCAGGAACATCGTTTTCACTTTTTCTGGGTGAATTACTCTGTCGGGTATTATATAATTAACCCACTTGATTAACACTAAAAAAGCAAGCCAGTACAACAAAACAGCCAAGCATGCACAGAAATAGGATGTAACATGCAACTAATGCCATCTGGCCAGGATAATAATAGGCTTGTTTAAAAGTATTTATCCTAGCCAATACTAAGCAAGTTATATTAATCATCACAACTGTAACTCTCACAATTATCCTTATCGCTGATCAAGTCTCATCATTCGAATTTCTAGAATAAATCTATTTTTCTAAAATGGTCACCTAGAATTCCAAAAACTGTGTAAATTTATATGTAAAGCATTTGCTTTGAAGAGTTATGCACAATAGAATCTTCCCTCAAATGGAACAGATCTTAATACAAACTCTCAATGCAATAATAATTTTGCATGCTCGTACATGCCATGCACTAAAAAAATTTCAAACATCATCATTCATCCTATTTAAATGAGCCAATATAATATAGTTGACAGCCTCACGACCTATAACCATTAACATTTCATGGTAGACTAACAGAGGTTCTCGGTGGTTTTGTGGGAGGTCTGTTCGGTGGCGGCCGAGGGAACTTCCGTTCGGCTGCTTCGGGTTTGTAAACATCCCGGGACTCATTCCCGTTATTCAGGTCTACCTTTGTATCTGGTCTATCTGAATAATGCTTTGGAGCATTCACATATTCCTTTGATTTGTCAGTCTTGTTTAAGGAAGTATAGAACACATCTGATGAACTTGAATCTTGGCTAAGAAAACACTCAAGCACTCAGTAATGTAAAACTTAAATTATCGAAAAGAAATAATAAAATAACAGAACATAAATATTTAATACTACAATAGACACCATATTTAATACAATAGAGACCATATTTATTAATATAATAGAGACCCTATTTATTACTACAACAGAGATCATATTAAAAACTATAATAGAGACCATATTTAATATTACAATAGAGACTATATTTAATAATACAATAGAGACCATATCTAATACTACAATAGAGATCATATTTAATACTACAATAGATACCATATCTAATACTACTATAGAGACCACATTAGATACAACAACAGAGACCATATTTATCATAAGCCGTTGAAGCATCACAGGTGTACCTTCTAATTAAAGAACATACCTGTTGCATCCTGTTGATAAAAATAAAAAATAATTTTACTACTATGAAACTGATTTAAATTCCATTGCTGGTAGTTTTACTTTTTGCTTTCTTGCGCCTGACTCTGATGTAGGCGATACAGAGAAGAATGGCCAAAATAAGAATTAACAGCAAGCCTATTCCAATGCCCAATCCTTTTTTGGTTGAAGCAGATAAGAGAGAAGCTTGTGAACCTGTAGCAACAGCAATAATCAACTATAAGTAATATTAGTAATATAATTTTGAGCACATATTTGTAATATTTATATAATTACAAATTAAATATCAATTTCAACCACGACGATTGCAAGCGTGAAATATGTTTTTATGAAAAATAACAGACTTAGTTTTGGAGCAAGACTATGATCAAATACATCTGGTAAAATACTTTCTAAAAGAACATGAAACTGATCAAGACTTCTCAATGACACAAAAAAATGAACATAATGGTACTGCCAAAAGAGAAAACAGCTTCTGATGGAGCTATAAGAGCAATAATATTTTGGTAAAATTGAAAAAAGAAACAATTGCTCAGCCAACTTCAAAGTAATTGTGAAGTCTTCAAGACAAAAATAAGTTAAAAAACTGATTTATAGAGATAACTTTTCAAAATGTAATAAGTTAGAAAATGGATAAGTTGTTTTGAATAAAGAAATCACTTGAAAAAATAAACCATTAAACAACAATTAAATCCAGTTTGATTGACTACAGAAATTCAGTCAAAAGAATCAGCTTATTTTGATGATAGAACATGCATGATGAAGTAAAGTTTCAATAAACGAGATAACTAAGACAGAACAATGAAAAGCTCTTAAAAATTTCAGTCTGATTACATCGACCATAATATAATAGAAATTTAATTTAATTACAATCTAATTGTAACACTGATATTATTACACATTTAATTTTGATTAGAAATATCATAATATTAAATTTCACCGGCATTAAATGTGCAGACTTCAAAATTATCATCATCATCATCGTCTGTTATTAAAAGACATTTAATAAGGTGATCAGATATGTTCTGTTTCAGTACAAGGCAAGAACTTGAAAGCATAGAAACATTTCCAGTAGTATCAGCTGTATGATTGCAGTTCCCTCCAAGGGGGTCTATAACCAGAGAAACTTTTAAAGAACTAGAAACGGCTATGCTGCATCGTAGATTTTGATCATAAAATCCTGACTTGTAATCATCATCCTTACATGCTTCAATCTTCTCTGTATAAAAAAAAAAATAAAAAGTTTACAACAAATTTTTTTAAATATATTTTTTAAAACTAAAACACCGGAATCCACCTATAACGATCAATTCAAATAAAGCGATTAGTATCTCTGAAGCATCGAAGAGGATGGAATAATTTCCTGAATGAGATAAATCCAGTTTGCTAAATAAAAGCTGAAATGAATGTTGATCACAGATGATCTTTATCGACGAATCTGTTGGCGCTGCGACAAAATCATTCCAATGTAAAGCAATTGTTTTATCTTCTTTTTTCACTTTGTATACCTTGCAATTACTTGGTGGTTTTGTTTTAAATACAGGGGCTGATCCAGCAGTTCTCAATAGTGAGATGTTTTTTTCAGAATTGACCATCACAGTTTCTTTAAAAAATAAAACAATATTATACATAAATATTATAATTACATAGAATTGCAACAAAATAATAACAATTCTGAATAATAGCTGAGTTCACTAATTGCAATAATGGTGATATGATATGATGTACTGCCTCAAAGCTTAGTTCACTGATAATTAATTACTCTATGGAGAATGAACTTAATTGTTGATTTCTAATAACATGGACTATTTACAAGGTCTCAGAGCATAAGTTACACAGCAAACACTTCATGTTGAAGCTTGAATTTCTATCAACACAGCCACAGCACGTTCCTACTTCCTTTAAGTTTTTTTAATTGTTATATTACATAATATAAGCACTAACTGCATCTTTTAATTAACTTTTACATTTGTTTATTTACACACTTTTATTTAACTTGACTTCTCAGTCTGTGGTCAAAATTTTTGAATTGATTTTTCACCAACTTTTAAACAAATTAGAGCTTTGAAACTTTTAGCATAGACTTTAGCTATCCGCCAAAACAATATTCAATAGTTTCTGAAGCGATTTAATCATTATTTCAAATAATTTCAATAGTTATTTTGTAACACATATAAAATTATTCACCAGGCTGAGCTTGCATCAATTAAATGAACTTTTAGGTAATCATGACTATGACAAAAACTTATTAAAATGTTGACTAAGATATTACTATAAACAATGGTAAAACTATTAATGAATTTAGAAATCGATTTGCATAATTAAAAAATATAAAAGTGTGTTTTTAAAAAAACTTTGTTTTTTGTACATTCTTGTTTATGATATTAAGATTTTGTGTAAACACATTTTATGGATGTTGCATTGTACAATTGCGTAATAACTTTTATTACATAATAACTTTTATAACATACATATAGACATAGGAAATTATGTATGTAGATATATTTTAAGGGTGCGAGAAAAACGTTGTTTTTTTTTTAAATGTATTTTTATTAGGTCTGTGCCGGTATACCAGCATACCGGTATATTTTAACTAGGAATGGGACGGATCCGAGAATTTGAGATCAGCGGATATGTAGCAAGCATTTAAAATTAATTAATAACCTAAACTAAATGCATGTATGCTGCTATCAGCTAAAGCATATTTTTGCTGACAGCAGTTCTCTTATAAATTCTATTTAGAACCTTTTAAAATCTACTTTCAGTAATTTAATATATTTTATAAAATTTTTATAATCATAAATAAGTTTATAAGTATTGACTAAAAATATTTATAAGATACGTTACGTAATGTTCGTAGAGAATTTTGGCTTATGAAACGGGCCAAGCCAAGTTGTCGACGGGCCGGCCCGTGAAAAATCGGCCTGTGCAGTATTCTACAATTTCATGCGAGCGAAACCGCAACAGGCACTGCTAGCAAACATATATACTTACACATTACTCACTAGTTATATTTAATTTACATTTATTTCGCTAATAGTTTATCTTTACTGGTAAGCTCCTGGTATAGAGTCCTGGGCCGATTTAGATAAAAAACACGGTTTTAAAAACGGTTTAATAGAATAAGCAGAGAACATATTACAAAAAAGTTTTTTTTACAGAAAAACTTAGTAAAAAGCGACTTTAAGCAAAAATATCCAAAGGCAGTGTTGACATGCAGAATAATACAATTCAAAGACTGAAAAGTAAGGAAGAGTTATTATTAAAATAAAATAACCAATAAATTTTAAAACATTAAAAATAAATTTTTAATTAATATGCATTTTAAAAATTTAAAAAATCAGAGCGCTGAGCAGAAATTTATCTATGACTAGTAAGGTACCCGGCGTTGCCCGGGTTTTTAGATGTTTTTCTATCGTTTTTCTCTCTCGCTCCCTTTCCTTCCTCGCTTGCTCTCACGCTCCCGGTTGCTTTCCCGTTACCGCTTGTTCTCCCATTCCCGGTCGCTCTTCTGCTTGCTCTCATCTTCCTGGTCAATTTGCCTTTCTCGCTCGCTCTTTCGCTCTCCACACTTCCAGTCGTATCGCAGCAACTCCCATCACCTCATTAGCAGGAACGATTCTGGTAGCCATCATGACCTCTAAAACTCAGAATTTCTGCTCCAAGAAATATGGTTGAAACCGTAACAAAGACAACCAAGATTTTTTACTTTGATATTATTTAATTTTTTTCTTGGCGTTCTGCTACTTATTTATTGTTCTTAATGTTTTTTTATTTGTCTTAAGGTATATTAAGAAAACCGCCACTTTTTAACTTTCCTATTTTAACTTTTTAACTTTCCTATTTTAACTTTTTAACTTTCCTATTTTAACTTTTTAACTTTCCTATTTTAATTTTTTTATTCTTTTACTAAATTTTCCATTTCTATTTGAAATGTGTTTAATTTTTATTTTCTTTATTGTAACTGTTCGCCTCTATGCAGGGCCATCGAGAGACCATTATGGGCCCCTGTGCTGAGGTATACGGGCCCCCCTGAGAGCCAGACAGTAGTGCCTAAAAAAATGTAAATGTTCTTGCCCATTCACTGATTGGCACCTGGCGGTGAATTCTTCATATAATTTTCTTAAATTTTATAAAAACTGTTCATTGATAATGGATTTTTGAAATAATAAATGTATTACTTATTGGAATTTTATAATTTCAAATTTATGATTTTCAAATTCAGGATTTAAAAGATTTAAATACGTTTGCCATTCATGAAAAACACGTTTATTAAAGAAATTGTGTGAAAAATTAACAGTATAAGTTTTTGCACAATGACCAATTTTTCTAAATTTTCAAAATGATATTTTTCTTGATTTTCTTAATACAAAATTGTCAATGATTTCATCAAATTTAATAGACCTAGCTAGATAATTTTCAATTGCTAATAATGCTAAATCAAAGTATTTCCTGTCCCATTACTGATCATTGTACATTATTTATTTGTTTCAATTTGCTGAATGACCGTTCAGCTTCTGCAACAGTTACAGGTATCGTACAAATTTTTTTTTATCACAACAGATACATTTTGGAAAAGGCATATTCTACTTTCAATTTTCGAAATTTGTTTAGTAAATCCAGTGGTTTTAAAACAGATGAATCAGAATTAACTAAATCATCTCCAAAATTTGATTTGTAAATTGCTTTTAGGTGCTTCATTTCATCAATTATTTCCAAGGAAAGGTCATTTTCGTATTCTGTACAAAAGGCTCTGCACATTTGTTCAGTTTGGGCTATAGAAAATCTCTGTGTTAATCCACCAATAACACAATCAACAAGTCTGTAAAAAACATCAGCTTTAAATTTGATCATTTCATTATTATCAATTTGTTGCCAGTTCAGAAATTTCATCAAAAATACTTTTTTTAACTCTTTGTTCTGGCATTTCTTTGTCTGTTGGCAAATCTGATGCCATGGTCCGGGCCCTTTGCACTGCATGTGCATTTGCCCCTTTCGCCAACCCCTCTCGACGGCCCTGCCTCTAGTGCTATTGACAAATAGATCTTCACCGAAAACTAATTAGATTCGGGAGCAATTTTTAAATGTTCTAAAGTGCTATAATTTTCTGTTGTTTTTAATTATATATGTTGTAATTAGTTTTTACTTATGTTTTAAATATCATTTATGGTAAAAAACCGGCCAATTCTCATCTAAATCGGCCCAGAACGCTAAACTAGGAGATTACCTCTTTACTTTTCATCGCACTTCGGTTTATAACTGTATCACTCCGCGTATTGGCACTCAACTGTAATTTGTATATTTGTTCAAAGTGACTTTTAAAGAGTTTTTCTGTCAAGATATTCTTTTTAATGCGTTTTATTGTTATTCTGTTGTTAATTTTATGAACGCGGTAATTCCCTGGTTTCGGTATCGAAATCGGCCCAGGACGCTATACTATTTATTAGATATTAGAGAGAGATTACCTGTCCTAACGGATTAGCCTTGGGCCTTGAATCTTGTCGTACTTGGTACTCAAATTTAAACGATTAAATTTTATTTATTTCAAATTTTAAATCTAAAATTTCAAACCGTAAAGTGTGCCGAATCTACTAATAAAAAGTAATAGTTTTTTAAACGTCACAGAAACTTGTTAAAAAATCCGGTTTACTCACCTGCTGTGGTTTCACCTACAAAAACCCCCAACAACATTATTAGAATTATTAGATTTAACATTAGAAATTCGGTTGGTGGAAAATGAAAACAAAACAACGCCAAGATAAAACAAGGCGACTTAGTTAAAATTTTTAGCTAAATCAACTTCGGAAAATGTTGTGTGGGTAAAATGCTGACAGCAGACAACAAACTAGCAGACAGGTAAAAGCTGACTTTATTGTATGTAGCATATCTATGGTATGTCGACTATACATTTTGGTTTGTTAACAGGGGCTTCTATCCCTATACAAGCAATGTAAAGTGGCGCTGTTTGCTGTTCAATCATATAAATTGAACATAATCATTAGAATTACCGTTATTTAAAAGGATGAAGTTTTCCGCCACAAAAACAGGCTGTAGCGATACTATGTACTTGTCACCAAAAAACTAGTTGAGAAAAATTCCAGTTGACAAAGCCATTAGCAGTTTTGCTACCTTCTCAACACCACCAAAGTAGGCACGTTAATTGGGGGAGAGACAGGGTGACCATTGCCCCTGACTTTCAGTGGGCCCCCTTAACGTAGTTTTGGGTCCTTAAAAGTGAAAAACGGGGTTTTAAAAATTACCTGAAAAGCGTACAGTTAAAACTTCTAAAGTTTGAGCGGGTCTTTTTACAAACTTGTATTTAGGTTACAATCTCTGTTTGTGTGTGTGTGTGTGTGTGTGTGTGTGTGGCTTTCTCTGTACACAAATCTTGCAAGTAAAATTTAACCAGCTTTTTGACTAGCTAGGAAGCTGAAACTTTCACCATGTATTTATATTGGATGACAATACATGATTCAATTAAAAAAAACAAAAGAAAACGTAATTTGAACATCTTACATACACACAGACACACATCGAGTGTATTTGAAATCAAAGTTTGTGCTAAACTCGTTTTTTCCTTTACTTGTTTATAGGTAGGTGGTCCCCTAAGACGGTGAAGTTGGCTCATGTAATGGTTGAATGCCCACCCTCTCCCAAAAATCCGTTAGGCGCATACCCCACAACATCAAAGCTTTTCTAAAACAAACATTAAAAAAATTAATGCGCCCAACGTTTTTCGTTGTATATGAATTAGAAACTGTTATAAAGTATGTTATCATAATGTGACCATATATATAGAATATATTCTATATATATATGAATGTGACCAACATTGATATGACCAATAAAAGTTATTCAGAAATTCTGCCAGGCTCATAGGAATATTATTTTATACTTTCTAGATTGCAAAAAAAGTTGTTTTTAAAAAAATGTATTTTTTAAAATCTAAAATTTTTTTAAATGATTTTTATGTTTGATTTGGTTTGATTGTTGCACTAAATTCAGATTAAATATTAACGTTTACATATTAAATAAACGATCTACATTCTATATACAGAACAAGTAAAGATAAAAAATAATTTTTTTAAATGCTCTTATTTGCCTCATTATCTGAGTCAACGAACTAAAATTTTTGAATCTAAAACAACCGTTACGCTCAATTTTGTTAATTATTTTGGACCTCTGGCGACTTATTAATAAACATCCGTACAGTTTAATTGTTTTGAGCCTCTGGCGACTTATACATAAACAACTTCTTTTAGTCGCTAGATGACAGGAATTAATTTGATTTGAATAATTTTAATTGATTTAAAGCCTAATTCATGTCGGAAACATTAAATTCATGTGTTGTCATCCAGAATAAAGTTTTTCTGAAAGTTTTAGAGCTCTAGGTGGTCGAAAAGTAGGCGAATTTTTGTTTCTAAGATTTGATCACCACAGACAAACAGAGAGAAAGTGAAGTTAAATAAAAGCATTTAAAAATGTGAAATAAAACATCAATTATATAAAAAATCAACTTCACTGTAGACTACACTTTAGATGAAATGCTAAAAAAAATTAGGGTCCCTATTATAGTTTGTTTTTCGGAGATGGAATATATCAAAGGTCTGAAAGCTCGGTTTTTTATGGGGAAATTGAGCCCAGCAACCTGGGGAGGATAGAAATTCCTGTCTGCTAACCCTGCAAACTAACTAAAAAATACAAAAAATAACAGTTCTTAAGATAAAAAGCTAGTCATTGGAACGGATTCGTTCTTCTGTCTTCTACTGATTTTTGAATTGAATCTAAAATTTTTATTGTTAACACTTCTTTTTTGTGTTGGTTTATTGTGTGTTAGTTTGACAAATTATAATAACAATAAATAAATTATAATTAATTGTATAATATAATATAAACATAAGTTTCATTTGAGCCTGGCTGCTTGTTTATTTTTGTTGAATTCGTAATATAACTAAAAAACTAACTGCGATGATTTTGGCTTTTTCAATTCTGTTAGTAAGTTTTGTGAGCATTAAAGGATTATCAGAGGGTTCTTTCGTGATAGAAAATACGTTTGGTGCGGAGTTCAGCGGTATTTTGGCTGGATTTGGAGATTTCAATGCAGATAAACTTGTTGATATTTTTGCCATTTCTGGTAAGCCAATTCGTTACAGATGTATTTAAGTCTTTAAGTACTTTTTCAGGTTATCTAAGTTTAAGTTAAAGGCGCGTTTACACGGGCACGGATTGACTGGCGCTAACGCCAAACCAAGTTGCAGTTTACAAGTTTCTGTAGCTACAATATATAAATATATATTATAACTTTACTTTATAACCAAGTAGTGATGTAAAATTTCCGAAAATTTTCCCTTTGGAAATTTGCCACCGAACAGCAACAGGTGCCAATATAAGCTTTGCCTAGTAATTTACAAATAAACACAACATAGACAAATTAGAAATATTAATTAAAGAATATGAATATCAAGGCAAAACTGTATAAATAATAGAATTTTTTTATATATTATATATTAATAGATATACATATCTTGTGTATCTATTTTATTTTTTATATCAAATTTTTGGACATCTTTGCGTTAAATCTTTTGAACTGATTGGGGACTAAACGAACTTCGCTTCCGCTTCGGCCAGAAGCTTAGACATTCGGAACTATTCAGACTTTAGCTTCAAACAGTGGCCGAAGCCGAATAATGAAATAATTGGCTACTATACGACAAACCTTTCAGCAAAATCTTAAACTTGTCGTATTCACAATTAATTTATGTCATTTAGTGTAGGCAGTTGCATGAAAAATCTTTAAAAAAAATAATAAAATTTTATTTTTTAAAAGAAAATGACAAAAGAAACTGAAATATACTCAAATTTTGGTTCTATGAGTTATATTAATGAAGATATATTTAAAGTTCACGCATTGAGACCGTATATTTAGCTCAAAAGAGCTTTGTAAAGTAGGTCGCATTTATTTAGCCGGTGTTGTAAAAGTAACGTACAAGTAACTCCTCAAAAAAGTAAAGTGAAAGTAGAAGTATTTATTAAAAGTTGTACTCTAGTAAAAGTTAAAAGTATCAGCTTCTTAAAGTTACTTTAAAGCAAAAGTAAAGTAATGAAACCAGGGCCTAACAAAACTTCAAATAGTGTTGATTTAAAAATAAATAACTGATGACCGAGCTGGTGGTAGTTGTTGGAGGTACATTTAAAAAAAAAAATTCTAAACCTCTATGCACGTTTGACTTCAAAAATATAAAGTATGATGTTTTGGTAAATGTGCTCAACATTTTTCGATTTATAAGATTTCGAAACTGTTATAACGTCTTTTTAAAAGAAAAATTTGCAATAAGTGAAAAGTCAGCGAATCTTGAAATATAAGGAATTTGTAAAAAAAACTTTGTTTTTAAATTTCTCATAATAATTTCTCCACCTGTCTCGATTGCTTGCTTGAATGTTTGCAAACCTTGAAAGTGAAAATTATCTAACTTCCCGTCATTCACTAGAGCGGAAATTTAAAATACAGGCTCACTCTTCATGACAATGTATTCTATTAAAATTTGAAATTTAAAAAAAATTTTATTTCAATTAATATTAATTATTTATTTTTAAAAAAACAATTAAAATACAATTAAATTAATGTTTGCATATATAAATTCAAAAAATTTCATTTCATTGGAGAATGAGCCGTTTTGTAGCTGGGGTTAATGGTTGACAATAATACTATTGAGTTTTGAACAAAAGCGAACTTAATGAAACTCTTTTTAAAAAGTTTTAGAAAGGACATGTTGTATAGCCTAACTGGCCTAATCTGACCTAGCTTAACCTGGCCTAAGCATAACACACCTGGTGAATGAGAAACAATGAAAAATAAAGTTTATAAAGTGCACTTTTATCAAACTTTGTAGTGTTTAATCAAAATCTAATAATCTTTTTTATGTTTTATTATATAATAGGCCAAAATGTTGATGTATGGCTAACAGACAAGACTGGAGGATTTTCAAAAAGAAATTTGATTAACTTGAATTCTTCACATCCATCCGGTGACTATATAATTGGTCTGGTGTTAACAGATTTCAATGGTGATGGCTATTTGGATATTTTATGCAGCAAGAAGTCAGCGGGTCATATCAGAGCTGAAATATATTGGGGAAGTAAAAATGGTTTAGGTAGGTGAAAAGGTTTTCAGTGATTTTTTTAATTAAATTATTTGTTTCTATGAATGATTTAGCATACTAATTTTCATTGCAGATTATAACATTCCTATAGCATCTGAAATTAAAGATGAACCAGTTTTATTTGAGTTAGTAAAGTTTGAAAATGCGATATTTATTTAGATGATTATTAAGCTTATTATACGTAATTCCTTTTGAATGTTGAAATATAACCTTTTTTTATTTATTGTTGATGAATTTTATTATACAGAACAGGCTCCTCAAAAATTGCATTTCAGTGGCATAAATAGTATAGATGATTGGCTATAAAATCTACTATGTCATTTTTAGTAAATAGCATAGTACAAATGTTTTTGCCATAGAAATGGGGAAGAGATAATATATTGCAGAGTTAAAAGAGAACATGAAGCTCTGAAATGTGGATGCAATTTGTTAACATCTGAAACTAAATAATGTGCACAATAACAGTTTTTTTACATTATTGAGGAAGCTATAGAATGAATGACTCAGGGATGTAAGCTAGAGAAGAAAAGTTGTCACATAAAATGAAAACCATGTTATAAGTATAACAAAAAAGTTAAACAAATATCAGTATACGTTTATATGTACACTAAGAGTTAGCAAACTTCAGACTGTGAACCAGATTTGACCCCAAAGCTCTCCTATCCAGTCCCCAATTCCTGTAATGCTTTATTAGAGCATCCAGCCTGCCATGTTCTGCTAGTCTGTAAGCAGTGGTTCTCATGATGAAAAATTTCACCTGCTTTTAAACCTGATCGATCATCATTAGAGCGTTCGCCTGTCGATCGTTAGGTCGGCAGTTCAAACCTCGCCGGCGTCACCAGCGTAACTCCCTTAAGCAAGGAGTTCACTCGCATTTGCTAAAGGGGTAGGCGCCTATAAATGGCTGCCTTTGCAAGTACCCTCCCTCTCTCGCCTTGAGCAAGACTTGTCTTGATAAGGCGTATGCTAAATCTCAATCATTTAAATAACATAATATTCCACCTCTCTAGAGCTAGTTATACTACCTCTTAATTTCACGTTTTTAAATAATTATTTTCAAAAATGGTATGAATCTGGTAAGGACTTGTGTGCCTGTCTGGGATTTAATTTTTTTTTCTCTGCTTTTAGTGTTTACAGTCTGTTTTGTTATAAATTATACAAAGTTTGCGGTTTTCTTATTTCTGGTCTCAGCTGCAGCATTTGCTCTGAAAGTTTGCTGACCCATGTCGTACACGGACATTCCCAGTAGTGCTTACTAATTTATGTTTCCTTAACAGATTCAATGGTGATGGATTGCCGGATTTGCTAGTTGAAGATGTTAATAACAATAGTTTAACTGTTTGGCTTTCTGCAAACAATTCTTTTCAAGAAATTAAGTTTCCAGAGAATGTCCATCTATCATCTCCTCACTCAAGTGCATTTGTTAATATTACACCATTAGAGAACACAGGTGGAGTTTTGTGCTTATAATTTAATTCATTTTTTAATCTTTGCTAATGTTATTTTTTTTTTATAAAAATGTTTCTTTCTTGTGAATAAAGGGCTATTAAGTAGTATTAAGTGTGTTTATCCCTTTATTTGTTTTATAAAATTCATAGGCAGTTTTTTGAATAGCTAATGCGCTCACTATTCCTGGTGATTTTGCAGCTATACTACTTCTACTTGTAAATTATTACATTTTCTAAAAATGCACGTCACAGGTTATTATTAATAAAAATATAGTTTAGAGTTTACAGTAGATTGAAATTACATTATTTACAGATCTCGTAGTCACGGCATCCAATTACACGTACATGGTTTTTGCTGACAACGTAGTGAGTTCATATTTGTATTGCTTATACTTAAGTTTAATGCTTTTAAATTTTTAAGACCAAAAGTTAGATTTTTATTGATAAGTTATAATCATTTAGAATATTTTTCAATTTAAATACAGAAGCAAATGTATTGTTTGTCTTTATTGTAGATATTCATTTTAGAGAGATAGTAAATATTTTACATGTAATTTCTAGTATGACAAACCCTACAAAGTCTACCAGGCTAATGAAAAAGCATCGAAAACAAACAAACTCGGGCAGTCATCTTTTGCAGATTTCAGTAAGTTCTTAAGACTGGTTTGATTGACCTTTTTCAACGTTTTCATGTCATCCATTCATCAACAATTCCATTTCATCAATTCATCCAACATCTCTATTTTGTCAATTCAACCAACGTCTCCAATTCATCCAATTTCTCCATTTCATCAATTTATTAAGCTTCTGTATCCCGTTATTTTTTTGGAACGATGCGATACGATACGATTTCTGAAATTTGCCTCGAATTAAACGATACGATACGAGACGCCTCGAACAAAAACGATACGATACGATATCGGGATCTCGATCAATTTAATTAAATAATTTTACTTGCCGATGAAAAATAAAATTAAAATTATTTTTTCAAGTAATTGAAAAGTAGAAAACCTTCTAGCACACCAAAAGAACGACATTTTTAGGCAATTCAATAGTGAAAGTGGAAAAACCAATGGAGATAGAAATAGATTGCAGATTACTGAGATTGAGATTACTAAGATTAAATTAAAATGATACTGTTTCCCGCAGTCTTTGCATCTGGCAAGATTTACTTCTACATCCTTGTCATTGACTTTCTGCGTGACCGTCTCTTCCTCAAAGTACTCCCAGATTTGACCCCGGTGACGCGGTATGATAATGATGACAAACACGAGAAAGTGCCTCTATGCAAGAATTAAGAAAGTGAAAAAAACCCAGCGTGTTTATTTATAGGCGATGGCGAATGCGGTTAGCAGCAATAGCAAGAAAGAAGCTGAGAATGTTTCGAATTCCAGCTGCAGACGATACGGGCTACGGCACTGTCGTGCACACTACAGGTGGCACACACATACTCACACACAACCAAGAATATCATCAAGATTATAAAGATATATCTTAGATGAGCTACTATTACGGTCAATTACGGATATCGAAACACTAAAATAATCATTCCAATTCTATGTAACAAATTTGAAAAAATAAGTTTATGAAACAGACTAAACCAAAACATAAACATAGAATGATCATTACTATTACATTACTCATTATTCTCATTAATAATAATAGTCATCGATGTCAGCGAGTACGATTGCCTTGTAGGGCTTGTAGTATCAGTAGTATGCAGAGCTCGACTAGCAGCCTAAAAATAGTAAATAATGGGGCTACAGGCTGTCTGGAAAACCGAATTTAAAGTGGGGATGATAATAGTTATAAACTTCTGTCAATAGGTAGATTAATTAATCAATGTTGATGAATCAATTGCAAATATTCACAGTTGTGACAATCGTTAATTAAATATGTATGACTTTCGTTATTTATTGGAAAATATTTAAAAAAAATCCCGATATTTTTTGAAATCTCGATTGAATTCGAGATAACGATATCGGGACGCAGATGCTTACAATTTATACAATGTCTCAAATTCATCCAATGTCTCCAATTTATCCAACATCTTTATTTCATCCAATATTTTTTGATGATTTTCAAGTTCTAAAATTTGTTTATTAGTGGATTCATTAAGTTATAATATTTTACTAGAAGTGGCTTTTTTTAGTAATTATGATACATAATTAATTAATTCTGATATATAATAATTAAAGAATCAGCACTATAAATGTTTACTTAACAGATCAGGATGGTGTGATCGATCATGTTGTTCCAGTTGACAACCAGATTCACGTTTATTTCAAAAATACCGTCGGTTTATTTTTATACTGGTGCTTGATTTGTTTTCGATTGTTTCTTTTGATTTAATATGAAATTTTCTTTTTATTCCAGTGGAATGTTCTTGGAGAATTGTCCAATGATTTTCAATTTGATTTTCTCAACAATATATCATATGGAAATGGAATCATTTACAGCATACCACCAACTCTCATCATTGGGGATTATGATAGTGATGGATATCCTGATATGCTGACAATTGTTATAAAAAATAAGTTAGTTTTGATTGTTATTTATTAAATCATCATCATCATAATTTTAAAATAATTCATGAAAAATGTGTTTTATTATTAAAATGTATTTTTTAATTCCTTTTTTAATTTTTTTTTAAATAAAAAAATTGCTTTCAGTTGTTCACAATTGGCATTGATAGTTAACAGAGTTATATGATTGTAACTTTAGAATTGGCATTGATAGATAACTGAGTTATATGATTGTATCTTTACAATTGATAGAAAACCGAGTTGTACGATTTTATTTTACAGTCGACACGTGGCCATCCTGCTGAGGAATGTTCCTTGTACGTCTGGTGACAGATGTCGTTCGTTTGGCAGAGAACTTGAACTTCAAGAACTCCCTGAATTGAAAAATGATGTTCATTTGGCGGCTTTCTATGATTACATGGAAGATGTTAGTTTCTAATTGCTGAAGTTCTTTTTAAACAGAATAAGCATGTGCATTGGGCAAATGATTAATCCATGTATTTATTAATATTTGCAACTTTTTTTTATAACTTCAGGGATCTTTAGACATTTTATTGACCACAAAAAAGCCGACAGACGCTGGCACAGAATTGGAAACAGTTTTGCTTAAGAATACCATTGCTGCTGACACGTGTTTCATGAAAGTAACAGGTAACAACTCTCAAACTCTTGAGACAGTAATATCGATAGAGATGTTTTTCATTTGAATTTTAATTAATATCAAAAGTTTTATTAAATCAATTTTTAATAAACAGTTAGCAGTGGACTTCTTGGTAAATTTACTTCAGATGACGGCAAGGTAGATTTGATTTATTTAATTTACGATTGCTTGTATTTTTTCATTTATTAAAATGGTAATATTTTTTTTCCGCATACAAATATCTTCTTTTTCGTAGCCGTACGGATTGAACATTCCCGGGCCGTCCGTTTCTTATGAAACAGTTAAAACTACTGGAGAGTATCAAAAAAGTTGCGGTGAGTTTAATAAATGTATATTTATGCAAACTATTTATTTTTTTATCGAACATCTAAAATTATTGATATTTTTCAATTGAAATCCAACCAGCATCTCAGATGACTCAATCCGCACACTTCTCTCTCCAGCTTCCTTTCATACTCTTCGGACTCGGTCAGACTCCGAATTTTGTCGACAGCATACAGATAACCCTTCCACGCGAACACAATAAAGTAAGTGTAAGTCAAAATAATTGCCGGGTTTACAAAATGAAGCCTTTCGAAGAGTTAAATTTTTTCTTTCAGAAACTCAGAACAAGACAGTGGCAGCAAATAATTCCGAATTCCCAATTAATCGTTAACCCCAACCAATTGGACTACCCTCAAATGTTAGTTGCTCATTCAACTTACCTGTACATTAAATTTGTTATACTTTAGGAGTTAACTGCTCACCTAAAATTCTGGCATTAAGAATCTGTTATTTAATGAATTGGGTGTTTATAAATTAGATGATATAAAATGTTGCTGATATCATTAATTATAAAAAACTGATAATGTAAATTGCTTCTGATGAAGCCAAATTAGTATTTTATCTCTACTACATATGAGATCAGGAATTATTTTAAAGTAATAAAATCATTATAAAATTCATTTAGGTGGACGATGCAGCTTTTCGTGATTCCTTCTAAGCAGATATTCACAACTGCTGCAGTGCTGGGTTCAACATGCATAGGACTTGTATTCATTGTCGGAGGATTGCTATGGAAAGAACACGTAAGTCGTATTTCTGTAATTTCCTGCCCTTGGTAGTTTAAAGTTTGTAAATCCAATTAAATAATTTTGAAATGGTTAGAAAGAAGACCAGACTGAAAAGAAACAAGGTCCGAATAGATTTCATTTCGATGCCATGTGAAGACGGTCGCCCAGAAACTGAAGACTTTCATTTCAATTTATATTATATCGAGGAAAATTTGGCTGTAATCATTCCAGAAAAAAGAATTTATTGTGCCTATCTCTGTTAAATTTTCAAAAGTCACAATCTTATAACTTTTAAACTGTGTGCTGTAGGTTGTAGGAGAGATGCAGTTTATCAGTTTAACCTCACAGAGAAGGCCAAGTCGTCATTTGAATGTTATTGTGCTTATTTATGTTTTTGTGTTTCTTTGCTTTTCTACTTCAGCAAGTTGAGGTAATTTTTGTTTTCAAGTGAGGTTCAAATAATAATATAATTTATTTAAAAAATTTTTTTATTAATAATAAGTGGTTGCACAGATTTTAAAAATTGCGTGTTTCACACGATACACGTTGAAACTTGCGCTCTAATTTTTAATGACTGGCAGTCTCAAAAAGAGCTCGTATGATTCAATGAGTTTGATAGTATTCTATGATTTATAATGAAAAGTTAGGAACCAGGATATTAATATAGAACGCCTTCTGTACATATTAATGCCACTCTGATTCCAATAATCTGTACCTGTACATATTAATGTCACTCCGATTCCAATAATCAACTGAATTGGCGTTTAATCAGTTTCAACTACATCTCTGCTACATAATCAAACAAAACAAAATTGAAGCATTTGAAACAAAACTAAACCATAAATTTTATTACAACATTATTGAATGTAAATGCATATGTACATAAAAATTTGTATGCAGTTATTAATTGGGTCACATAGATGTCGAACAGCAAATATAACAAAATTATATCACATATTATAATAAAGTACATACACACTCTCAAAAGTGAATAATTAGACAGACTTTAAAGCAAGTGACTTTTATAAACTAAACACATCTATCAACACAATATTTTTAATAAGCTCCTTTAAAACAAGTGATGCATGAAAACAATTTTTAACAAAAATCTATGGTGCTTATTGTTAGGTTTTTAAAAAGTAATTTTTTTTAAACATTTTTAGTTTCCAAGTAAGAAAGTATAACTAATGGTATTTGAACGCTTGTTTCTTGTCAGTATATATAGAGCATGCCAAGTATTTTTTAAATGTAGAAAATTAGTAATCTTTTATAATTTCATTGGTTGCTACTTTCTATTTAGGTTTCAGATATAATTTATAATTTTACTGACATAGAATGCTCATTAATTTAATAACAAAATAAACTTCCACAAGCAGCAACATTACAGGGCAAAAATTTTACATCGCACATCAACATAATATTTGCATTGTAGAAAAAACCGCTTAAAAGAACAATTTATGATGCTATATAACCGGACCGTCAGTAACAATCTCAGGTTTTATTGGTTTAAGACACTCGGTCGTCTTATTAAGCCGATAAAGTCTCTGGGAAATAATTTCGTGTAGTTGAAGCGTCAAATTAAGCTCTATTGGATTTGCATCTTTCTGCGCCTCAACAAACCGAAGAAGTGTACCGATTGCATCAAAGGCTTCGTTCGTGGTCGGTGTTGCCACGGTTTCATCTTCAACATTACTTGCTGGAATTAAACTCTGTTTGTGATCGGCCCTTTCAATGGAAGCCACGATTTCATCATCAGTCAGTTCGGTTAATCTTCTGCAGTCGATATCAATAAATTCACTTGCTTTTACGTCATTAACATGCAATGCCAGTAGAATTTTATTTACTTCTTCTTCCACCTGAGAAGTTTCATTACAGGCATTTATTGTTGGCAGTTCAATTTGTAGTTCAACTGATTTAGTCTTGGCGTGACGTATGAAACCTGTCTGCTGCCAATAATTTTGAATTGTTTGCACTGAAACATCAAGCCATGCTTGTTTCACGAGACGAACAACGTCTCTCATTGTAATGTCCGGCAGTTTGCCATTATTGATCTGAAGAAGGTAATGTCTTAACTGAAGCCATCTATAGTGGGCCTTAAAGTTGCGAATTATGGCATTATCGACCGGCTTTACTTGATCTGTTGTGTTGAGTGGCGAAAACAAAAGCTTCAAATTTGATAGCTTAACTTCAGGAAGATGCAATGAAGCATTATCTAAGATAAGAAGCACATTTCTGTTTTCTTTTGCCATACAACTATTAAAATTCTCAAGAAAATCCATAAAAATTGAATGATTCATCCAGTCTCTTCTACTTGTTCTGTAATCAAGAAAAAAATCAACATCAAAGTTCTGAAATATACATTCCTTTTTCAAATTGCCAACCATCATCGGACGCCTTTTATCGCTACCATCGGCATTACAGCATAACAGCAGTGACACGCGTTCATTGATGACTTTAGATTGAGTTTCTGAAAAACTCTTTTCAGGCAGAGTGCAGTAGAACAAAACTGTTTCATCACACCAATAAATATCTTGCAGCTCGTGTTCAGAGATCAATAACTTTTTATGGGCACAATCTACGGCAACCGTACCAGGATATAAAAGGCGACTCTCACAAGCAGCAACATTTCCAGTAACTTGAAAGCGTTTTTTAAATCGTTGAACCCATCTATCAGAATATATAAATCTTTTAATGTTCATTTTTTTACTAAAATCTTTTACTTTTTCTTTAAAGATATCTTCAGTGGTGAAATAGTTTCTATTAACTTCCTGACAAAACCACAAATAGAGTGCATTTTCCAATTTTTCATATGCCACACTTCGTCTTCGACTATATATTCCTGCTTTTTCAGTAAGTTGCTCATTCCATTTAGCACTGTTTGCAATAATAAAACCTATAGTGCTCTGAGGGAGCACAAAGTTCCAAGCTGTTTTAAAATGATTGCAAATATCCCGATGAGTTGCAGTTGGGTGGCTCTTTTTATATTTACAGATCTCATGTTTTTGCTGCACCGAAATTTCTACACGCCTGCGTTTTTTTTCCATTCGCCACTTTATTTGTTCAGAAGTGCTGTATATTGTCTTGTGACTCAGTCTTGTGCCTGTGTAGAAACTTTTCAACTTTTGGTTAGAAAAAATTCTCACAATTCTTTAATAAATATGCATACATAAATTAATTTTTTATTTTATGTAAAATAAAAAATTAAAATTATACGCTTTCAACTCTTTTTAGAAAACTTTTATGCTAGAAAACGTTGAAGTCCGCAACCACATTATCGGAAATAAACACGCTAATTACAATAGGAATGTGACTGCGACGTTTTTATTTATTCACTGAAGATCAGATGTATTGCTTCATGCTTCAAAGTTCTAAAACGCTTGGTGGAAAAGTAAACACTTGGGTTTTAGACACGTGACCTTTAGTGCAGACGACAATACTAAGAAAAAAAATTAAGGGGCCAATCAAACGTCACTCAGTTCATATTGGCTTATTCCTAGTTGCTCCTTGCATGGACTTCGAAGTCCATGCTCCTTGTGTGCTTTCTTCACTGAGTAAACATCGCTATTGCTAAAAAGCGCATGTGTGTTCTAATTTCTTTTAGATTCAAATTAGTGTATGCAGACACTGAACGATTGCAACACCAATGATGTGCACTTACACCCACTCCATGTTTATTATAGTCTCCTCTTTCTCTTTACGATAATGGATGGGAGCTTGAATTGAAGTTTTTCTGAATTGACAGTTATAAACAGAAAAGCAGATTGAGATACAATGACAATGGTGTACAGAAGTTTGCTTCTGTTGTAAGTCCACAAATAACTAAAGTATCAAGCGAGCATCTTTTTAGTAGTGCTGGGCTAATACATTCCGATTGCTAAATAAGCAATGTAAAAAAATTTACACAGTTTTGCTCGGATTCAAACCCAGGACCTCAGACACAAAGGTAGACTGCTGAACTAAACGCGCAAATTCCCATTGATTTGAAATTGATGCCAGACAAGTGAAGCTAAATAAAAGCTTTTGAAGTCAGATGCAAAACACAATGAACAAAGTATTTTTAATTTATTAATAAGTTATTGCACAGAATTACAAAAACAAATAAAGCTTAAACACATACATTTCAAAAATAGAAAAGGATACAGCATAAGAAAAGTAAGGTAAAACTGATTCTATCGCTCAACACAATCCAGTAAAAACTTTGAGAGTAAAAAAATCACTTGCTTTTGCTGTCATCTTTAAAACTAAATGAATACTGCCTTATAATTTCTCAAGAAAACAACAATATTTCTATTTGAAATTAATTAAAAAAACAGGTTTGTAGAATTCATTCTGAACTTCACCATTATTCTAAAACTAGGAATTGCAATTGCATTCTTTCCTCAACAAAAACAGATTTTGAATTTTTTCATCTCAAAGAAGACTTTCCATCTGTATAAGAAATATTTTAAAACAACACAATGTAGACTTTAATTACAATGTTTCATATATCTAATCTTTCAATGTGACACATTCTTGCTAATTTTTGATAACATGAAAATATAGATGGAGATCGAGCCAAATTATTTGTGGACTGACTGTGACTGAGAGGGATGAAAGACTAATTATTAAAACATCAGATACTCATATCTTTGTAAATATAATTAAACAGTCTTAAGTATCAATTTCTTTTAACTGCAATTATCATCAAACCAAACCCAAACTATACAATTACCTAAGCGAATTCCTAGAACTACAAAATCAAATTTTTAAATTCGGTTTGATTCTCATTTCTACATGAAATGCCAGTAGGCGAGCCAGATCAAATAGCTGGCATTTGTACTGGTTTCAACTTTAGTCAAATTTTCTACTTGATTGTGCCATAACAACTTCTTTTTTATTAGTACTTAATAGAAACTACAGCTGTCTTTATAAAAAAAGAATCACCTCTAGTCTAATTGAAACTGTTCTGAATTCTTGGCTTTGAAACATTTCTTTCTTCATGTTGGTTTCATTGAAAAGTGATGTAAATTTCTGCTCATATAAAATAATCATAAGATTTATTTATAGAAGGTAATAAGTCTGGAATCAAGAAAACTGATTCTCACTTCCCACATGATACTCAATATTTGTATCTGATAAGCGTGCAGTTTGATATCAATTCTTTCAGTCAACCAGTCGTACATTTTCTTCACTTGACTGCAAAAGAACACCTGCCACAAACGATGATTTATTTCCATATAGAAACTATGACATATATTTTTAATGACTGACAAAAATCTCGAAACAAGCTCTTATAATTCATTGTCATTTGTAGAAAATTAAAAAAAAGAAAGAAGTGCAAGTTTACCTCCATGATTTTTATAAAAAACGTCTCATCAGAAATGTTTCTCTTTATTTGCAGCAATCCTAATTGAATGAATTCTGTAAATGTCTTGGAAACAATTTCTGGCCTCTTTGAGAAAAAAATTTTTTGGGGCAAATTTGCTACTTCTTGACAGTTCAATTTAATTTTTAACCAATTGGAATAAATAATTATTCCATAGACTTATAATATAATATAATATAATATAATATAATATAATATAATATAATATAATATAATATAATATAAATATAATATAATATAATATAATATAATATAATATAATATAATATAATATAATATAATATAATATAATATAATATAATATAATATAATATAATATAATATAATATAATATAATATAATATAATATAATATAATATAATATAATAATATTATAAGTCTATGAATTATTCAAAGTAATTTTTCTTTTTATAAAAACACAGCTTGATCTATTTTAACTGTTCATTTAAACACCACATTACAACTTTATTTAGTGATAATTTTACCAAATTAGAAAAAAGGATATTAAAAAATAGAAAAACACCGAAAATTTTTTTTTAAGATACAAACACCCCATTAATTTACAATATTTATGCAGGCTAACCTTTATATTAAAAAAAGGAGTGAACAATTTGTTTGTATCGTACCTACTTATTCCTAATAAAAGATCATTCAATTCTAGTAGCAACTGGATAAAAACAATTAAATTTATTATTTACCAGAATAAATTGAGTATTTCAAGCTAGAATTAAAACAAGTATAATTAAAGTATTACTTTTTCCATGAAAACTGAAATCATTTCTTCTTTTATTTTAACAAGATCATTATTGATCATTTGATCCCAGGAGAACTGGAAAAAAGACAATATCTAGTAATGACATCAAGTAGATAAAATATTAAATAAATCGGTCACACATGAAATAAATAACATTAAATTCCTGAAGACATACAATTATGATAGTATTACAATAAATTAACTAAAAACAAGTATATCTAACAGTATCCTGTAGTTTCGCTATGGTGTTGAGAGTCGTAAAAAGTTCTTCAGACAAAAGACAATTTGTGGGTTTATTTAAACTTTTAAAAAAAAATTTCAACTGCTCCAAGCATCTGTAAGTCAAAACAAAATGACGATGAAGACTATTTTACTTAAACATAATAAAAACAAAAAACTGGACTTTGAAGCAGAAATTAGAGATGTCTTCTGATTAATCGATCTCAAAATATGTTTCAAATGATCGGAGAATATTTCATCGGGCCAGTTCAAGTCCCGAACGAAATTTCTTAAACTTTCCAACTTCCACAGCAAATCTTTTACAGTTGAACAGCAGCCCTTCCTGTGATATAAAAAATGAAATAATTATCTAAAAATAATTGTTTTATTTCAATAACGAATGCTTTTCAATTCAGAAACATAGCAGTCATAGAAGTGAAATTAAATGGCTTGAAACAGCATTGAACCAAGATTTGTTGAGAAAATCTTCTAATCTCAGACCAGGTAACAAAATAATGTTTCAAATTGAATGTTGATTATGTTTATAGATTGGTAATATTTAATAGAAAAAAATAGAAGCTGAAAAAGTTATTTAATACTCTGAAGGTTTCCAGCTTTCTTTATCAAAATGTTCTTCCAAAGAATGTGCAATTGAAAGTTCCATGCTGTCCAGGTAATGTATGACAATGGGCGCAAACATACCACACACGTCTTTGTGCAGCAGCACATCACCAAGACTTTCTGCAAAAAAATGTTATTATTGTAAATTGAGTGAGGCAAAAATAAATACGTTTTTGCAATAAAATTAGATTTAAATAAATTTTTAGCAATTATTTTTAAGACACCACTATACAAAAGTTTAACGCAGATATCTAGTGACCGATTAGTTGAAAATCTGTTTTGTTAATAATAATAACCTTCACTTCTAACATATCTCTAGCTATATTTTATGATACATATGTGAAAAAACACAATGAAACTAAAATGAGAGACCACAAAGCCAAAAAATTTACCTTGAGATAAGCAGTACTCATTAATAAGTTGAAACAATGAAAAGAAATTCCACAGGTCCATGTTCAATGGATGGCGATCAATATAATTGTGAAGATCTAACAAGAACATGGACCAAAGCAAATGAGAATTCTCTGCTATGAGATTTGTATATGAAATGAATGCCTGAAAAATTAAAATCCAATTTCATAACAAATGTATTTATTATTATTTACTTTTTTACGCTTGAAAATCAAAGACAAACTTTTAATAAAATATTTACAAGAAGTAGAACATACATCAGCATGGTAGTCATTAATTTGCTGCCACGTTTGAATGCATCTCTCAGCAACCAGCATGAAAGATTCTTTTATTTTCTCAACATCATTGCTGACAATGGCAGCTTTTTTAAAATTGTACAATATATTTAGGAATAAGAAAAGTAAACAATGGTAATTTTATAAATAAAAAATATAGATAAAGCCAGAATATAAATAAATTTGAACAAAAACAAAATTAACATATTAAGTTTTTAATTCACATAGATTCAACTTAGCATGCACTTATAAATGAACAATTACAACAAATAACTAAATCAGATCACAAATCTGTTTTAAGATAAGCAGAACTAAAAATAACAAAATTTGTTAGTTTTGTTACTTCACTATACAAAACAAAGTTATTCAAAAAAGCTCAACACAATTCAAGTAAATCATTAGTCAAAATACAAATTTCTAGTTAGCTGTATAACCCAGTAAAATTGCAAAATGTCCAACAAAAAACAATGAATTCAGAAGCACAAAAACATTTCAATTATTGTTAGTCAGTATATTACCTGGTCAAGAAACTGTTTGAGGTAAAAGAAAGGTAATTCAAGTAAGAGTTAAGTACTGAATTATTTGCATAGAAATTAAAAAAATAATTTTAAAAAAACCCAATAAGATGTATGACCTTCCAGCTTGCAGTCCTGTGATATCTGATCATATGTACTATATGTTGATCGATTCAGACACTTTTTTATTATTTCGTACATATATTCTGGTGACATTGGCTGTAAGATTTCTTTCATCTTCTGAATTGATATCGAATAAAATTACATAAAACAAATTTTTTATCGAATTGATTGATTGATGCTAGGTTAGCTGAGTTGATAGAGTAGTAGCCTTGAATGTGAAAGCTTCACTGTTTGACTCACGCTCGCTGCCCAGTAGCTCATGTTATCTAAATATTTAGCAAGTAAAATCATTTTTCCGTGGGACATGTAAAAGATTTGTGCTCTGTAGGAGGTGCTTGATAAATATTCACGTTGATGATTGATCCAAGAAATAAAAACATGAAAAGGCTATTTTAATGAATAATGATACTAAAAGATAATTATATATGATAATTAGGCATATCTATTTTTAATTTAAAATCTTTAAATAAAAAACAAGCATTAATCGAATGTTTATAAAAACAGAAAACATTTAAATAATAATATCTAACAAAAGTTTCTCGTTCATCCGATTGGTTGCTGTTTTCAAAGTAATTTATTTCTCTGATGACCTTTAAGATCAAAAACAGCCATAATTAGATTTCTAACAATTTAAAACACTCATTTTTTATCTCTCTACGCTGTTTTTAATTTACAACACTCTTTTTATATATATCTCTCTCTCTATCCTTAGTTTGGCCTCTCTGTTCCCTATAAAAAATAATTACGAAACTCACTCTTTCTAACAATGATAGAGATATCTTCAAACCATCATCAGGTCTTCCAAATGAAAATGATGATCTGAAGCAGTTAAAAATAATTTAAATTGAACAAAGCAATAAATTAAATTTAAATTTTTAATCATTCTTTTTCAATCAAATGTTTTATAATACAAATGATCGAATTCTAATTTATTATCAAAAGCACAAAAAAAAACAAAGTAAATTCAGCAGAGTAGTAAATTAAAAAACTTGTACAAGTAACCTAAAATTTGTAATTTTGTATTCCAGGTATTTTACAAGTTTGTATGAGACCTCCATAAATCTTTTTTTCTCTTCCTTAAGAACTGTGTATGCTCTATCGGGCCTATTTTAACCAAAAAAAGAAGAAAATTCTGGCTGCAATTTTTTTTCTAAATTTTATAAAATTTCACACTGACTTGTTTCCATGTATGTGAGCCACACAAAAAGAAAACTTTTGGTAAAGTAGCGATGGATCGATGAATATTTTATCGTATTCATGATTCATCAGAACCTCCAAATATCCGAGGTGTCTCATAAAAACTCGGACACCGTACCTTGCACAGTATTCATCTAGAACAAATACTTGATCTGAACTTAACCATCCCTAAAAATTTAAAAATATTAAATCAGATCAGTTTATAATAACGGATGAAAAAATTCTACTAACGTATGTGCATATAAATGGATCTTTGATTCTGAATTCGATGGTCAACTTTTGCAAAGTAAGAAACAAATCTTGGTGATCAAAACTGTAGGGGCTTGCCTGTGCCAACTCATCAAACAACTTCCTACTTATTTTCTCTGATTCTTCAAACAAAGAAAATTTTTATTGAAACTAAAAAAACATTTAAAATTAGGCTCACAAGAAACAAATAAACATTTAAAAACACTGCAACTACTAACCACTCTTGAAAAGCAAGGATGATCTTCTATGTGTTCCTTTTGGCAACTGAGGCTTGAAAGATTGACCGGTCGCCCTGTACAGCGCCTGCATCCAATGTGCAAGTGATTCTTCGTCTTCAGTAGCAAATACAACTTCATCGCCTTCTTTTGTAAGCATAAAATATGAATGACCCCCTTCTAAACCTTCAAAAAGATGGCATATTATGATTACCTACTGGTCTGTTGATGCATACATAAATATAATTTGCATTAAATAGAAAATCACGAGTATGACATGAGCTTGTTAAATATTCATTTAAGGCCATATATTTAACAATTCTTTCATTATTAGATTAGTAACAACAAATTTTGTTTCAATTTACAAGAATAATGACAAAAAAATAACAATAACAAAATACCAGGTGCTTCATCACAGTAGTCCAGGGTGAATTCGTGCATTTGAAGCGTATCTGTTGGTTCCGATTTGTTATCTTGATAACTGCACATCAAAAATGTAAACTGAGACACCTGGTGGTAGCAAAGATTTTCAAATAAAGATAAATTTTATGTTTTTCATTTTAATTATTTGATCAAAAATGCTTATAACTTGTAGTAGTATGAAATATCTTTTTTTCCACTTTTTCCAAACAGATTTACCTTGACAGTAAAGAAACCTGCATACAAATAAATCATTAAAAAATTAACTCAATCTAAAATTACGATTCAATAATCTCCTTTAGAACAACTAACCCAAAGTTTTTCACATTTTGTGGCTTTTCAATGACTGAAAGAAGTTTGATCTTTAGATTTTTATCAGGGCAATTTTTGCAGACTTGCATGTCATACCAATCAGCTTGCTTGGGAGTATTGGTCATCTTTAATGTTAAGCTGACCTAAGGAAAAATAAATTGTTAATTTTTTTCAATTTTTTATGTTTTTTGTTTTTAGAATAACCCTGGCAAGTTCCTTGTCGTCAAAACCCAAAAAACTTGAGTTTTCTTCACAGAGTTTGACTTTGATGTTAGGAAGAGGACAGTTTGTAACAAAATCAGCTTCTACATCCCAGCTGAATTCATTAAAAAAAATGTTTCACAATTAATTAAACAACATTATTCCACAGTCTAAAGAGTGAATTCATCACAACAAATAAACAGCAATTAAAAAACTGTCTCGTTGATAATAATTCCACATCCCAGCGGAATTCATTTAAAAAAAAGTTTCACAATTGATTAAACGCCATTATTCAATAGTCTAAAGAGTGAATTTAAACCGACAAATACAATTCCTGCTAACAAGATCGAACACAAATGATATTATCACCTCAAGTTAGATGCTTCACATCTACTCGTAGAGAGCTTATCGCAACCATCCATGTCGAAGATACAAAACAAAATCTTGTTTTTATCAATTGTGTTCAGTCCTTTGAGGTCTTTTATTATAGCCTATTAATAAGAAGTTTCGATGACAAAAATTTACGGCCCGACGAAACGAAAATCTTGTTATAATCAAACCTTGACGTGGAAAGACAAAAGTAATTCATGCTTCGACAATGTTTCTCTGTTGACATCCGTTTGGTATGAGAAATATTCCTTGTTATCTCCTTCTTCTTTTGAAACAGGAACACTCTGCAGTGAAACTTTTAAGTGTTCTATAGAGAGTCTTAACTCCTCTGCAAAGTACTCGTCCATTTCTTTTGTAAGACATCTTTTGCCTACATGCTGAATTTATTAAAATACTTTTATCTTTAAATACAACTAACAACTTCAATTCAGCTGCATGTTTTATGCTAACTTTTTTAAGTTCCTGAACTTCATGAGCTCTATAGTCTAGTTCTCTTCTAACTTGAGCTGCCTGTTCATCATTGTTATCAAGCTTTACACAAATAAAATAAAGAGTTTAAAAAAAATTTTTATTCCACAAATTTTTTTCATAAGTCAACTATAACCACCTGCAACAAATTATATAATATTTGATGCTGATGCTTTTTAACGTGAAGAATCTTTTGGAATAAGTCAAAAAGCTGGTCTTTTGACATTTTTATATCGACAGTATTAAACATAGAAGATGGATTTAAAGGAAGCTTTCTTTGATCTGATTCACCTCTGAAAACCAATTCAAATTTCTCCATCCAGTTGTTAAGCAAAGTACTTTTAGAAATGCCTTTAAGATCTGGCAGAGAAGATAAGCGATTTTGAACGTTTTTCTTAAAAACCTCAGAAAAATCAAGCATGGTCCAGCCAGGACCATTGACTATATTACTTATTTCTTCGCTTTTTAAAACGCCCTCATAAAAAATTCTCATTGCACTAATAAAAGCTTCATCTGATGGAATTTTCAAATCTCCTTGCAAAAAAGAAGCAAATCTATCTTTTGCCAGCTGCAATTGAGACAATGTCAGTTTAGGAGGCTTGTAGGTCATGTCATACCTATACTTTGCACTAAAAGGATAAGCAATACATCTGGCAACAAAAACATATATCTGAAGCCTTTTTTTATTTTCAATGTCTTGTAATTCCTTTTCTTTCAAAACCTTTTCATTTATCAACGACTGGGCATCAGACACAGAGCTTGTGTCCGAGCCACATTCCGATTTCTGTTGAAAATCGTGAGAAAAAGAACTATATATAGGAGAAATGTTAATCAGATGGTCTTGTCGTGTCTCGCCCTCTTGAGACGACTTGGGGGTTTCGTTGGCGCCCTCCTCATCACTGGAGTCTTGGATCATTATTAGAAAAAATACGAATGTCAAATCTTGAAAAGCTCAATAGCAGCTTGTTAATATCTAGCTACCAGTATCAATGTTTTACCAGAACAGTGGTCAATAGAAGACTATTTTACACATTTTCAGTAGGCTACTCATACCCCATTTCTTGCGTCCGTGTTTATATTTACATATTACACCAGTAGCTACGTAAAAGTGAACATGCATAAATAATAGTTGGCCATTAGGCGTAAAACCCATTTTTAGCCCTATCTTGTGTGCAAATGTAACCTTTCTAGTACCTATGTCCTATGTCGTACTAACAAGGTACCCGGAGTTTTTCTGTCCTTCTCCCGTTTACTCTCACGTTCCAGGTCGCTCTAACGCTCTTCCGTTCCTGCTCACTTTGTGACCGAAAAAACCTTCCTCTATTGACTTGCAATGTTGTGTACAAATTTCATTACGATCGGGGGTTTTCTTCCGCTCTCGTTTCCCGCCTACTCCCTTTCTCAATTCCGCTTTTTTACTTTCTTCCACTCTCCCCTAACTCTTTTATGCCAATAAAACTGGTGTAGTGGAGCCTATACGGTCCCATACGCCGTATAGGCACAGCTTTTTTGTCCATTGTTCCGTATAGGCACGGATTTTTATACGTTTATGCTGGAAAGTTTTTTTGGACATACATTTTTTTTTTAAATATAAAACTA
This sequence comes from Erpobdella octoculata, assembly GCA_963978895.1. Taxonomy (NCBI): domain Eukaryota; kingdom Metazoa; phylum Annelida; class Clitellata; order Hirudinida; family Erpobdellidae; genus Erpobdella; species Erpobdella octoculata. The sequence goes on from OZ022244.1 coordinate 22,969,975, forward strand.
TCCTATGTCCTTCTCCTCTTTGAGATCTACCTCCATGCCAAATTTCAAATTTCAGTAAAAGTGGTCCAGCGTGTTGGATTTGCATAAAAGACTGAAAGACAAACAAACAGATAAACAGTAATTTTTATATATATATAGACGCATTTTTTATTTGTCAGTAGACAGTAGAGGCTAAGCTGCATTAAATAAAACATGCTGTTGTCCTTATCTAATTTATTGAATATCAAGAAATCAAAATGTTATTTCAATGAAATACATTCCAAGAGGCACTGATTTCAAACACTTAAAAGTTGCACATTCATGCCAAATTTACGTGGAATGAATACGAAAACTGCCAAAGAATATATGAACACGACATTTTTTTTGTTTTTAAGCAGATAGTTAATATACAAGAAAATTCTGTAACAAAGTAAGTCTTACTTTAGGAAAACAAAAAAATTAAGTTTAATCACAAAAGTATAGATTACAAATTATAAACCTTGACTAGCAAAATTGGTAGGCAAAGTGGAACGACATATAATAACTTTTCAGCACAAGTACATCAGTTTACAATGTAATCATTCGAAAAATTGAACGCAAACATGAAGTCTTTTAATGCAATTCGAAAATATATCAGCAAACAAAAACAACGAGAAACAAAAGAATGGAAAAATAAAATTCGTGTCATAATTAGCAGTTTACATTAACTGACACTTCATTCCATGTTAATTTACCTAACAAAAAAAAAAACTTAAAATATTTTTCTCATTCCCAAATAAATACAAATGATATGCAACAAATAAGCTGGAATTATTATGTCAGTGATGATTCAAGTTTGACCTAGTTTGCTGTTATTAGCTTTGATCCATTGATCCCTCTCACATAAACCTTTGATGGTCTCACTAACAGCCCATGTCCTGGTTTGCAAGTAAAATACCTTTTTCCTTGAATCAGTCCATCGTGCTTGCCCTTGGGAGTCCTCAGTTCAACACCCAGCCAAATTCCTTCAGCAAACGAAACTGGTCCCATATAGTGGACAACACCTTCAATGGCAACCAATTTTTGTTACCACCATAAAAATAAATGTATACAACTTAACAAGAAAAAATATTAAATAAACAATTGTCACACCAATTTCTCCATTGCAAAAGACGTGCGTCCCCTCCGATAGAACCGGCTCAGAACAATTACTGGCAGAAGGAGCTTTTAAATTGAGCATTCTCGATCTAAAAATGAAAATTTTCAACATAAATGATAAATATAAAGATCTTGGCAAATACAATGTCAGGAATACTTACTTTGAAGTGTTCGGCTTCAAAAAATTTTCCCCATTAAGAATTTCACCTGAACAGATTAAATAAGCTATAAATTCATAGACTACAAGAAAAGCAGAAAAATAATAATAAAAAAAAAATAATAAAAAAAAACTACAGACTTGCAGAATGCTTATATGCTCTATTCAGGTCCATTTTGTCAGTTCTCAAATCATTTTCTTTTTCAATCCTTTTTAAATAAACGAAGCATTACAACAATCGCTAAGCAATTTTGTTTCATGTGAGTTTAGCGTAATTAAAATGACACTAAATTTAGTTACTTATTATTGTTTTGCTGTAGGTGCATAATCATATAATTATTTTTTATTATCCATTATAATGTACCTCTGAACACGAGAGGGAGGAGCAAAGACTCCATGATTGACAGAGCAATCAAAATACTTAACACCATCAACAGATCCATCATTCTTCCCTACTGGTTTAGTAAGTTCAACACCATACCAGCATCCTTTAAATTAACAAAATTAACACTTCAGAATAATATTCTTTTACATATGTAAACAAAGAGATTCTAAAAGTACTTTGCTTAACAACTGGATGGAGATATTCTTGCGATATCTATTTCCGATACAACAAAGTCATATATAAAAAAGCATGTATCAAATCTGTTGCTTGTGTTTTTGATATTAATGATTATTATGGAGTTACATAAGTTTTTAATTAGACCAGTTTTGATTGAAGTAATTGAAACTTATATATATATTAAATCTAGTTAAAAGCTTATTATCATCTAATAAAAATTTTAAAACCATTCTATACAGCTATTATACGATTAGCAATATCGAACAATATAAATTCACCCGGTGAAAATTCGGTGTCCCCTATGTATCGGACTGTTCCAACTCGTTTACCGGCAATTAAAACCTTATCACCAATTTCAGCCACCCTGTCGTTTACCAAATCAAGTTCCATCTTACTCTGCCGTAAACCTGCATTAAGATAGAAATTAAATTTAAAAAAATCAGTTACTAATTATTAGTAATTATTATATAAAAAAAAATCTTTAAAAGTATGTAGTTGGTAATGTATCATGTAAATTTATCAGTATAAATACATGCCAATTTTTAAGATAAAAAAAAACATACAAAACATACTTGATAAAAGACTTTAAAAATGTTGTACACAAATAAATTAATAAAAAGTAGCATTATTAAAAAAATGTGTAAGAGCTAACCTGAATTAATTTTTGCGGTTATATGAGTCAGATTGAGTCGACTGTGAGTTACGGAACCGTTGAGTGTACCATGCGGAAGTGATGAAGGCTGTCTTGAAATTTTTGATAAAGGTGCAAATATACCTGAAAAATGAATGAAGAAGTAACAATATTTTTATAAATTAGATTGCAGCATTGTCTTAAAATATTGTCCCAACAGAGACAAGGAAAATGATATAACACTTGTAGAAGCAAGCAAATATAGAAATATGCCTCAAGGGACATTCTATCAGTGGTTAACAGTACACTTAAAACTACTACAGGAAAACCCAACAATATAACAACTATTAAGTTATAAAAAAGAAAACAATAACAAACCATAATTTGGAGGGCATCTGAAATATTGGATGTTATTTATCGACCCATCATTTTTGCCAACAGCTTCATCCAATTCGATTCCTGCCCAAAATCCATTCGCAAAGAGTGTTGGGCCACAGTATCTCAAAATACCTGTCTATATTCAATGAAAATAAATAACTACTTTATAATACACATGTTTAATAAACCTTTAAATTAATGTAAATTATATGAGTCATTAAAAATGTTAGCCAATTAATTTATTTATTGGACCTAATTTCTGAACAAAACTATTTTTAATTATTCTCTTTAAAATTATATGAACGATTTGCTCTATAAAATAGAAGAGTCAGATCAACTAATTACCTTAATGCCTCCAACAAAGACTTTTTCTCCAATTTTCAAACCAAGGGATTTTAAGACATTTGAAGTTTGGAGACGCTCTCTTGTATTGTGACTGAAAAAGTTATTTGAATCATGAGAAATCGATGGTGCTTTATCAATAACATGCTTCAGTTCTTTTACTATTTCAAAAGTTTCTATGTCCATGGCGATAGTTTGCAAATCGGGAAGCAAATCTACAAAAAAGCAATTTTTCAATATTCAAAGCAGAATTAACTAAACAATTATTTTCCATCTTTTAAAAGATTTTTTAATTGAATGAAGTAAAATATGTACCGATTGGAGTTTTTCCATTGCCATCCTTGATTGTTTTATTGGCACCGTGTTTCAATAGAACTTTAGAAGAATTTAATGATAAAGTTCTGCATGCGATATGTAATGGTGCTCCGTTGTCAAAGTCACAACACATGCTATCAACATCTGAAAATATTAAAATGACAAATAGCAAATTTAATTTATTATTTGAAATTTATCGAGTAAAATGACAAGTTCAATTTAGAGACATGTTAGATAAGCATATAAAGAAGCAAAAACACTTTAATCGCCATACCAACATCTTTGGTGGCATCTAATAAAAGTTCCAGAACTTTGTGAACATCGAAATAAGTAGCATAATGAATAGCAGCCATGTTGGTCCAGCGACAACGAATGTACGGATCGGCACCTCTCGACAACAACATGGATGCAGTCTTGCAAGCTTCCTCCATACTTCCCATGCCCCGAGTTCCTGATTTGACAGCATAATGCAGCATCGTCATGTCCGTCAGTCCATCTCTGTCATTCACGTGAGCACCGCAATCAAGCATCTGGCAGCATGTTAAAAAGGTTAACAAAAACCAGTTTTCATTTATGGATACTAGCATGTACTGAACTTTGATGAATACATATGCCATTCATCTATGAAAGAATGTTTATATACTTTTTATAAAAGACAATAAGAAATTCCCAACCTGACCAATAACTTTCCCCACAATCTGCTGAACTTCAGGAATCCAGACTCGTAAAATAGCAAACATGTCGTTTACAGAAGCAGTCGTATTCAAGAAATTCATACAGCTATCACAACAGGGGTCAAATGACAAAGACTCTCCATCTTTTCTCAGGCATTCGGGACAGATGTGCAAGTCAATGGGCTGGTGCACCATTGGGTAGGCTCTGTTCTCCGACTCAATCTGTACTTCTTGATCATCCATGGTAAAATTAGATTACATTCTTATTTCAGAAAGCCTGCGATTGAGTTAAAAAAAATTTAAACGACTCACACAAATAAAAAAAGGAATAATATGTAACTACTGAACGAGTCACAGAAATAAAAATAAAATTATAATAATGCTGCCTTTAAAAATATATTTTCCTGTTAATAATTTCAAAAAACTCACTGAAAAATCTGACTTTAATTGTTTGCAATTTTTTTTTTAATTTCACATTTTTTGTTGGAGTCTTTATGGTTTGAGCACTTGCAGTTTATTCTAGGCTAACTAATAAAGCCAAGAAACCTTTTATCACTTTAAAAGAAAACTAGCAAGTTGACAGTCATATGATAATGTCTGATAATTGCAGAATAATGATAATTTTGAGTGGACCTCGTTTGGTAAGTTAATGAGCAATTTATGAAATAATTCCAAATACATGAAGAAACTCATCAAATGGTTCAATTAAAAAATACTGTTGTGCGAGAAACAAAATTATAATACTGATCAATTGCTAAATTTCCTAGGAGAGAAAATCTGGACTGCTAAGCAATAGGCTGGAGATGAAAAACATGGAAATGGTGATACAACGGTAGAATTCTTGGAAACCATCATCAACAACACTTGTGAGCTTTTGAATAGTAGTAAAAAGCAATAGATCAATAGACCTTGGTAGAAATTAAATTGAAAATGACATGGTGTTAATATAACGGTAACATGACATTCAGCAAACTTTATATATATATATATATATATATATATATATATATATATATATATATATATATATATATATATATATAATTTTACATATGCCTTTTTAACTATTTGACATAACCAAGAGAAAATATTTCAGTCCAAGATCTATAAAACTCAAGTGACTACCCTACTCCTGGTCAATCTACATAGATACTGCTAGGAAAACAATGAATATTTAAATCAGGTGTGGTAAATAAGATTTGGAACAACCGCCACCACTACAATACAACTTTAGTCAAACACGTCCCCCTAAAAGTAAATCTAATATCTGAAGATAAGCTTAGCAGGTATCAACATAAAACATGTGCTCAACTGCAGGGAAAATTGTCTTTTATGGCATGTATCATGATGCAGAGTTTGTCAGTTGAATTATCCACTAATTCCACCAGTTTGAAAAAAAATGCAAGCATCAATGTTCTTTATTTGAAAATCAATTCTTTTAATTGCTCCAAACACAATCCAGAGATAATTATATGCAAACATAAAGCTTTGCAAGATCTAGTATTCTTAAAAAAAAACAGGATACAGGAGTGCGATGTGATATCATTTTTAATACCTGGCAATAAGAGTCAAGCAGTTTAAATGACATCTGACATACATTTTGGGAAAATTAAAATGCTATATTTTGAATAGGCCCAGTAACAAGAACAATGCTATCAATGAATTACAAAGTGAACAACTGCATCCCTATTGCAATGTAGACATTGAAGAGTCCCTGTAGAGATCATGCTTATAGATTTCAACAAGAAAGCAAGAAGATACCATAATAAACATAAAACTGCCACAAAGTATGGTAGGGCAGTGCTTAATAAAAGACCACAAATTTTAGATCATAAGTGTCATTTAATGCAAACAGCAGAAGCTTATTATTACTGACTCCATGGGAAACATCAGAAATGGAAGGATGTTCTAGCAGATAAATTGCAAAGAAAGTACAAGATAAGCTGATTGACAATTTTTATTAATCTGTTTGGCTCAAGTTTATCTCATATAACATTCAAAATGGAAGAAAATGAAGCTAATGGTGCACAATGGTGCCATTATTTGCCTCGATGTAGTTATGACATTGACATCTATCAGGAAAAAAAACATTTGAGTTTGAAAGACCAGAAGAAATCATTAGAGAAAGTTGTTAATACCAAAAAGATCGAGTGCAAAACCCAAGACAAGTCTAATGCTCACAACTTTCTAATGAAATAAACCTCATATTTTTTATCTAAACATATTTTTTGCAAATGTTTTCAACGTGGCAATATATCTCAGAATCAAACTAACTTCTAATGCATTGGAATAAAAATCTTAGGGATTAAGTGGTGTTTATCCACCTTCTTCGATAGAACATTACTTCAGTAACAAAAACTTGTTAATTGTTTTAGCTGACATTTAAAGACATATTGCACTTTGTTTCCAAGTTGGATTGATACATTGAAGAAATGACACAAATAACATCACAGAAGCTGCAAACAGAGTCATGAAAGACAAAGTTTCTTGCAGCACAAGAGCATTTAGTATTGCACAGTTGTTTGATTTTTTAACGGACGATCTCCCTCCAAGCTTACTATGCTAGAAAACTTATTTAGACGGTTAGTGACAGATTCGAACAGTATGTTTCGAAAACATGGAAAAGAAGATGTCACTGTGTTTCAGATATTTAGTAAATGGGAACTCTGAAGAATTTTTTTCCAGCTAGTAGAACTGAAATCTACTAATATTACCGGATTATGATATAATGAACTTGTTATGTCATAAAGATTTGAATTTTCTTTAAAAAAACTTATCAATGATTAATTGAAGCACTTTCTCATGTGTCCACTCCATCGTAATTTCTTTCATTTAAAATTGTTAGATCTATGGACGCGGATACATCATTGCGAGTTGGCGGCCATACTTGTCTCTTTTCCGTTCTGGCTCTGGCTTGTATTAGTTCGTTCGTTATTGATGTAATAAAGTGTTGTAGATACCTGCGTTGTTTTCTTATGATAAAGATATAACAAATTGGCGACGAGGAAATGGCAACTTCAGACTTCACAGCGTTAGTAAAGCAACTCTCGGACCAACAATTAGTCCTGATGAAGATGCTGGAGTCGATGCAAGGCAGGGACGCAACACGCACATCAAGTGATAATTTGTTTCAAAACGTTCTACAAAGGATGGACAAATTCACATACAACCCGGAGAAAACAAATTCTTTCCACCTGTGGTTTCGTCGCTTCAACGACCTCATCGACGACCAACAGCTAGACGAAAGAGCAAAAAACCAAGGTACTGGATGACGACTCCTACAAAACGTTTAACACGCACATCAGCCCACAAACTCCAAACGACCTCAATTGGCATATTCTCTCTGAAACAGTTCTGAAGAGAAATAGAACATGCATCAGCTGATGTGATAGTGGGGTGTGACCATGTACAGATAAGACAGTACCATAAAACTAAGATTTATAAGTACTGGCAGGAAGATCTCAAGAGGGGACTAATGAGAAAGCCAGCTGTTAAATTATCTTTGATTGTGGTAAACTGGAGGAGAACACTGTTTAAGAAAGCACTATTATATTACAAAGAAAGTATCTGATTGAAGCACACAAATATTTAGTGCTTTGGGAACATCAGATGTTCTATAGAAGTATAAGTTATATTACATATCTGAGATATGTATTGTAACCTTATGTAGTTAGCAGCTTTCCATAACACACATGATAAGATAACATCATATAAAAAAAAACAATTCTATTCAGTTAGAAGTTGTCTTGGTTCAAATTTGTATGCATAGCTGTGCCACAGCATGATGGTCAGCTAGATGTGTGAATTTGAGAATAGTTCATAGGTGCTTTCGGGCCATAATTAGTTTTCTCAACATCCAAATGATGTAGACTTTTCGGGTTTACTATCAGCAGTGAAAACTTAAAATTTGTGTTTGGACTGCATTTTTTAGTGCACTTATTTATCTTAGCTAATGCCGTGTCCGAGGCACTGCAAGCCAGTGCTGTTAACTTGACTGCTGCCAATGCTGTGCAAACTTTGGTGAAAACTGTTAAACGCATGAAAACAGATAAAGATTTTAGAAGACATTCTAAAAACTAAAAATGTCGCTTTTGGGTGCCCGGGACAGAAAAAATGGCGAAACTATTAGCATTGCAAGATTTTACTATATATTGATTTTTTTACTAAATCATCGGATGCACTTGCTTCAAGTTCACGGGAAGATATTAAAAACGAAACGAGAGTCAATTTTTTCATTCCTATATTGGACTCATTTGCTTCATTCCTGACGTCCTCGGCATCAGCTGTTTTGCTCACACGTTGCAGCTCATTGTCAGTGATGGAATTCTGTTGCAACGAGAGGTCAAATATGTTCTGGCGATCTCGCGATCCATAGTCAGGAAGTTCCGGCACTCAGTCCTTGCACAACAGCAACTCGAAGAGCAACAAGAAAAATTTGGCGTTGCCAAGAAGCGACTTGTCCAGGATGTCCAGACACGCTGGAATTCGACCTACAATATATCGTTGTATGAGCCAAAGCTAGTCTTGGGGCCTTATGCTACTCTCTATGACTCGCCTAGCCTAACAGCCCAGCAGTGGGTCTTGATTAATAACATTGTGGACACGCTCGGCCCATTCTCGGACATTACGAAGGAAGTAAGTAACAGCCAAACATCAGCATCCATCATTCTACCAATGCTGAAAATGCTACGACTGTTGCTGGCTCGAGAGCACGAAGCAAATCTCGGTATTCAGATAATGCGCAGTGATATGTTAACGTCACTGAATAAACGCTTCGTTGACTTTGCCAGCAACAAGAAACTACAAGCAACTGCCCAGCAAACAGGTACAAATTGGCAGCAGCCAATCAGATAACAGCAGCTTGTTTTGCTATGAATATTCATTATTCGTCTTGTTTATGTGCAGTATCGTGGCGGTTTTTTCTTGTTTCTATCATACCAATTCTATTGTTCGAGTATAAAAAAAAAATGAACACATTTAAATGTGATTATTGTGATAAGAATTATAGTGCTAATAAAACACTAAGGGATCATGTTAGAAAATCTCACCCCGGCAATGTCTTGCCTTCTCTACCTAAGGGACGCAAAAGAAAATATGAATCCACCATATCCATATCAGACCCAGACCAGGTAGAAATAAAAAAGTTCAAGTGTATGTATTGCACTAATGTATACACAGCTAAACCCAATCTTAGAAAGCATATTAAAAATGTTCATCCTGGTAATGAATTGCCAGCTGTTAATGTTCAATGTCGAAGAAGAGGCTTGCCTAAAACTGTTTTAACGTTTAGCTCATTTCAAGGTTTGTTTAATTTAAAAAAAAACATTAATATAGATCATACAAACTATACATTCAAGTTGAATTGATAAAATCTACAGAATATGAGATATGGAAGGTGCATGAAGAAAATGAGACAAGCACAAGATTTGTGAAGAAGTGTCGTGACTATAAACATGAAAACTATACAACAAAGAGATATAATTGTCACAGGAGTGGAGTGTACAGGGGACCATTAAGCAGAAAAAGATATATTAAAATTCAAGGTTCCTGTAAAACTGGGTCTTTTTGTCCTGCTGCAATTATTGCCAAAGTGTATCAAACAGGTGAATTAAGTTGTTCATTAAATATGGTTTCTAGATTAAATTTTTTTTCTAAAATTTTAGGGAAAGTAGTTGTTCATTATTTTAATGAGCACAGTGGACACAATTTTGACCTGGCCCATCTTTTTCTTAGAAAAGAAGAAAGACTCCAAATTGCAACTAAATTGGCTGCTGGAATTCCTTTTGAAGATGTTTTAGATTCTGTAAGAGGCAACCCCAGATTCCCCAAAAATGCGTTATTTCTTGGAAAGAAAGATTTAAGAAATATTTTTAAAGAATTTGGATTGAGCAATAAATATGTTTTGGACAAAATGATGCTCAAAGTGTTGCTGCATGGGTTGAACTTATGAAAAGTAGTCCTTCAACTTCAAATCTTATCCGTTATGTGAAATTTCAAGACGAGATAAATATAGATGGATTCAAGTCTGAGGATTTCATATTAGTTATATGTGACAATGTACAGGTAGCTGGGGCAAAGCAGTTTTGTGGTCCAATGAAAGAAATATGCATTGATTCCACTCATGGTCTCAATGCATATGACTTTCAGTTAACCACAATCATGGGGATTGATAATCATGGGGAAGGGTTGCCTATTGCATTTTGCTTCAGCAACAGAGTGGATTTTTTAGCCATGAAAGTTTTTTTTGAGGCTGTGAAGAATGCTCTTGGTGGCTCTTTATAAAAAGTTATATTTATGTCAGACGATGCTGACGTTTATTATAATGCATGGTCGTTTGTCATGGGTGAGCCACATAGAAAGCTGCTTTGTGTGTGGCATGTTGACTGTGCCTGGAAAAAAAACTTGTGTAAAATCAAAAATAAAACTCTGCATCCAAAAATATACAAAATTGCTCGATCCTTGATGGAACTTGGTGATCAACAAAAATTTGAAGATCTTTTAAAAAGGTTTTTGGAAAAAGGTGGAAACAATTGTGGACTATTTTCGACAGCGTTCGCTACCACTCTTGCTTCGGGAAAAGATCCATCTACTTGTGAATATATTCAATAAAATTTGAGGCAAAAACTTGAAGGAAGTTTCAATGAAGATAAATTCTCAGGAATAGAATCTTCATACCATGACCGAAAAGTACCACCATTAGAGGGTTATGAAGAGAGCATGATGACCTGTGATAAATGGTTTCACATGGGCTTCGAGAAAATATTGAAGGATGTTTTTGATTCGAAGAAGTATATATGCTTATCATGTTCCTAAAAAAGCAATCAAATGTATTTATATAGCGTTCGGCATAACTCTCCTGTATATATAACATAATATGTTATATTTAGATGATTATTATATGTTTACATTTATACAGATGAAAATTTTATTGCTGTCAGTGCAACGACAGCATCATGATTGCTATTTGCACCACACTGATGAAACCGGTTCATTGTTACTAAAACACAGTTGAGACTTGGTCTTTGTTGATGCAGGGGGAAACATGGATAGACAAAACACACGAGTGTTCTTGCTGTTAACACATTCAGCAGCAGGTGGTCTCCCTCTAGATGTTTTGGTAGTTTCAAATGTAAAGTCTGATATGATCAGTTCTGCACTGCAATTGTATTTATCTTTATTAAACAACAAATAGTTTGGGGGTCCTGTCAAGCAAGGACCTATGGTTTTTACGACTGATGATTCAGCTGCTAAGAGAAAAACTGTGAAAAAGGTTTTCCCTGAGTCTACAATGGTGTTAAGTGCCTTCCACGTATTGTAGGCCTTTTGGAGATTTTTGTGGGAAAACAGCTCAGGTGTGAAGAAAGAAAATCATCAGTAGTTGTTTCGCGCCATGAAAACCATACTCTATGCAAAATCAGAGAATAATGCTCAGAAAAATTACTTTTATTTGGAGGAGGCGAATGTCCGCAATAGCAAAAAAGCTGGAAGAAAACAATCTTCAACCCAGAGAGCAGTATCTAAAAACCTTGGATGGGAAGGAATCAGATGCTTTTAAATCTGGTAATAGGGATGATGCCCGAAATCCTCAAGTTTTGAGAACCATTTTTCAGCCAGTATCAAAAGAAAACAAGGGGCCACACAATGGAAATAGAAAGCCTATTACTGTTGAAAAAAGCACAGGCAAACGACAACTTTGCCTGCCTACAGTTTGTTACAGCTTTTCCTTTGGGTGTCATGCTGTAGTCTCAAGAGTATAAAAAATTTTCACGATTTACGACAGAGGGATGTAATTTACCTGGACGAGCTTGTAGTCCGCAATCCTGTAGAAGGAGGTTCACCTTTTCCCGTGGCAACCTATGTCACATGCAGCCACACGACGGCATCAGTGACATTTTTTTAAAATGAATTGTTAAATTGTTCCAGCGTTAACTTGGACACTTTCTTATACTACTATTCTGTAATATCTGGGTTTCCTTGTATCCATGACTGAGGATGTCTGTGATTTTTTTTATTGTTTTTTTTTATGCTAGTGTTAGTGGCTTACTAGTCCTTCTGGCATTTTTTTCAATAAATAACGATATGAATGGCAAAATAACAAGCATCCTAAACTCATGATATGTGATGGGTCAATTGTTATTCTGAGAGCCCTATGCAACTCGTTTTGCAACACATGCCCAGAGATTATTTTGGAGGATTATAGAATTGTGACTGGGACAGCAACAGAAGAGGATCTCACAACTACCGTTGTCCATCGATGTTTAGCCATATAATGAAAAATGCAAAAAGTATTGTGCCAGAAAATGTTTGTAACTTTTGTTTCATTTTCGAGCAATTTTTCATTTAAGGATTTTTTTAAAAACTAGGCTTTCTACCTATTGGAAAATCGGCCTACAACAAATATTTGAAATGGTTTAAAAAGATATCCAGCCTTCCTTATCAAAACATTACCATGAAATAATAAGACTCAAGGAATTGCTGAAATAAACCAGTGGTATCTGAAGCATCTAAAGATTTTTTTCCCAATAATCTATTTACAGATTGCTGTAAAATGCTGTAGCATGAATGAAAAACCGATGAAGATATTTGCTCTCGACATATTTGAAATCAGCGAAAAGTTATCTGATATGCTTCCTCGATCGAGCACTGATGCTGGCATTGTCGTTGTCAGAGAGACATTGGAGAATGTCAACGTGTCTAGAGATTATAGCATTGTTCCTGATCGTGTTTATAAGGCACTTGCTGGCTCATTGCAAACAATCCGCTCTACAAGGATGTGATAGTAAACCATTTCGTGCGACTAAATACGGAAGATGTTATTCGAGTGACTCCAAATGAGCTGGCAGAACCGAATGATAAACAAATCAACGACGAAACAGCCAACATTCCTCCAAATCATAGCGCTTATATATAAATTAACCATCAGTCGCGAGGTTTACGTGCAACTTGGCATCAAGGAAATGATGAGATTTTTCAGTCTGGTCATGCAGGACCTCAGTGCTTCGCCATGGTTGCAGCAAATTTGATAGGTGCCTCTATTTTGCCACCAAATCGATGGGATACAAATATCTTGAACAAAAACATGCTTGAGGGTGATAATTTGTATGCATGGACTGATTGGGAGACAGACGAATAATCGCGAAGATGCCTTTCCAATTCCTGAAAATGGTTACTTGGAGATTAGAAATCTTGATGTGGTAAATCGCGATATTTTAATATATGATGAAGCCCTTGGACTTGAATATAACGACATGAATGCTGCTTTCAGTGGAAGTTTATGTGACACAGAGAATGATCGTAAAAGTTATTTTCTGGGGGAACTCCTCCCACTCATTAGCCTTATTGGGAGGAGCTAACAGCAGCAGCAGTGGAGTGATCACATCTGCACACGCAGACGACCTATATATAGTCTAAAAATGCGCAAAAAATCGGTAGTTTGTTGTGAGGTCACGCTGTTATTGTTTCAGTAAATATATTTCGACGGCATTAGCTATAATTTAAATAACATTAAATTTTAATTTTGTCTGTATTTCCATGTAGATTTGGTGTATAACAGAGAACTCTAATTATATCACATTATAAATCTTGATCTTGTTCATAGTCATGCTATTGGACCAAGCGAATTTGGGATGTATTCCAGTAACCGTAAGCACACGGGCATTTTACTGGAGCAAACTAAGATTTTGTCTGATAATGATGCCAGTGCCTACTGATTGCCCAGCCACGTGATATCCACAATTTGCATCAGAAGCAGTTGTTTAAATGTTCTGTTTAATGTCTATTTACATTAAACTTGTATAACAGTTTATCAAATTATTAAATATTGATTCTATTGTATTTGGAACTGTTTTGAATAATTCGTATTTATTAGTATATAAAAGTGCTTAACTAGTAGCAGCTGTATTTTTATAGGCTCACCTACAGAAGGTCTTTTCCATGCACTGAACAAAGAAGATGTTACCTATAAAGTTTCATCCTCACCAGAAGAGCTCATCCAATGTGTAGCTTGGACTACTGAGAGTCAATTAAAGGCTTTTAAAAAATTTGGTGAAATCCTTATGCTGGATGGGACGTATAAGGTTTTTTTCAAAATTAAATATGTTCAAAAATTTTTGAATTTGTAATCTATTATTCACAGTTGTTGGGAATTTAAAAATAATTATATTTAATTGTTGTGTATAAATGATTGTATGTTCAGGTAAATGATGTTGGGATGCCACTTTATACATTGCTTGTGGTGGACAGACACGGGTATGGTCTACCCGTCATACAAGGTCTACTGGCACGGGAAGACCAAGCCCATTTGGAAGAATTTTTAGTATTGGCCAAAAATTTGGCTGTTGATGTAAGTATGGAGTCCTCGTGCTTTATGGTGGACAAGGACTATGCTGAAATTAATGCCTTGAGCAAAGTTTTTCCTCAAGGTGTTGTGCTGCTTTTTCGTTTCCATGTCAAAAAAGCATGGGTTGAAGAGCTGCGAACTTTTTCGGCAACAGAGTCAGACAAGCTCGAGATACAAGAGGTTGATTTGCTTTCTTGTTGTGATGCTGTACATACAACAAACACAAATACCATTTTTATATTTTTTCAGGTGCTGGAAAAGATATTGTATGGGAAAAAAGTGGAAACTTTCAATAAGGCAATTTCTGACTTAAAAAAATTTCCAACTTTTTTGTCTTATTTTAAAAGAAATTAGCTGGAAATTCCTGAAATGTTTGCTGGCTATACCAGAAAAGGACTATTCCATCTTGACATAAACACAAATAACAAGTTGGAAAGGTTATACGGTTTTTATATTAAAAAAAAAACGGAAATAAATGGTTCCAGATTTTATTGCAACAATTTTATGTATGTTTTCAGAGGCTCCTACACATCTGCCCGAATCGCTCACACCAGTCGGGCAAATGCCGTACCTAGTCGGGCGACTTCTTATGCCATTTGCCCGACTGCCAAGACCGATTTGGGCAAATGTCAAAATTCGGGCTTTTGGCATTTCCCTGTTTTCAGATACCACAGGACTTTGAAGAGTGTAGTTCGTTCCTGTTGAACATCACTGGCACAATTAATCAAAACACTCTACAAAATAAATCATGTGGTTGTCCATACGTCAAATTACAGGGTTTTAGTCAGAGCCAGAAGACCTCCACTAATATACCTGATGAATTGAGCCCATTCTCTAAAAAAATATCTGCTTACAGCTTGGATTTAGCTATTCAAGAGTACAAGGAAGCTGAAAAAACCATATTGGGAATAGATTTTCAGGCCCTTGCTTTTTTAGCTATGATAGTTATTATTTAATCCAAGGTGAAATTAAACAGTTATTTTTATAATTTTCTTAAAGGAATTTGATATAGTTCGTATAAAGTGTAGTAGTCCGCCAGCAGTTGTTACAGTTTCCATTACAGTTACAGTTCATCACATTAAGCTGTAATGATTTGAATTGGCCTGATATGCGCATGGCTCTTTTGATTATTAATGGAAGACCTCATGCAGATCCTGCACAACTAAGCATTAATGAAGTCCAGCGACTTATTGAATTGTATCCTGTTGTTCTGAGCCGACATTTCAATCGCCGAGTCGAAGCATTTATGAGACAAATCAAAAGCTATTATCAAATTCTTGGAGGCAAAGTCATCGATTTCTGGTTCCGAATTGAGTTTCAAAATCGAGGAAGTCCACATGTTCATCTTCCTGTGTGGATTGAAAATGCATTTGAAACTCCAGAAGGAATTGAATTGATTGATCAAGTAATTAGTTGCCATTATCCAGCCGAAGAGAAAGATCCAGAGTTACATCGACTTGTAAAGAAGAATCCGCTTCATTGTCACACGCATACCTGCCACAAAAACAATTCTATTACCTGTAGATTTGCCTTTCCACGACAAGCATGACAAAACACTCACATTGCACCACCAAGTTCTGATGAATTTATAAAAAATGGTGGACGATTTTGTACTTTAAAGCGCACCACTCAAGAAAAATGTGTCAACAATTACAATCAGGCTATTCTCGAGCTTTGGGATGGAAACATTGATATTCAGCCTGTGGCACGGGTCATCGGTCGGCTGTCACTCACTCACTACTGGACTGAGTGCTTTGTGTGATCAGAAGGCAGATGACTTCTGATCACTTTCATGCATTACTTAAACTATTTCTTTTAAACAAATCACTCCATATAACCTGATTATACTCCTATTAATTTCTTACCATTTATTATTATTTATTTCTGACTGTTTGCTTGCTGAGTTTGGACTGAGTGCTTTGTATAATCTTTTATTTTTGGATTTTAAATGTACTTAAAAAATGGGAATAAAAATAAATAAAAATAAGTGATTCTTTAGTATTCTAGAAGATCTCAGTGCAAGTTATGGAGAGAAAGTCACAAAAGCAAATGGTTTGTTGAACAGTTTTCGCAGCGCAATTATACTCCTTGGTTTGAAGGCCGCCATGAAGTTGTTTGGTCCACTAGAAGAACTCAACCGATCTCTGCAATCGTCGTCAGCGACACTCAGCTAGATCGTCAACATCAAGATGGAAAGGTGTTAAGAAAGTTATGAACAGTCCAAAGTCAAACGAGTGAGGTCACAGACTTTGTATGCATGCATCGATCGTATTTTGTCTGAATTTAACGCACGATTTACAGAAAATAGTGATATTCTTGCATGCCTGAATTCCTTCAATCCACAATCTGATGATTTCCTCTCTGCATACCAAATAAGCACACTTGCGAAGCTTTATCCAACTTTGGATATTGACCCTCTCGTGGTTGAAGTCGAAGCTGGCACTGCAAAATAGTACGTTTCTTCACTGCAAAATCCTATTCTTAATTTGGAAGACATGCGTTTTCACTTAGCAAAAATGCCAAATGCATGTTGCAATATGATTCGCCTTGCAGATCTTGTTTTGACTGTGCCTGTCAATTTGGTAGAAAACGAACGAAAGTTTAGCTGTATGAAAAGATTTAAAACTTATATCTGAACTCACTGTAGCTCAATTGAGCGATTTGCTCGTATTGGCTATTCTACAAGAAGTTCAGCAAGTTGACGTCGGAAAAGTTATTGACATTTTTTCTAATATGTGTCAAAGACGTTATCCGTTGTTTTAACAGTTAAACACTAAATTTTAAATTTTCTATTTCTATTTCTAGATTCAAGACTTCCGTGTTTTTTTTTCGGTGACTGGTAATCAGGTTATTTTCGTAATAACTTGA
This sequence comes from Erpobdella octoculata, assembly GCA_963978895.1. Lineage (NCBI taxonomy): Eukaryota > Metazoa > Annelida > Clitellata > Hirudinida > Erpobdellidae > Erpobdella > Erpobdella octoculata. The sequence goes on from OZ022244.1 coordinate 22,987,357, forward strand.
GTGAACATATAAAAATATGGCTATACGATATTACAGGACTTCTGTGGCTAGTCCCAACTCGTATAAAAGAGGATAAAAAAGATCAAATTATGATCCACGACATGATACTTTAATATATATTACATATACTGATATTTGAGTTCTAAAACACATAGTATAAAGAACTATAAACTATTATCAAATAGCTTGTTTAGGTTAACAAAGAAAAAGATATGAACTATTAGACTAGATACATTTCATAAAAATTCCGGGAAAATGTTGACTGGATCAACACAAAATATGCACTACGAAACTTACGGGCTCGCGGGCTGTGTGGCCGGGAGCTCTGGACGGTCACAGAGGCGACACTTATATTCAGGATCACCTACGCCTCTCAATCATGGTGGGGTTTCATTGGTTCGGGAGATCTTCAACGCATCGAGTCGGTCATTAGGAGGGTGACACGCCAGGGTTTCTTGGCTTCCGACCTCCCTGATTTTGTGCACCACTGCGGATTCAACTCTGTTCAACCAGGTTCTGTCTAACCGCCTTCACGTCCCTCACCATCTTCTCCCAGACGTCAAGAAATCAGGATATCACCTTCGTCCTCGAGCTCACAACGGAGTTATTCCTCATGCAGATTCTATACTCAGAAAAACCTTTATCCATAGATCGTTGAACTCAAAATGATATTTTGTATATTACTGTTAATGTAGAGTTACATTTATTGTGCTTGGTCAACTCTCCTTTAAGCTATTGACCATTAAAAAAAGTGGGGTGACTTTGGCCCACGGGAGGGTGACTTTGGCCCACGTTGAAAACTGCGTTTTGGAGCACTAAATAGCATAAATGTCAACATTTTTTGTTGTTTTATTTTACTATGATTATGATTTGACAACAATTAACAATTTTTCAGATTTTATCATGCCTAGAACATATAAAAAAACGGTCGGTAGCAGAACCTATAGTTCTTACTCGTCGTCAAACTTGCAAGCAGCTTTGCTAGGAATTTCTTCTGGCAGAATGACACAAAGAGAAGCGAAAGAGTGTACAAAATTCCAAGATCAACACTGAAAAACAAAATCAAAGGGGCACATTTTAATAAACATGGTGGGCAGACGGTATTTTGTGACGAGGAAGAAGCCGATTTTAAGTCGTATGTTTTGGCAGCCTCAACATTTCGATTTCCCGTAGATAATTCAGATTTGCGGAACATTGTCAAAGGTTATGCTGATAAACGAGGCTTTGACATTAGCTGGTTTAAAGACAATCTTCCAGGAAAAGATTGGGTGAGCTCTTTCTTAAACCGGCACAAAGACCTCAGTGTTAGGCTTGCTACCAATATTAAGCATAAAAGAGCTGAAGTTGGAGCAGATGCAATAGAGGCATATTTTGCCAATATAGCTGCAGAGTAAGAGTTCGTTCCACCAGAAAACATCTGGAATTACGATGAAACCAATCTCAGCGATAATCCCGGACAAAAAAGTTATTACAAAATGCGGCTGTAAATATCCGGAGCGAGTTCTGAACTCGACAAAAGCATCAATTTCACTGATGTTTTGTGGGAACGCAGTGGGTGAGACACTACCCCCTTATGTCGTTTATAAAGCCGATGCTTTGTGGAGCACATGGGTAGAAAATGGACCACCGCATGCATGTTACAACCGGTCAAAAAGTGGATGGTTTGACACAACATGCTTCGAAGATTGGTTCATGTCACTGCTTCTGCCACGGCTCAGACTGTTGGAAAACAAGTAGTTATTGGTGACAACTTATCATCACGTTTAAATCCTACTGTCTTGCAAGTTTGCCGAGATAATAACATCTCATTTGTGACCTTACCAGCTAATTCCACACATTTACAACAGCCATTGGATGTTGCATGCTTCAGGCCAATGAAAATGTATTGGAGAAAAATATTGACAGATTGGAAAGAAAAAGGTAGAGGTAGGAGAGCCCCTTCGCTTACAAAGGATGAGTTCCCAACACTGTTGAAGTCTCTAATGAAAAAGTTAAATGATCATGGAAGAGATAATCTTGTGGCTGGTTTCCGTAAAGCAGGCATTTATCCGTTAGATAGGTTTCAGGTTTTGTCTCGTTTGCCGTCTTACTGTGCTGATACAGCTACTGGTGCAAGTGAGTTGGTCAGCCAGTCATTCATAGATCACTTGACACAAGCAAGGGATGATGGATCAGATGGATCTGTTCGACCAAAGAGACAGAAATTATCTGTTATTCCAGGCAAAAGTTTGTCTGCTACAGAGGCACAAGAATTGCTAACAGTTAATAACAAATGTTCAGATGTTGATGATTGTTTAATTAATATTGACACTCCATCAGATGGTGCCAGTACCAGTACAGGCACTTTTCCGTTGGATAATCTAGAAACAGCTGAGTCCGATTCTATTACTAAAATTGGAGCGGATGCATGTCAAAGGAACAAGACAAAGCAACATAAGAACAAATCTCTGTCTTTAGCAGACAATTGCTATGTTATTGTGAAGTCTAGAGATCAATTATATCCAGGATAGGTTATAAAATTAAATGATTCAATATGTTTTAACATAGTGTAACATTTAGAAAATGTTTGTTTTATTAGGTGAAAAAAGTTAGAAAAGCCGGGGCAGAGGTTTGTCTCATGAAGAGAAGCGGACAAAACTGGAAATGGTCGGAGCCTGAAGATAGAGCTGTCTATCAAGATGCCGAGATCTTTGCAGTCATGTCAGCGCCAAAGCAAATTTCAAGAAGGGGACTTTTATGAGACTTGGACAGATTGATTTGTTTTTGAATTATCTATTAAAATATGTAAACTTTATTAAGATTAAAACTTAAAATAAGTTTGTGTAGAATTATTAGTATATATACAGATATATATTTGAGAATTTTCTATTTCTTTTCTCTCTCGGTCTCGTTTCCTTTCCCGTTTGTTTTCACGCTCCCAGTTACTTTCTTTTTCTCACTCACTTTTTCGATCTCTATCGTTTTCCGTTCCATATATATATATATATATATATATATACAAATATACATATGGATCTAAACAAAAGATATGAAGAACAAACTACGGATGGGTTTATTCAAAGTTTGGCTAAACCCTATATGTTTTTATGTTATTCAGATTGCCAGATTAAGGTTGCAATAGACTTAAATTTACCAGTAATATATTTTGACGCCACCGGCTCCGTCGTCCGGAAAGTGAAAGGAGAGTCCAAGAGAGTTTTTTATTATACAGCCGTTGTTTCTGGGGTCGACAGGTATATACCAATGATAGATTTTGTGACTTGTCAGCACGATACTGGTAACATTGTTTGCCAGTTACTCCACTACAAAAGCTATGTCTGTCGTAAATACAAGTGCTGGCCGTTGTTTTCAGACGTCGTCACTGATTTTTCTTTTGCCATGATCAATGCGGTGACCTTGGCCTGGAATTCAATGACCTTAGAGGCTTATCTACAATATTTCTATGATTGTGTTGTGAAGGGAGCAACGATAAAAAAGTTAACCATGATAAAGTTATGCTGTGCTCATTTCTTTAAAATAGTGGCCCACACCTCCGATGTCAACCCCAAAAAATTTTACCTGTATTGCATATGCAAAATACTCAATTTTAATTCTTTCCCGCTGCTAGACCAATATATGCGCGTGTTTTTGGACATTTCATTCACGCCATTTTTTAACTCCGACGTTTCCGTAGCACTTGAGCTTTATCCAGGTGACAATGATGGTGAGGAACAGGGTGTAGTAGTCAAGATGGCTGATATTACCAATTATGACCAGGCCGACGATAACCCGGGAAATTCGTCAAACGCTCTTTACAAGAGCAGCCCTTTTTATAAGAGATACAACAGCCACGTGGAAAAAATAAGGCGTCTCCACGGCAAGAAAACGCTCAATTGAACATTTGCTACAATGAGAAATACGGGGAGCTGTTATTACGGAAATATGTTACCTTCATCCCTCTCTGGACAGCATTTACCAATCCTGATGGGAAAAGATTGAGCAATAGCATAGTGGAAAATGTGTTCCGCTATGTGAAGCACACCATGCTCGACGGCAAAACCAATATTAAAGGTGAGCGTTTTTAGACCTGCAGCTAAAATTGGTCACTGCTGCAACAAAGGCCTTTCTGTTAGAAATTCCCACAAAAGGAAAAAAACAGCGATTGGCCGATAACGGCATAACCGCTGTGAGTCAGTGGGATAAACGAAATGCAAAAAAATATCCTATTTCAATTCCTTAGTCACAGTTAAAATTCCCACAGTGATGCCGACCAGCCAGCAGACCACCAATGAAAAACCGCATGATTTAATCGTTCTAGACAATTGTCTGGTCTTAAATGACAACTACTATATAGATGTGGAAGTAAATAAAAAGATGACGGTATGTCGGAAAAACGGCGTAGCTTTGGTGTTGGAGGATTTCTTGTCCCTTCGGCCCAAACAGTTGGTTACAAATTGGGCTTTAGATTACTTCAGGCAAACACAATTGACTAACTCAGTTTTACGTTGATTGCGACGTGTCAACATCTGTAATGACGCAAGCCCTCGATCCTACAAGCCGTATATTTAATGTCCCAATTTTTAACAAGGATATAACATTTTTTCCTATACTAGAAAATACCCACTTCACTCTAATAATTGTAAACTCCAGAGAACAAATTCTTCAATTCTACAACCCTATGGGTTCCAATCATGGATATCTAGATATAACATCTGGATGCACAACGTTACCTAAGTACGAATTTAACGTATACCTTACCAGGCGGGCACTTCTACAGGCTAGCCTGCATGCAGTGCACACTGTGTGACTAGTGTGCAGTGACCGTGCATGCATGCACTAATAATTGTAAACTCCAGAGAACAAATTCTTCAATTCTACAACCCTATGGGTTCCAATCATGGATATCTAGATATAACATCTGGATGCACAACGTTACCTAAGTACGAATTTAACGTATACCTTACCAGGCGGGCACTTCTACAGGCTAGCCTGCATGCAGTGCACACTGTGTGACTAGTGTGCAGTGACCGTGCATGCATGCGGCTTTGTTTTATGAACTCTTAAACAATGCGTGTGGTCAGTTTCCATTGTTTCTGTTCGTTATCATCGTTGTGCGTTTCTATCTTGTCTTCTAAGCCGTTTATTTTGTTTTAATAATTTAATCGGGTTTAAATTATTTCAGATTAGTTAATAAATTACTAGTTTCGAAGTTTTAAAATGGTTAACAAATGTTCAGCTTTCGGCTGCAAAAGTGGTTATGAAAGTAGTCATACGGATATCTCTTTTCATACATTTCCAATTAACAATCCGGATATTCATAACAAATGGATTAAAGCGAATCCAAGGAAAGATTTTCAACCTACCAAACATTCAACAATATGCTCTTTACATATCTTGTCATCAGATTTTGTTGATCAGTTTACAGATTCCAATAAATCCCGGCTATATCAAAAATTGCAATCATCAGTTGACAAAAGACAGAGAAGGAAATTGAAAAAAGATGCAGTTCCATCCATCTTCCCCAATGCACCATCCTACTTATCAGCTCCCAAACAACAACCACGACCAACCACAAAAGCCTCTTCAGCATCTCGGCAAAAATTAGAGTTTGAAAAGTTGGAAAAACAAGAAATTTCTTTTTTTAATAATGACTCTTTAGCTGATTGTGGGTTGGAAGATATTTTGAAAAAACTAAATGACGAAAAAACAGTTCCACCTGGATATAAGCTCATTATTGTAAAAAGCAAGCTGGTTATTTACAACATTGATATTTTACAGAACATTCCCGGTGTGTTATATTCTATAACAATTGAAGATGATAAAAATGTTGTGGTTCATCATAAAGGAAAACAGCTGCCGAAGTCTTTTCAGAAAGACTTAATTGAAAAAAAATTGTCAACCATGAACCAGCTGTTAAATTTGATGGCACGACTTAAAGCATATAGTGATGAACAGTTGTTTCCCACCACCTTTGAAGAGCACAAACAACTCACAAAGTTTCATCTAAAATCGTGTTTGGATTTTTTTGAAGAGAATGCTACTGAACATAATCAGCTACAATTTTTGGTTGATCAGTTTAAACTAATTGGAGTAAGTAAGCATGGAAGAAATTATTCCCCTCAAACAATCATTTGGTGTTACATCATATTTGCTACCAGTCGGACAGCCTACAGTAAACGTTTGCAAGATAATGTTTTGTGCCTACCATCATAATACTCTTCAGAAGTTGACGAGAAGAGTGAGAGAAAATACTGGACTGAATAATCTTGGATATTTGACCCTTCGTTTGAATTCGCTTAATCAGCTGGAAAGGAAATGTTTACTAATAATCGACAAAATTTATATTGCAAAAAGAATTGAGTATTTTGGGGGTCACATGCAGGGTTTAACAGCAAAAGGAGAAATAGCAGGTACATTATTATGTTTTATGATTAAATCATTATGTCATAAATATAAGGATATGGTAGCTATATATCCTATAAACAAACTTACAGCAGCACAGTTGCATGAATGCTACAGTGAAGTAATGGTTATGATGGAAAAGTTAAATGTCAACATCGTTGGTATATCTGTTGACAACGCAGCTGTGAACAGAAAATTCTATGTTCAACATTTATGTAATGGATCCATACAAACAAGCATCAATAGTCCGTCTAATCTTCAACCTATTTTCCTTCTATTCGATTCCGTGCATAATCTAAAAAAATATATAACAACTTTTGCAATAGAAATTTTTTTAATTTACCAAATTTCCAGATTAATTTTCTTAACGTCACTGAAAGTACTGCTAATTTTTCCCACATAAAAGAACTTTACAAATTAGAATCAGGAATGATCGTGAAAAAAGCTCACAAATTGACAGCAAAATTATTCAATCCTTGCTCAATAGAAAAGGTTTCTGTAAAATTTGCTGTTTCAATATTTTGTGAAAGCACCAGAGATGCTCTTAATTATTATTCAAATCACGGAGGCAAACCAGAATGGATTGGAACGGCAAAATTTGTTGAAATTGTCACCAAACTTTGGGAAGTGATGAATGTGAAAACCTGCACAAAGGACCAAAATAAACGCAATCTGTCTATGGATCCAGTCAGACCGTCTAATGACTGGAAACTGCAGTATCTTTTAGAGTTTAGAAACTTTCTCTGTTTGTGGGAAGCATTCAAAGAAGGAGGATTAAGCAGAGAAACGTTCTTTGCTATGAAACAGACGTGTTCTGCTCTTGCTGAATCCAGCAAGTATTTATTGGATCAAACAGAGTTTACATTTATTCTGCTTGGGCAACTCCAGTCTGATCCTATCGAAAGTAGATTCGGCTGGTTAAGACAGATGGCTGGTGGAAATTATTTTATATCGGTAAGGCAAGTGATGGAAGGAGACGCTAAAATAAAAATGTTGTCTCTATTACAAAACTCCGAGCTGTCTATTAAAGAAGTAGTTAATTTCATCGACGACTTTCAGTCATGTTCACAAGACGTCAATTTCAACGAGGATGCAGTTACGATATGTAGTCTATTAGATAAATTGAACTGGCCCTGTGAAAGTGAAGCTAGCACCATTTATTACGTTGCGGGGGCTATTATACATAGCATTTTAAATTCAAACAAATGCATTAAATGTAAAGATGTTTTGCTTGATGATGATTCCTTCAGCATGAATATAAATAACATCAACACTGTTCAATATGTAAATGATGTTAATAGAGGTGGATTATTTAAGCCTTCTGAATATGTTTTTTAGTGTCACTCAATTGTTGGCAGATATTTGAACAGCTAAAAAAATGTCAGATGGCGCCACGTTTTAGTTTCTGCTGCTGTGAAACCATCTTCAGTTAAACAAGCCAACGAGTCAGATGTTGCTGAGGTATCTGCAAAGAAGCTCAGAATCTCACTGTTACAGGTAATTATTTTATGCTATTGGTGTAATTTAACATTGTATATTATATGTATACAACACTAATACGTTAATATACTATAGTCATTTCATTATACACATTTTGAAATGTTGTTTTTACTTATATCAATTGTTAGTAATTATTCTTGATCACTGTAAATTATTAATGTATTGTTTGCTTTTGTAGGATATTATAGCTACAGCATCAGCAGTAGGTGGTGATCGTGGAGCTATTGTGGAACCTTTCATCAGTGAAATAAATTTTTTATCAGCAGACGTGAATGAAAACGAGACGGCAATGGATTTTTGGCGCCAAAAGTCAGTTGATTTCCCAATCCTCTAACAAATGGCCAAAATATATCTGGCTATAAGTCCAGGCAGTGTGCCAGTTGAATCAATGTTCAGCACTGCTGGCTATATGCTTAACTCCAGGAGATCGTCTATGGCACCGTACAAAGCAGACATGGTGCTATTTCTCCATGATAATTATGATGTTGTTTCATAACATAACATTATCATAACATTTGCATTTGCATGGTTCATTCATTGATATAATGTTATTATATCATATATTATATTATATTATTCATATGACATTATTTTACATATTTTAGTATATTATAAATGATATTATTTTAATGATATTATATTATAATATTATATTACTATATGATATTATTATAACTAAACTATCATTGGATTTATTAATTGCTTGTTTTTTAAATGAATGTTTGGTTTTAGTTTCATGCTTGTTCAGTCAAACGTTGCGTTGTTTAACTTTTTTTGTTGTTTAGCTGTAGTCTGTAAGATGTAAGCCGACTCTGCTCAAAAATGGCACTATCAAAGAATGTGGCCTCACCTGCAAAACAAATTGCAGAGAAAGCGGATCAGATGTATCTAGTGATGGGAAGAAGGCCATCGTCTGTGGTTGCCGCTTGCGTTCATATGGCGAGTCAATACCACACACCCAGACTGTCTTATAAAGAAGTATCAGATGCCAGTGGAGTGGCAGGATCTACTCTTATCGCTGTGTGTAAACATTTAAAAAACGTGTGACGTCGAATGAAGTAAAATGCTCGAGAGGCACGAGACAGGGCGACCCGATGTCAGGTTACATCTTTAATCTGGTAATAGAAGAGGCTATGAATGCCCTTGACAGGAACGTCAGTGTCACAATGGATCGTGAACGAGTGAGTGTCATGGCTTACGCCGATGACACGGTACTGCTGGCTGGCTCCTCGCGGGGTCTACAAACAAACCTACTCACGTTGGAGGAAAAACTGAATTGCACAGGACTGCAACTAAACACGTAAAAGTGTGCGGTGTTTGGTTTGGTCGGTGTAGGAAAGGACTATATTATTATATGATATTATTATAACTAAACTATCATTGGATTTATTAATTGCTTGTTTTTTAAATGAATGTTTGGTTTTAGTTTCATGCTTGTTCAGTCAAACGTTGCGTTGTTTAACTTTTTTTGTTGTTTAGCTGTAGTCTGTAAGATGTAAGCCGCCGCAAGTCATTGTAAGCCGCCTATTGTCCTAAGCCACGGCTTAAGCTGGCTAGCCAGCCATAACAATTCTAAGCCAGCCATCATCAGTTCTAAGCTGCGGCTGAGGGGTCTAGCATAGAGGATAACCGTGTAGAGATCGAGCGTCTACTAGACCAGCTTGCCAAGATACTGTTCTTGTCGCCAAAAGAGTCGAAGCAAGCAAAAAGAAACGTTATAAAACGTCGCGTTGCTGGTGTTACGCAGAGGACTCCTAAATCCGAACGAGCTAGAAGGAAACCGTTCAAATATTTCCTGGCTCAGAGTGGGCTGGCCAAAGATTTTTCCAGGACAGCTCGATCGATCATTGATGGCAAACTGCTGGAGAATTCCTCTAAAGTGAAATGTGACGACACAATAGAAGCGTGGACAAAGGTCTTCGAAACGCCAAGAATGCCTGACAATAGACCCATCAGACCTGAGAAGCTAGTGGTATGGGAAATGATAATCCCCATCCAGGTCGAAGAAATAAGAGACATATTGAAATCGTGCAAAAAAGAACGCTGTTGGACCAGGTGGAATCACCCTGAAGGATCTTGTGGCAATCGGTCCGGAAATTCTAGCAATAGTATATAATCTCTGGCTGGTAGTCGGCTACCTGCAAGCCGATATGAATAAAGCTAGAACAATCTTTATTCCGAAGTGCTCCGATGCAAATTACCCGGTGATTTTAGGCCAATCACTATTTCCTCAAAAGTCGTCCGTACATTTCATCAACTTCTTGCGAAACGAATGTCAAAATTGGTTCCTCTTATCGTGAGACAAAAAGGTTTTGTACCCCACGATGGATGTGCCGAGAACACTTTCTTGATCTCCAGTTTGATTAAGAAAGCAAGGCAGGAATATACGAACCTCTACATCAGCTTTGTGGACGTCATCAAAGCGTTTGACAGTTGAAAATTTCATCACCAGCGATTTGAAAAACGAAACATTTATCGGCTGCAATGTTGAGCTGCCACTTTGTACTCCACTCTACAAGTCTCGAGACAGCACTGCTTAAGTCGTTATTGGGTTCGGTTGTTGAACGACAGGAGCATATATATAGACTAAAATTCACAGCATTCCCAACTTTGGTTCTTTTACATCTATAAAATCTTATCTGATTGGTTTATTATTTCATATCGTTACGTTTTTTTGTCAGGGTCGCTCTTATCTACGAGTAATAGTTTGTTTGTTTTTTCCTTCAAATTACAGGGACCATCATCGTCATCGTTGTTGCCCACCGTGATATCTTATAAGAAGTTGGGGATGAAAATGGCAGTCAGCACACAATGTGAGAACGACCTTGAAGGGTTGGAAGATTTCGCCGGTTATGGAACAAATGAAGAAAGTGGTCCAAATTTGAAGAAAAAAACGTTTTCAGCAATTTTGAAGATGATTGTTGAGCTGGGAGTAAGCATCGATCTGCCAAGGAAAATCATAAATGACGCTCAAAGTTATTTTAAGAAAATTTTGGAAACTAATATTCTGAAGTATTCTGTAAAAAAATCGGTATCAATAGCATTTCTGGTTGTCGCCAGTGAGCGACACAATACTCCCAGAACATTGACAAAACTATGCCAACTAACTTCAACTCCGAAAAAAAGCATTAACAGATTGGTCGTTAAGTTTAAATCGTTCTTATTCAAGGACGATTCATACGATGGGGCAATCAGCAGACTCTGCTCAAAAATGGCACTATCAAAGAATGTGGCCTCACCTGCAAAACAAATTGCAGAGAAAGCGGATCAGATGTATCTAGTGATGGGAAGAAGGCCATCGTCTGTGGTTGCCGCTTGCGTTCATATGGCGAGTCAATACCACACACCCAGACTGTCTTATAAAGAAGTATCAGATGCCAGTGGAGTGGCAGGATCTACTCTTATCGCTGTGTGTAAACATTTAAAAAACGTGTGACGTCGAATGAAGTAAAATGCTCGAGAGGCACGAGACAGGGCGACCCGATGTCAGGTTACATCTTTAATCTGGTAATAGAAGAGGCTATGAATGCCCTTGACAGGAACGTCAGTGTCACAATGGATCGTGAACGAGTGAGTGTCATGGCTTACGCCGATGACACGGTACTGCTGGCTGGCTCCTCGCGGGGTCTACAAAAAAACCTACTCACGTTGGAGGAAAAACTGAATTGCACAGGACTGCAACTAAACACGCAAAAGTGTGCGGTGTTTGGTTTGGTCGGTGTAGGAAAGGACAAGTCGTGGTACCTGGACCAGATGTTAAACATAACAACAAGGGATGGGTCCTTGCTCCCAAGAATCTCGCTGCCTGAAGTATACAGATACCTTGGCATCAATGTCAGTCCAGTTGGAATCAAGTATCCTTCTGTCGAAAATTTGAAGACGATGATTCAGCACATCGACAAGGCCAGGCTGAAACCGTTTCAAAGAATGGCATTGCTAAATCAATATGCCATTCCGCGTCTGTTTCATTCGCTAATACTCTGAAAGTCCGATGAAGGTTCTTGGAAAAATGGATGGTATGGTCCGGGACATAGTGAGGAAATGGCTAAAGCTGCCACACGACACTCAGACCGTTCTGATACACGCCCCCGTAAAATTAGGAGGGCTCGGTGTCCTGGAGTTACATTTAAAAATACCCATTCTAAGGGCAAAAAGGATGAAGAAGATGCTTACTAGCGATGACCCTTTAGTTCAGGAAATGGTAGCTAGTGAGTATTTTGCGAAGGCCACGGCTGCAGTTAAGAAGCAAGCCGGGTTTAGAACAGACAAAATAACCAATAACTTTATTTAACAAATAATATTAAAATATAAATATTAAAATTGAAAGTAATGTAGTAAATTGTTGTTATGCGAGATGCGAAGCGCATTATCTGGTCTTTATCATGACCATTGATAAGAACGATTGCAACTTGTTTTAGCAAATTCTTCATGTTCACAAGACAAAGGAAGAATCTATAAATGACGGAAAATTAGCAGTTGATAATTGATTGGGGTCTGCTCTGATGCGAGATGCAAAGCGTATTCGCTAGTCTGTTACCAGACAATTAAGTTGATTTGATTAGAACAATTGCCACTTGGAAAAGGAAGCATCGATAAATGACTGAAAATTAGCTGACCGACAACTAAAGCCGGTAATGTGATTGGCTAAGAGGTCTTTCACAAACAACTCGATTGTGGTATTTAAACCACAACCGCTTTTCCAGATGTTCACTTCTAATTTGCGATTTTTTGATATTATGGCGGCTATCGTATATATCCTAGCGTTTCAGGCATTTTCTCAATGCAGTTAAATGCCGATGTGCTCAAAATTGAAGATGTCTTTGCTTAATGTTTAGTAATAAAAGTTCAGTTGACATTCTACAGGGCAATGCAAGAAATTCCGCAAGCAGCCGTCGGTTTCATCGCTCAAAATTGAAGATGCAGTGACGTGGGCAATGAGGTATGGCTTAATGGTAAGTCATCTTAAAAGGTTTTAATTTTTTATGTTTACAGAAACTAAAGAAATAACTGAAATTTTTGTATATAATGATATTAATGATTCTATAGAAATCTTTCTTTGCTTAATGTTTAGTAATAAAAGTTCAGCTGACATTCTACTGGGCAATGCAAGAAATTCCGCAAGCAGCCGTCGGTTTCTTGTTGGAATTAGATATGGACCACACTCTACCGGATTGGTCCAACTTCCACAGGGATCTTAGCACATGGTGGAGAAGGGACAACCCAGTACAAATCGGAGGCCCGGGACACATTGTGCAAATTGATGAGAGCTGTGTTTCAGCATCCAAAAAAACTAGAAATGGGAGAGCCAGGCCGGTCCGGAGAAAGTGGGTGTTTAGAGGCATTGATGAAATTACCAAAGATGCATTCATTGTGCATGTTGCTAAGAGAGATGCCGCAACACTCTTACCCATAATCCAGCAGCATGTCTTGCCAGGAAATAAATTTAAGATAAACGTAAAGAGAGACCTAGCTTTACCAATAAACGTGTTTTAATTTACAGGCACCATTATCTGGAGCGATGAGTGGACGGCATACCGCAACTTGTCAGCCGTGACGGGGTTGCCTCACGCTACGGTGAATCATTCTTTGGCTTTTGTTGCTCCTAATGGGGTTCACACTAACGGAGTTGAAAACCTATGGAGGTGCGCTAAAGACAAATTTAAGCTAAGGCGTGGAACCTGCGACCTCCACATCAAGTCCTACTTAGATGAGTACATGTGGCACCGTTCAATTGGGGATAGACAGGAGTGTTTTCAGCGGGCATTAGAGCTCATTCGAACGTATTATCCCGTTTGTACATATGTTATTAATGAAATAAATAAATTTATAAAAAAAAATTGTCTTTGGTGTTTATTTTTTTGAGAAAATCGTATTCAGCGTTTCTTTTCTGGGGAAAACGTGTTTGGATTTTTCTTGAAAAAACCTGTTTTTAAAAGTAATTTGTTTAAAAGTGTTTTGTATTCTGTTGCATGGGAGTTTCTTCAAGTGATTGAAAACATTATATACAAATTGTTCTTTTGAAGATCTTCTCAAACATTATTTTTAATTGTTGCAGACTGATAAAAAACCATCTCAAGATGAATTTATGGTGATGGTTGATAAAAAAGAAATTAAGTGACTGTATATTTTTTTATTTCATTCATTAAAGTGTAACGACAGCTTTGCACAGTCTTTTAATCTACTACTGAGCCTTTTATTATCAGACAAATCCTAAAATCCACAACTGCGATCTCGTCATTATTACTTAATGTACTAATTTGACATATGTTGCGTTATTCGCTCGTGGTTGTGCTCGTGGTGGCGGTTTCCCTGAATTCGACTTAGAATAATTTCGAAGTTAGAATAATTTCGAAGTTAGAATAATTTCGAAGTTAGAACAATTTCGAAGTTAGAACAATTTTGAAGTTAGAAGATTTTCGATAGAGTGGATCTCCGCAGATACAAAGATAAGTGTTATTTTTATTCTTACAATTAATGCAACGATTCTTGTTAAGAATAAAACTAACTTTGCTTAAACACGTTTTGTAAAAGGCTCGTGGGCGATAAGCTTGGTATTATCGGTCACAAATTATATTAGTGTAGGTTATTTCCAATTAAGGTTGTTTAAATTATGCCTCCTAAAAATAAAAAAGAAATTTGTTTAGAAAACCCATCTCCTGCTGAGGTGCTTGGTCTTCGGCTTTGTGACTGCTGTTTAAAATCGAATGAGGACAGTTTGAAGATCCTGGTAGAAATAAAAGAGTTACAGCCAACACATAATGAGCTTAGAGAAACTGCTCATGAAATAAGAGAGATGAAGCACGCTTTTAAAAAAAATGAGAACATGGCATTAGCAATAGAAAAGCAGGCAATTGAAATTAAAGAATTAATTTTGAAAATTGATAATCTCGCGAGCAGCACGACGAAAAATTTGGATGAAAACAAAAAGACTACAAAGGAGTGGTCTAGTTTGTTTAAAGAGAAGGTTGAAGGTTTGGTTTCAGGTGGATCGGCACAGAAATCTGTGATGGAGTCCTGGGCAGGAGTTGTGGGGGAAGTGGTTAAGAAAAACGTGCAGGAGGTAAACAAAGAGGTGCATCTTGTTTGTAAAGCTATCGAGAAAACTAATAATAAAATTAAAATTAGCAACGATTTAGAAGATAGGGCAAATAACATTTTATTATACAGGGTAGCTGAATTAAAAGATCAAGATGTTACGAAATGCGTGTCTTATGATAAGACGCAAGTTCTTAAGCTATGTTCCCAATTATCAGGGGGGCATATTGGCGAATTTGCTATAAAAGCTATATTTAGACTAGGGGCTAAGAGTGATAAAATACGACCAATATTGGTAAAATTCAATGATAAAATTGCTAAAAATATTATAATGGAAAATTTAGTTAAGATTAGACAGTTAGATGAAAATCTGAAAAACGTTGGTATTAGTCACGATCTAAATGTCGAACAAAGATCCGAAAGAAATAGATTGGTGGAAGAAGCTAAAAAACTGCAAAGTGAAAATACGGGGGAATTCATGTTTCGGGTAAGGGGTCCACCAGAAAATATGAAGGTAATAAAAATAAAAAAGAATGCAATCAGTTAAACGTTTTGAACATTATGTATTCAAATGTAGATTGCATTACTAATAAAATGAGTGAGATAAGATTATTAGTAGATACAGATGACGTAACAAAAGATATCTTAATTTTTACTGAGGTAAATGCAAAATATTTTGTAAATGAATTTATTGAATCCGAATTCTGGATAAACAATTTTAATTTGCATTCATATAATTTTATGAAAAAAGGATTTAGAGGTATATTTTGTTATGTTAGATATGATATTAAGTGCCAAATTATAAATTTAGGAATAGATTTCAATGAATATATGTGTATTAAAATAGATGAAAATCCTGATATTTTTATTCTTATCATCTATAGGAGTCCGAATTCAGGTAATGAAAATACGTGTGTGAAGTTAGCCTCGAGGCTGGCAATGCTAATTAAAAAAAAATATATATTGCTTGCCCTGGGGCTGTGCTATACATTGTTGGATGGGGTATAAAAAATGAAATCGAATGGTATATTTGGATTGTCTTCGGTTCAACAAATAAAAAAGTTATAAGCGAAAAACGACGATTTTCCGCCGAAAATTGCATAAAATCAACATTGGCTCTACTTTGAGAAAATCGATCTTGTTTTAAACTTCTGCCATGGGTATATCCGAGACGCTTGTTTTTAGATAATTCAATATCAAATCCAACAATATACTTTTCGCTTCTCAAAGTTAATAAATAAAAAAGTTATCGAATAAAACGTCGGACCGTATACCAAAGAAACCGAGAAACCGAAACATAAACAGACGCTGCGATTGGACAATCGAGTCTAGCTCACTGTGGCTAATTATGCAAAATATTCAAATATGCAAAGTGGCTACTCGTTAACACGTTAAAATTTTATTTTTAAGAAACCTCTATTGAACTTAAATAATAAATATATATAGTAGCAAAATTTTTTTATTGTTTTTCTCGCTCCCGTTTCTTTGCTCTCACGATCCCGGTCGCTCTCACGATCCCGGTCGCTTTCCCGATTTATTGCTACGGTGCAATTATGTCCTTTATTTATATATATATATATATATAACGAACTTTATGGAAAATTTTATTTTTAAGAAAATATATTGAAGTTTACGCTTAAAAATTAAAAAACGTGCATTTTTGGTGAACCCACCTTCTACATTTTTCACACTCCATCATGACAAATTATTGTTTGTATTGCGGGACCGGTGGAGAGGGTGCAGGTGGGGACTGGGTGGAGTGTAAAAAATGTAGAAGGTGGGTTCACCAAAAATGCACGTTTTTAATGTATTCAAAAGAAGAGTTTAATATATATAAAGGACCTAATTGCACCGTAGCAATAAATCGGGAAAGCGACCGGCATCGTGAGAACGACCGGGATCGTGAGAGCAAAGAAACGGGAGCGAGAAAAACAATAAAAAAATTTTGCTACTATATATTTTTATTATTTAAGTTCAATAGAGGTTTCTTAAAAATAAAATTTTAACGTGTTAACGAGTAGCCACTTTGCATATTTGAATATTTTGCATAATTAGCCACAGTGAGCTAGACTCGATTGTCCAATCGCAGCGTCTGTTTATGTTTCGGTTTCTCGGTTTCTTTGGTATACGGTCCGACGTTTTATTCGATAACTTTTTTATTTATTAACTTTGAGAAGCGAAAGTTATATTGTTGGATTTGATATTGAATTATCTAAAAACAAGCGTCTCGGATATACCCAGGGCAGAAGTTTAAAACAAGATCGATTTTCTCAAAGTAGAGCCAATGTTGATTTTATGCAATTTTCGGCGGAAAATCGTCGTTTTTCGCTTATAACATTTTTATTTGTTGAACCGAAGACAATCCAAATATACCATTCGATTTCATTTTTTATACCCCATCCAACAATGTATAGCACAGCCCCAGGGCAAGCAATTTTGTTTTTTTTTTAGTTAGCATTGCCAGCCTCGAGGCTAACTTCACACGCATGAGAAAATAATAATAATTTATTTTTACTGTTAGAAGCTTTCCAATCTAAAATAGGAGTGAAATTAATAATTGGAGATTTTAACTTTCCAAACATTGACTGGAAAAATAATACTTACAAATCAAATTTTAAGTCATCTGAAGATAAACTGATCAACTTTTTAAATGATAATTTTTTAACTCAACTAATTAAGGAATCTACAAGGTGTCGCGGATCTCAAAAGCAGTCCATTCTAGACTTGCTTCTAGTCGAGGACGTCGATTTCATCAAAAATTTAGTATATAATTCCCCACTAGGTAAAAGTGATCATTGTGTGTTAAATTTCTCCTTTATTAGAAATTTTTATAAATCAAAAACCATTAACAATATATCCAAATTTGATTTTAACAGTGGAAAATATAATTTGATGAACGATTATTTGATTGAGAATCTGTACTGTAATGAGTCGGAAATAAATAACAATGTTGCAAGTAAAGACTCGGTTAACAATATGTGGCATTACTTTTGTCAAGTAATGAATGAAGCTATTAGGAATTATATTCCTGTCCTTGATGCTGATAGAATTTTAAGATTTAAGAACCATAAAAGAAAATTACCTAAAAATGTGGTTGAGCAATGCAGGACAAAAAATAAACTATGGAAAAAGTTTATCCGAACTAGAGATAATAATATTTTTTCAGAATTTAAAAATATCAGAAACAAATTAAGGAAATCAATTAATAAAATTAAAGAAGCTGAGACACTGAAATTGGCCAAAAAAATTAAGACCAATCCTAAGGTTTTTTGGCAACATATAAATAAAAACAGAAACTGTCAAGCTAAGTTAGAATATATGATAAAAACTGATATAAACGGGTCTGCAACAACTATAACTTGTGACGTTGATATGGCAAATTGCTTAGCTGAATTTTTTAAAAGCGTTTATATAAGCAATGATAGTATAGAAATAAGTCCAACAATTAACAATAATATTATTGTCCACATAATGGAGGAAGTAATAATAAACAAATACGCGGTCGAAAATAAAATTAATAAATTAAATAAATACAAATCTGCAGGACCAGATAATATTTTTTCAAGGGTTCTGATAGAATGTAAAAATTCTATTTCTAGCTATTTAAGCAATTTATACAACAAATCACTGCAAGCTCAAATGGTCCCTGGTGATTGGAAGTATACCATCATTACGCCAGTTTATAAGAAAGGTGATAAAAATACTGCAAGTAATTATAGGCCAGTCTCTTTAAGTTGTATCTGCTGTAAACTGTTAGAATCATTGATTTAGGATGAATTAATATTACATTTTGATAGAAATAAGCTTCTAGATTATAGGCAATACGGCTTTACGAGAGGAAAGTCAACTACAATTCAGTTGTTAAAATTGATGGATATGTGGAGCAGTGCATTAGATAAAGGGGAAACAATAGACGTGGTATATACGGATTTTGAAAAAGCGTTTGATCGTGTATCTCATGCAAAGTTAATTGATAAACTAGAAAATTATGGCGTCAATGGAGGCTTAATTAATTGGATTAAAGATTATTTAACAAACCGAACAAGTAGTGTTAAGGTTAATAATAGCACATCTAATAGATTTAAAGTTATAAGTGGGGTACCTCAAGGTAGTGTTTTAGGGCCATTACTTTACATAATTTATGTCAATGATATGTTTGAAATAGTTAAGAATAACTCGGCGGAGCTGTTTATGTACGCTGACGACGCCAAAATATTTAAAACTATAAAAAGCAGTGATGATCGATTGATATTGCAGAGCTGTTTAAATTCATTAGGAGATTGGAGTAAAAAATGGGAAATTAAGCTAAATGCTGGTAAATGTGTTGCGGTGAGATATGGACGCCAATTAGATGATCGTCGGCTATATAATATAGAAGGAGTGGAACTTAATTTTCTTGACAAAATAAAAGATTTAGGTGTTACATTCCAGAGCTCACTAACATTTGTAGATCACATTTATGAAATAATTAAAAAATGTTTTTCACTTTTAGGTATAATTTCACGAAATTTTAAAGATTTGACAAAAGATTCTTTTATATTGATTTATAAAGCTTTGGTTAGATCCAGATTGGAGTATGCAGTCAGTGTGTGGTCACCATGGAAGAAAAAAGACATAGAAGCCATTGAAAGAGTCCAGAAGAGAGCAACAAAAATGGTCAAGGCATGCAAGGGATTGAAATATGAAGACAGGTTGAGAATTTTGAAGCTTCCTTGTTTAAAGTACAGAAGACTGAGAGGGGACCTGATCATGCTCTACAATTTTATTCAAGACAAAGAAGGACGTTTGTGTTTTCCTAATATAAAGATATCAGAAGAAAAAAGAACAAGAGGTCACAAGTTCAAACTGGAAACACAAAGATTCAACGGCAACTGCAGAAAATATTTCTTCCTGACCAGATCGACTGCAATTTGGAACAACCTCCCTTCGAAAATCATAGAAGCCGAACAAGTTAATGAATTTAAAAGATTAATCGACTGTCATTTTGAAATAAGCGACATTATGTACAACTATAAAAAGGATTTTTAATAATATATACATACATTTATTTATAGAACATATATATGAACAATATTTTATATAATTCTAGATATGGGCATAGAGACATATAGTTTGCGCCCATCATTTCCTTTATGTTTATGTTTATGTATGTTTATGTTTATCAGCTGTTTAATAATATGGGATAAGTTGTAGTCAGTCACAAAAAGAAGTCAAATGGAATTTTTTAACCATCTAATACTGCTTTAATCTGCTTCAGAGCCTTTGAATAACATGCCCAGATTCAAAACAAAAACAATTTACAAGTTTTAATTTTCAGTCCTTTATAGATTAGGTAGTCGCATAAACGAAACGCGCCTGTGCGCGCAACGCCTGAACATTCAAGACTAGAAAGTTTATCAGGCGCAGTGGAACGAGCTAAAATGGTGTTACGGGATTGCTTATATCTCTGGATGTAATAAAGCCACAATAAAAATGGTTACATAAAAATAATTGTAAATCATGTCTGAGCCCAAAATTGTCTATATAAATGAGTTCGCACAGTTCATTTTCCTTTCACTTTGATTCAAAAGTGAGTCTTTATTGATTTAAGGCTTTATTTCATAGGTCATTAACGCTAAAATATGGTTTTAGGCTTAAAAAATTTCGTTTCTTTTCTTCTATAACAATGTTAAATTTGGTAGCTACACTAACTCTCCCAGTTACACAAATCGAGTTTTAAGTTGATAGGGTGGTGCTTAAAATTTGAGCACCGCGCGCTAGCTAAACTCTAAGCAAGCTCTAGGAATTATATAGATTTTAGATAGTGTTTGAGTCTCTATATCTCGTCTTGGAGACCTCGCTGTAAAATAAATTTAGTTTCATTCGAAAGGTTATGTCTATTATAACATAGTAAAAATTCATAACACTGGTAAGTCTCTAACTATAAAAAATTACTTCGTTAATGTAGATCGTGTAGCAGCGCATAACCGTAGGCGCGCTGCAACTGACGTACATAATATCGATTTTAAGATAGTGTTTGAGTCTCTATATCTCGTCTTGGAGACCTCGCTGTAAAATAAATTTAGTTTCATTCGAAAGGTTATTATGTCTATTATAACATAGTAAAAATTCATAACACTGGTAAGTCTCTAACTATAAAAATTACTTCGTTAATGTAGATCGTGTAGCAGCGCATAACCGTAGGCGCGCTGCAACTGACGTACATAATATAGATTTATAGATTTTAAGATAGTGTTTGAGTCTCTATATCTCGTCTTAGAGACATCTCAGTAATATAAGTTTAGTTTCATTCAAAAGGTTATTTAATAACTTTAATGAACAAATGATGAAGACGAAGCCGTGGACTTTCTCACAATCTTCAAGCGCTTTCCTGACAGACAGCCGCCTTAACTCCGCCTTGCTGAAAAAGGAGGAGGGCAATTATACAGATCAAGTTATGATCCGCGACAGAAAGTACTTTGATTCTCCTACATAAACAAATATCAGTCTTAAAACAACAAGCAGACGGCGAACTACCGCGAGCTCATGCAGTGACATTCAGTAATGTGCTATGGCGCATGGGAAGCGAAATGCGTCGTCCCACTTTTAAACTTTTAATAACTTTATATTTATCAAGTTTTTTGTTTGGAATTCTATTTCTAAATAAATTCATATTGAATATGAGAAACAGAAGGAATTCTTAACCCATACGCGCAAAGCCTTGTTAGGCGTTCTTTGCGCTGTGCTCCATGGTGTAAAGGTCTATAATAGTTTATAGTCCTTTACACCAGGTGTTTTAAGACTGAATTGGCTTTATGTAGGAAGCACATAAGTACTTCCTGTCGTGGATCATAATTTGATCCTTTAAATGTCCCTCCTCCTTTATCCAGGCTTGGGACTGGCTCGCAATTAGCGAGGCGGAGTTTGAGCTTCTTCGTTGTAGGTACCAGTTTTTAACTGTCTCACGCAGTCGATGTTCTATCGTGGTATGCGATCTTTGATTCGCTATATCTTTATTAATTTTAATTTTTTTTACACTATATGGTATATTCAAACTCAGAATTTGTACCTTTATTTAAAAATATTAGTGAAATTAAAAAAGAATTATTTTGAAATTTGTATGCGACTACCTATTATAGATGCTTTCTCTGTTTTGTGAACATGAATAATTCGAGAAGACAAGTGGTAATTGTTCTAATCAGCTAAATGGTCTTGCGGTCTGGTAGATACGCTTCGCTTCTCGCATCAAAGCACATCCCAAAAAAATTATATTTAAGCCATATTTTAAATTATTTTTGATAATTATTAAACTAGATAATATTTTTAAAAAATTAAATATATTTTTAAATATTTTTAAGTCGATCAGGCACATCCCATCATAGAGGCGGAGCATAGAAATTAAGGGGCGGAGCTTACGCCGATACATTTTTTAGAATTTGTTTATACCACGGATTCTACGGTTTTACCAACTTTGCTTGTGTAAGCGCACCGTAAACGCTATTTCATACTTAAATCAACTTTTTTTAATCTTATGTTAAATTAACACTGCTCACCATGATTAGAGATCTTCAAGCAGCATAGTGATTAGCGACTTAGTGATTTAGAGTACGCAACACTGAAATCGCGATTTAGCAGCTCGGAAATGAAAACATTATTCATCAATCAGTTACCAAAAAAACTCGTACCACGAACTGAAATTATAGATCTAATATAAAAAATAGAAAACATTAAAATTTTTATGACTAAAATAATCGCGTAAAAAAAATATTTGGTAAACTGACAATACAACTTGCTAATAAATTGAGCTGTCAAGGCTGTCTCCCTGTGGCGGATCCAGGAATTTCTTACGGGGGCCCGATATTTTTTTTAGTTTTTCAAAATTTGATTACTGCTGTTATGCAGACCATTTTTACAATATCTTGAATATCTTTTATTCAGGTGTAACTAAACAAGCAAACCAAACAACAGGGTAATTGAAAATGAACAGTATATTCCTGTTTATAGTCCGATCAAATGTAATGTTATACCTTTAAATTTATTCATGATTTGAAATTTTTAGATAAAATGGAAGCTAATGCTCTGTTCTTTACGGCAAACTAAATAATTTATTCAAGGAATACTTGGAAAGTTAGTAATTTTGAATCGAAATTGTACGAAGTTAAACGTGGGCGGTAATAGATATACCATACGTAAACAACATCGGTAATTCGTAAAATCCGTGGATTATATCAGGTTATTTGTAAATAAAATTACATTTACGTGATTCCTAACAAGTGGCCTGGGTCTAAACAAAAAAACTCGGTCTGGGACGCCCTGCAAGTTCATAACCACGAATGTAAGCATAACCCTAGGCCTAGGGCCTGGCCTAGGCTCATGTTACTTTTTTGGCCTACTTTGTACATAATTATATTAGCATCACTGGTATGTTAACTGAGTAATATCTTTCTCTTTCATTTTCGGTTTTATTTGTTTTAAAAGTTATTCTTTTATAACAATTTCAGGCAGTGATTATGAAAAATATTCTCTCATCATTACAACATTGATTTATTTAACAATAACATCAACTATCTTATACAAGTTATTTGGAAGATGGCAGATGTTTAAGTTTAACATAACAGCAAAGAAAAATGACTATATACATGCAATATTGTCTGAAATGACTTATTTAAGTCATTAAATCCAGCGTCAAAATAGTTCTGTGTTGTATTGCCATGAAGAAAAAAATGCAAAGTTCTACATCAGGGATGGATAGACGACATTAAATAACACAGTCTAACCAAGACGATACAGAAACTTGCAATTTGTTCAAAGGATAATGGCCACAGTAGTTTTAAAAAAATGTATTTTATTGATTTTACTCAGCTGTGTCGTCAACTGCTGAAATTTGTTCTGGAGTTACAATGGGAGCATTTTCACACTGTCCACCACACTTGCAGTGAATAATGCAAGGCAATCGCTTTTTATAACATCCGCATGATGTGGAACATAACAATGCACCCTTGGAGCAACTGCATCTGATCTCCTGGAGAAGTTCTGGTGGTGCCAGATTGATGTCTGTAATAATTGGATGGATTTCTGCACTTGTACATGTATAGCCATACTCTTCCTTTGGCAAACCTGATCTCAAAGATTTCCATGTATTTGTCTGAAGATGAACTCGCAAACTGTGGAAATATGCTGCCCTGGATGTCGGTGGAAGGCGTTCCAGTGGTACATACTTCGTTGACATCATAATCATGTACCTGAATGAAATTAAAATTAATTTTTATTTTTCACGTAATTTTATTTATTTTATTTACTATTAACTATTTTTTTGTCGTCAAGACATGGGTATCAAAATTTTGTTGTCTTAATAATAAATCATGTTTTACATTGAACAATTTATAGTTATGTTCTTGAAGTTAATGGAAAATTACATGGAATAACATGGTGTTTTTCAATTGCGCAAAACATCTTAATAATAACATTGTTTAACAAACTTTGCATTTAAAGAAAATTTAAGTTATTTACCTCAGCTCATCTAAAGTATAAATGGATTCTTTCGAGCCATACAGAGACAGCATAAACTCCTCTCCAATGCATCTGATGTCATCTTTTGAGGTTTCGGAATTTCCAAATGCTCTAAGTTTTTCTTTTTTAACCTCATAATTTTTGCAATAATTTGAATGCTTTTAACTTTCCCTGACCAAAAAACGATGACGTCGTGTCACATCCTGACATTGCATGTACAAAAGGCAACAGTTCACACGCTGACTTTCCTATCACCTTCTGTGCCTCAACAATATTAATTGTGTTTGTTTTGGTTTGTATGAAAATAGGATGTTCCTCGGAAACATGATGGATCAATAAAACCAGAATATCTGTGTCTTCAGAAATTACTGTAACAATTTCTTTTGATCGCCTTGCAAGCTCTAGAGCTAAACGAACTATTACAACATCGGCATCACCTTCCTCTCCCGCATGTTGAACAGATATGTTTTTCTCAAGTAGACATTTTCCGAGCATCAATATGTAGTTTTGCTTATTTTTTTTATTACTCAGAAAGTCAAACTTGTTTGAAGGAATTGAAAAATTTTCATGGATGATGACTTCTGCTGATTGTGGTGCATTCAAACGACGCCTTTTTTGTTCCTGATCTTTTGTTGTAATAACGTCATAACTATCAAAAATGACATGCGGATGTTGGTCTGGAAACTTTTTATAATGAGAAAAAATGTAGTTAACAAAAAGATCACAAGAATCCTTGATGCTACCGAGTTTAGGCCATGGAAGCTGCTGAAGTACAGCACAGCCATCAATAACATTTATTCTTGAACATAGATCATTTTTGACACATATGTCATAATTTTTGATATTTAGTTCAATCATGTTTATACAAAATAACAAAAATTCAGAAGCCGACAATTACTTTTACTACCTAGCAGACACTCAGGTAGTAGACCCCTCTCTGATTTACGCTTTAACAACACCGATATTGCAGAGCTAATATCTCGGTAACTATTATTGTGAAAATTTTTATTTAATTTTATAATTTAGTTCAATCATGTTTCAACAAAATATCAAAAATTCAGAAGCCGACAATTACTTTTACTACCTACCAGACACTCAGTTAGTAGACCCCTCTCTGATTTACGCTTTAACAACACCGATGTTGCAGAGCTAATATCTCGGTAACTATTATTGTGAAAATTGTTATTTAATTTTATAATTTAGATCAATCATATTTTTACAAAATATCAAAAATTCAGAAGCCGACAATTACTTTTACTACCTAGCAGACACTCAGTTAGTAGACCCCTCTCTGATTTACGCTTTAACAACACCAATGTTGCAGAGCTAATATCTCGGTAACTATTATTGTGAAAATTTTTATTTAATTTTATAATTTAGATCAATCATATTTTTACAAAATATCAAAATTTCAGAAGCCGACAATTACTTTTACTACCTAGCAGACACTCAGTTAGTAGACCCCTCTCTGATTTACGCTTTAACAACACCAATGTTGCAGAGCTAATATCTCGGTAACTATTATTGTGAAAATTTTTTATTTAATTTTATAATTTAGATCAATCATATTTTTACAAAATATCAAAAATTCAGAAGCCGACAATTACTTTTACTACCTAGCAGACACTCAGTTAGTAGACCCCTCTCTGATTTACACTTTAACAACACCGATGTTGCAGAGCTAATATCTCGGTAACTATTATTGTGAAAATTATTATTTAAGTTTATAATTTAGTTCAATTATATTTTTACAAAATATCAAAAATTCAGAAGCCGACAATTACTTTTACTACCTAGCAGACACTCAGGTAGTAGACCCCTCTCTGATATACGCTTTAACAACACCGATATTGCAGAGCTAATATCTCGGTAACTATTATTGTCAAATTTTTCATTTAATTTTATAATTTAGTTCAATCATATTTTTACAAAATATCAAAAATTCAGAAGCCGACAATTACTTTTACTACCTAGCAGACACTCAGGTAGTAGACCCCTCTCTGATTTACGCTTTAACAACACCGATGTTGCAGAGCTAATATCTCGGTAACTATTATTGTGAAAATTTTTATTTAATTTTATAATTTAGATCAATCATATTTTTACAAAATATCAAAAATTCAGAAGCCGACAATTACTTTTACTACCTAGCAGACACTCAGTTAGTAGACCCCTCTCTGATTTACGCTTTAACAACACCGATGTTGCAGAGCTAATATCTCGGTAACTATTATTGTGAAAATTGTTATTTAATTTTATAATTTAGATCAATCATATTTTTACAAAATATCAAAAATTCAGAAGCCGACAATTACTTTTACTACCTAGCAGACACTCAGGTAGTAGACCCCTCTCTGATTTACGCTTTAACAACACCGATGTTTCAGAGCTAATATCTCGGTAACTATTATTGTGAAAATTTTTATTTAATTTTATAATTTAGTTCAATCATGTTGCTACAAAATATCAAATATTCAGAAGCCGACAATTAATAATAATAAATAATAATAACATGGTTTAAAGTGGTCCAGAAGACTAAAGAGCCTGTGTGATAACCAATACTGGTTAAAAACCAATTTGTCCAAGCATCTGTTTAAAATGTTTAATCGACTCAACAGAAACTGCTTCTTCACTCAGCTGGTTCCAGGCATTGATGACTCTGCTGCTGAAGAATCTCTGCTTAAATTTCCCCTCCGATTGTTCGAAGATCTTGTACCTGTGACCCCGTAGTCCTACTCTATTCGCTGTCTGGAAGTATCTTGATGCTGGAAAATCTTCTTTGTTTTTCCTCAGCAGAATCATGGTGTGTGTCGTCAAGGCATATTTATGGAATTTTTAATGCCTTCCCGGCGAATACCCTCTTCCCCGGTGTTTAGTAATTTGTTTCAAATGTTGGTGTTTTGATTTGGGTAGTGTCCTGAAAATGTTGCCTAAAACCAAATCTGGTAAGACTCATTAAAACATATTTATAAAGTTCATAATGTGCACAATATTTCTAACCAGTCTGGCAATTTTAAATAATGTTCAAAAATAAGCTACTATGTATGTAGCAAAAAATTGTACCAAATTATTGTCATTTTTGTTTTCCATGGAAAAACAGAAAACAATATTTTTTAATAATTTAGTGAAAACGTTTTTGTACTTTGGAGGTATTTTTATAAACAAACAAGTAAAGGAATAAACGAGTTTTTCAACAAAAACTTTTATTTTAATAGGTTTAGAAATACGAAAGATATTCAAATAAGTTTTTCGGTTTTTTTTTTCAATTTAATCATGCATTTTCATCCAATATAAATAAAGCTATGCTAAAAGTTTCAACTTCCTAACTAATCAAAAAACTTGTTAAATTTTACTTGCAAGATTTGCGTACAGAGATTGAATAAAAGTTTGTAAATCTAATGCTGTTGAAATCTGGGATAGTATAATCTTTCAATCCTTTAAAATAATTCAACTATGTTTGTCAAATCCCTTATATTATTTTCACTGTGTTCAATCAATCAATAAAAATAAACTTTACTATGATTCAGCTACCCGTTCTCCGTGCCCCACGCAACTCTATTTATTTTAATGGTTCCATCATCTGCCATTTTAGTACAAAGCGATTTTTTCCAATTTAATCTCTAACGCAGTCGTCATTCTTCAACCTTATATCCTTTATATTTATTAGATCGACCTGAAAACTGAGAGACGACTGACTTTTTTCCCAATGCTTTTATCTACTCGTCGTCTCTGTTTGTTTCTCTGTCTGTTTCAAATCTTGCAATCAATTTTTGAGTCACTTCCTGATGATAGATTTTTCAAATTTTGCATAAATGCTCATAATACTAAATAGAAGACAATGCAATATTCAATTATTAGTTTTACAATAAGTCAATAAATTTAGTTAATAAGCAGTTTGTTTATTTAACAGTCTACAAGAAACCGCAAATTGAATAAAATTTGTCTCATGGGAAGCTAGCTAAGTTGTTTATTTAACATGATGTGGTACTCTGGAAGTTTGCCAAGTTTTGCGACTTTAATATAAAATAAAAGAGTAATATAAGAAAAAATTGATTGCAAAATTTGTGTTTTAATTACATATAAAAGCATTGGGTTTTAAAAATTCGTTTTTAATTTACTTGTTTATTTATTATTGAATCTAAGATAGCATGCAAGCGTAAAGTTTTTCATTATCCGTTATTTCCGACCTACAAGTCAGTTCGATCTGTGAAGGAAACCACATACTATTTCAGTTTCTATTTATTTCTATCTTCCTATTATAAGTATGTTAAACCTCGTCGCTCTCAATTTTATGTTTTAAATTTATATTTTTACAAACAACAACTAAATTTTACGGGAACGGATTCTAAGGAAAAACGATGTTTTTTACACACTTTTACTTAACTTGACTTCTCTGTCTGTCTGTCTGTCAGTCTGTCTATATATCTGTCTGTCAGTGTCTGTCGTTAAAATTTGCAATCGATTTTAATAAACTGCCCAATGAGCTAGAGACTTCAAAATTTAAACATACCTCCGAACTGATTAACAATGCATTCTATCAAATTTTCGGATCGATTGGACAAAATTTAATGAAATAATTATTTGTGATATGCTAATATACTCGTTGTTTAATAAAAATATAAAAGTGTGTTTTTAAAAAACTTTGTTTTTGCTTCATTTGTTCATAATCTGGTATTAATAGCTCCAATATTTACATACATAATTTCCAATGTATGTATGTATGTATGTAT
>OZ022244.1:23018991-23021491 GCA_963978895.1 Erpobdella octoculata
ATATATATATATATAGTCTTAGCAAATCTATTTTACGTTTTATAGGCTAACAGAAGTTATGAAAGAATGGAAAAGAAAAAATGAGCGTGAACGGGAGAGCAACCGTGACCGGGAATGGGAGAGCAAGCATGAGCGGGAAAGCGAACGGGAGCTGGAAAACGACCGAGAGCGGAAAAGCGACCGGGAACGCGACGAAAACGGGAAAGTGGAGAAGGAAACGGGAGCGAGAGAGACAAACATTAGAAAAACCTCTAAAAAACCCCGGGCAACGCCGGGTAACCCCGCTAGTATATATATATTTTTTGAATACTTCGGCGCTATATGTTCTTTTAGGCAAACTCGATTGAAAAAAGTGGCGCACTTGGCTGAATTGATTTTATTTTTAATTTTTTCCAATACTCTAAATCGGTTTAAAAATAATTTATTCTCAAACACAAACTCCATAATCTTATAGGCTAATAGATCTATTTCGGCAATTTTTTGCCATCATCAGAGCCGTTTAACTTTTTAAAAATAAAATGCAGTGACTAAATGGTAAAAGATACAACTAATTGAAAGGAATTAAAATACAATTTAAATAAAATTTAAATTCATTATATACAAATGTAACAACATAAAAAATATTTAAATTAAAATAATTATAATAATAACAGTAATAACTAAATAATTAAGATCAGTTAGTAAAGCCTTTAACAACGGAATTACAGTCAACTTCAAGGACGTGACTGGAAGAAGAATCACATACATTATCTATAACCTTTGAAACACAAACGTCTGGTACAAAACATTCATTCAACGAAGAAATACCTGAAGAAACATTGGCACTATTAACATGCATATTTTTAACAGAAGTGGTAGATGAGTTAAAACATTTATTATTATTATTATTAGTTTTAATACTATTTAGAGAACCAAAAAGTTTAAGAGTTAAATCAAAAGAATACCATTGTTTATTAATTAAAGGCTTACATTTATTAATAGCTAAAGCTTCTTTTAATTTTAACTTAATGGGTTGATTTTCTTTCATTAGTATACTGGTGTTATCAATTAGAAATTTATGTGATGGTTTGATTGAATGTTGTGTTGACATATGTTGGTATATGGCACCACTTTGACAATGCATAGTCAATCTACGAGACAGAGTAGTTCTAGTATGACCAATGTAATTTTCCACCTGACCATGTGGAAACGGACACGAAAATTGGTACACTAGGTTGGTTTGTGCTACAGGGCTAGAAACATTATTTACACTATTTTTAATTAAAAGATTATGAGTTTTTCCATTGTTATAATAGATGTGTAACCTGAGTGTATTATCTTTATTTACAACCTTAATATTATCATACACAATGTTTTTCAACACTTTTTCATCTATTTTATAATTATTAGACATCTGATTAGCATAATATAATGAAATTATACAAGAATTTGATGAGTTATTGGTATTAGGTTTTGAAACATGTTTTTTATCAGTAATACGTGACATAAATTTATTTATAGTTGAATCAACAATAGAATTAGAATAATTATTATTTATCAAAAGTTGTTTCACTTGTAGAATTTCAAGGTGAAAATCAGACCATGTTTCGGAAAATTTATAGGCCCTATTAATATAATTATTGATAACATTTAGCTTATATCTTTCAGGACAATCGCTATTATAATTAAGACAATTGCCTGTGTTTGTGGGTTTAGTATAGACCTGGCAAGATAGTTTTGATACATTTCGTGTAACTAAAGTATCCAAAAAAGGAATTTGATGTTTATTATTAGCAAGTTCATAAGTAAATTGTAGTTTAGAATTTTTTACAAATGCATCTCTCAGTTTAAATAGTTCTTCTAAGTTATCAACTGAAACAAATATATCATCAACATAACGGCAATACAGAAAAGGTTTGGTGTGATTTTCAAATACACGTGCTTCAAGATCACCCATATAAAAATTAGCGAAAGTCGGGCCCAACGGGGACCCCATAGCTACACCGTCAATTTGTACATATAAGTCTCCATTAGGTGATAAAAAAGGAGATTGCGTTGTACATATATAAAGTAATTCTTTCAAGACTTCAGGGCTGATTTGAGGAGGTTGAATACTAGGATGTGAATAAACACACTTACAAATTATATTTATAGTGTCTATAACAGGTACGTTGGTAAACAAACTTTCAACATCTAAAGACGCAATTATATTAGAACTTCCATTACTATGAATAAGATCAACAAAATCATAAGAAGATTTAAGACTATATTAAGAAGGACAATAAGGAGAAATAATTTTATTAATTTCTTTAGCAACATTATAAGTAACAGCAGGACATTGTGAAATAATAGGTCTTAATGAGTTATCTTTCTTATGTATTTTAACATTACCGTAAATATAACCAGGTTTATAGTCACCTATTATTTTAGAAAAAATTGTTATCTTCTTTTTAATAAGAGTCGCAATGATCTTATTTAGTTTAGATCTGATCTTAACAGTAGGATCAGCTTTCACTTTTTG
>OZ022244.1:23023991-23159330 GCA_963978895.1 Erpobdella octoculata
TCGACGTGACTTGAAACTTCACTTTGAAATGAAAGGTGCCTTTATCTGAAACATGCTCAAACTGCACACAAACTCAACAATTTTAAAGACAGAAATAACTGAAAAGATGTCTTTCACTATCCAAATAAAACTTTTTATTATCAAAATGGGATCAATAGTTATTTTTGAAAAGTTGTTTAGTAAAATAAATTTGCCTATCGGCGGAAATCATCTTGATGTATATGTTATAATAAAATGATTGTGTAAATGTAAAATGATGTGTTGAAGGAAAATCTGAAGAACAAAACAAATTGCAATCCATTGATAGAGAACACGTCGGATTAAAATTAGGTTCATTGAAGCATTATACAACGCTATTCAATTTCAAAAAACACTCGATAACTTTGAAAGCCGATACTGACCAGCTGACACGCTAAACATGTTACATTTTGAATAGAGATACTGTTCAGTAGCTGCTGGTACAAAACTGACCGTCTTTGAAGTGGCACGTATCAGATCTACTTGCATGATCTCACACATTCGGTTTTATTTTTCAATTTCAAACTAAGTCTATCGTTCCTTTCTGTCTATCGTGAAAATAAATCTAACGTGTATCTTTCACCCTTTTAGGACTAAAACTCTAATAATGAGATTTCTATCAATTTTTGTTATATCTAAGTTACTTGCTTATGATTTACCTTTAACTGATTTTTTATTTAT
Organism: Erpobdella octoculata; assembly: GCA_963978895.1. NCBI lineage: Eukaryota > Metazoa > Annelida > Clitellata > Hirudinida > Erpobdellidae > Erpobdella > Erpobdella octoculata. Next base: position 23,024,691 of record OZ022244.1, read on the forward strand.
TTTTTATTTGAAAAAAACCTTTAAACTTCTCCAAGCTCGTTTTTCGAACGAACTACTGAAAACGACAGCATTTTCAAACGTCAATTTTTTTTTGTTCTCAACGCAAACCATTATAAAATAAATGTTAGGCTATAAACAGAAATGCTAAAAATACATGTCTGACTTTCTCAATTACACAGTTAAATAAAATCTAAAATTTTAACATTCAATAAATCAGTCAAGCAGTTCATTACAGTCGTTTCAGGACTGGAGTGTGTGGAAAACACGAAAACATTTCTGATGAAGTCGTTTGACCCACTTGGCACACATGTACATAGTGTTTTTGCTACAATTTTCCAGCTTGTAGCGACCTACTGTTTTCACCTTTTTCAGATTGTGACCTTGGCCATCATAACGAATGTCTGGTAAAACATTTTTTTATGCAACAACCCGACAGTTGCTGAATCTTCCTTATCGTTTTGTTTGTTCAACCATGCATGAATTCATTTAATTTGTATAAAACAATTTAAATAGCTCATAGGGTTTTTTTCAAACAAAGCACTATTGTGGTGTTTCAAACTCGTTATTAACTGTTTTAAAAGTGGCGATTCAAATGACTTTTTTTCCAAGTGCATTTCAATCGTTTTTGGCGTTTTCGTTGCGTGGCATGGAACTGACCGTATTCGCGACCTCCATTTCTTCACCCAAAGAACTGACACAGTCTAATCCTATCTCATCATTAGTGTAATCAACTTCTACATTCCCGGACATATCACAAGGAATAACATTTCCTTCTTTCTTTCGCTCTTCATGAGTCACGTGTTCTGATGCGTCGGGTGGAAGAATGACAAGTATGTCAACCTCAATGCTATCATCATCAAGAATTAGTTCCATAGCTTCTTTCAACGTGAAAAAACTTTCTGTTTGATGCTTTTCATTGTTAAACGTTTCAAACATCTCATTTAAAGAATGAAATTTACAAAAAAAACACTATCACCAATTCAACTACTGCACAACTATAAGCTGAATGCTGAATAAACAAACTTCGACTCGTTCCCATAAACGATCGGAAAATGAGCATAAATGGGTTAGTGTAAACACAATTAAATTTAATTAACGTTTTTGTTAACTTTTGAGTACATTCCCTTTCCATATTTCAAACTTTTGTTATGATAACTTTGATTAAATTAGCACATTAAATTTTTAAATTAATATCGGTCGAAAACCTTAAAAATGCTCATATTCTAACCCAGATTAAACTACTTAATAAAAATAAAAAAATTATTTAAAACATTTTATACAGAGTATTGAAGCTTTCTTAATATAAAAAATCTTTTAACACAAAAGAAATTATAGCTTAATTTTAGGCAACGCCAAGAATAAGTGTGTTCGTAAAACATACGATGGTCTAAAACGGGTTCAACCTGCAATTACATTATAGTTAGGATTATTTCAAAACACATATATGTGATATCCAGCAAGCCCGTTTCGGACAAATTTTGGAAAAAGTATCTACGAATACCACCCTCACTCCCCAGTCATCAGCTATTATAGGAAGAAAAAGTGTTTAAGATTCTCGAAATATTATCAAATGGGTGGGATTTTTAAACATAGCCCCAAGGTCGGAGCAAATTTTCTCAACGGCAAAAAAACCGGAGGCGAACTTTCCGTAAACCGTGTACCTCATCCTCCCATGCAGAGAACTGTTTCAAGCTCCTGCTAGTTTTAGTCCCGCCCTCCAGGCTCGCCCTACGCTATGTCACTGTAAAGAGCTGGACTTTATATGATGAGCGGTTATATAAACCGCAATTTTGAAGCCATTTTACCGAGTTGCATCCATCTTTATATTTCAGCACGTTTGTTATATTATTCAAAAAAATTATATTTGAAAAATTTATTTTTGGCTAGAGCGATTTATAAGGTTTTTCTTTAAAAAAAATGGTTTCTAAGTGTCGGTCAAAATCGGCAAAATTTGCTCTTGGTAAACTGGTAAGTGAAATTTGTATTTTTTATATAACAAATGTAAAATATAAACACCCAACCTAGACTAAGATGTTTAATATTTTTAAATGGTTTTATTTAACTTAACTGTGTGTTGTCGCTGGCGCATGCAGACAACAATAGATAAAAGTGGGCAGAGGGATAACTTTCAGAACAGGTTGTCTTGCCTCATTAGGAGTGGATGTGTTGAAAAGCTTTGTTATCATAGGCAAAGCGTTTTTAAAAATTATTTTTCTAAGTCTGTCATGTTTTTTTATCCTAAATTGTTTATAAAAATAAGTTGGTGGTTACTTGGTTTACTGGGTTGAGTCTAACAAATTGATTTTCCGAGGTTGAAATTGTTTTAATTTCATGTAGAAACTGTAATTTTATTTTTATAAGCTTATTTAAAATTTTTATTATTTAATAATTGACAATAATTGTAAATGAAATTGAACGACAATTAATATTTTTATTTAAAATGAATGTTTGAATGAATGTATGTATGTATGTATGTGTGTGTTTGTGTGTGTATGCGTGCGTGTATGCGTGTGTGAGTGCGTGTATGTATCTATGCGTGTATGTATGCGTGTGTGTATGAGTATGTATGCGTTTATGTGTGTATGTATGTATGTATGTATGTGTGTGTGTATGTTTGTATGTATGTATGTATGTATGTATGTGTGTATTTGTGTATTTGTGTGTATGTATGTATGTGTGTATGTATGTGTATATGTATGTGTGTATGCATGTGTGTATGCATGTTTGTGGTATTTATATACTTTGGTATTTCAAAGGTTCGTCATTGTGATGGGATATCTTATATAATAATAAAATGAAATCTAATAATACAGTTAATTATTTGAATTAATTTAAATTTATATTGCTTTTTGCAGAAATATCCTTATTTTGAAATGGCGGTCAAACTCAAGAAAAAGACAATTGTTCTCTTTCACCAACTTCAAATGTAGATATAAATTCCAACATAAGTTCTGTGATCACTTCTTCATTCTTTTGCACATAAAAATCATGAAGTGAATTGATATGAACAACCTGAACATGACAGTTGTTTTCCAGCTTCCGCACATCGACCATTAAATTCATTCCAGACAGTTTGGTAGCAATTACATCTACTTTAGCATTGATGCCCGACTTCGAACCAACATCAGGACTAGTAGTTAAATCATTCTTTGAATAAGTTTCTCTGTTTATAAATTTATTTGTCAGCTTTTTAGAAATAGTTTCATTTTCACCTTCGACTATTAGATCAACAATATGTTTCTCTGCATCCCGATCTGTGCTAACGACTGAAAACAGAGCACTTTCGCAATTTTCTTTGAACCAAATGTTTATAGATTTGTTGAGAGCGTCTTCTAAATTATTCAGCAGCTTCAGCGAACAATGAATGCAGCATTCTGGTAAGCAGTCAACAAGGTGTTTAGGAATAACCCTTACTTCTTCTACAGGAACAACTTGAGTTTTTCCAAAATCCACAAGAAAGAGGTGAGCCAGATTCCCTTCACAACTTTTAAATACACCTCTGCTATACAAACCTTCATGAAGGGAAGCAACTGCCATCTCAGGGACAATACGTTCTTCTGAAGTTCTGGATGTAGAGCAGAACTCAGACAGATCTGATATCATTTTTCCTAGCCTGGAAAGTTTGCTCTCCTTTTGCCTTATGACATAGAAGTCTGAAGTTGACGCTATAAAACTGATAAAAACTGTGTTGTTCTTTTGCAGTTTCAAATTGTTTGGTACATATTTGCCTAGTATATCCTTTTCTGAATCACAACTATTGTTGTTGTTCTTTTGCAGTTTCAAATTGTTTGGTACATATTTGCCTAGTATATCCTTTTCTGAATCACAACTATTTTGGCTCAGACCTTTCTGAAAATTCCTAGAGTTTTCACAAAAAGCTAACATATCCAATTTCACTGATGACTCATTATTAATGACCAGTCATGCTAAACAGCCGTTGAACAGGAGCACTTGATGGAAGAGAAGTATTATATCTTTTGAACAATTTCAAGGTACATGGAAATTTGAGTAATGATTCCGCACTGGCTACGAATCCGGCAGTGCCGGACCTATAACTATTATTTTTCGGGGTCCGTCAATTGATAAAAAAATAAAAATGAACGTAAATTTTATTTTTTTAAATTAAATTAAACTTATTAATATTAAAAACAATATTGTATTTATTTTTATTTAAAAAAAAGTTTTATTTACATTTTCCATAGCGTTAGTCGGGATACGTCAGTGACGGACCGATAACTATTATTTTTCGGGGTCCGTCAATTGATAAAAAATAAAAATGAACGTAAATTTTATTATTTTAAATTAAATTAAACTTATTAATAATAAAAACAATATTTGAATTTATTTTTATTTTAAAAAAAGTTTGATTTACATTTTCCATAGCGTTAGTCGGGATACGTCAGTGACGGACCGATAATTATTATTTTTCGGGGTCCGTCAGTGACATACATTTTTCAATGGTATTGGAATGAAATAAAATACAGCACAACAATAATAGTCTGATACAAGTTTATGAAAGTAAAAAAATATCAAAAATTGTTTATATCAGCTCCGACATGTATAACAAAACCATTCTTTTTTGGGTTTTGTGGTTAATCCAGCACAGCTCAAATGGTACCATTCTAAGCAGCTGTCGCACTCAATACAGTTCTCTGTATCAGTGTTTTTAATACAATGACGGCAATACCAAATATTTATTTTTTTCCTTTTTTTAATAGATGCATGTAGTTTTTTCCATGCTTGGTTAGTTATATAAGGTTTAACAATTTCGAGGACTACTATTTCGTTTAGAAGTGATGCCGGAAGATCTATAACTTCAAGGTTCATATCTGTGACATCAGCTGGCAAATTGGGTGAGATGTCTTCCGGTCTTCCTCCTATCAGCAAACGCCCAAGTAACACTGAAAATTTATAATTAGAATGAAATAGAAATGGCTAAAAAGGAGCAAAAGCGAAAAATTTACTTACAATGAATTTTTTGATCGACTGATTTCTTTGAAAATGGCAAACAAATATCCTTTTGTTGTTTTTTCAATCCCATGGCTGTTTTCCTTTCCTTTAGCTTGGGCCGTCCTCTGAAACTAATCTTTTTCGGCAATATCAGTTTTGTAATCTTTGTTTCCGGTTGTGAAGCTGCTGGTGGAATGTCTAATTGTTCATCATTGGCATAGTCTGTTTCTTCTTCCAGTCACGTCCTTGAAGTTGACTGTAATTCCGTTGTTAAAGGCTTTACTAACTGATCTTAATTATTTAGTTATTACTGTTATTATTATAATTATTTTAATTTAAATATTTTTTATGTTGTTACATTTGTATATAATGAATTTAAATTTTATTTAAATTGTATTTTAATTCCTTTCAATTAGTTGTATCTTTTACCATTTAGTCACTGCATTTTATTTTTAAAAAGTTAAACGGCTCTGATGATGGCAAAAAATTGCCGAAATAGATCTATTAGCCTATAAGATTATGGAGTTTGTGTTTGAGAATAAATTATTTTTAAACCGATTTAGAGTATTGGAAAAAATTAAAAATAAAATCGATTCAGCCAAGTGCGCCACTTTTTTCAATCGAGTTTGCCTAAAAGAACATATAGCGCCGAAGTATTCAAAAAAAATATATATATATATATATATATATATATATATATATATATATATAAGTGTACTTCGATAACGAAGATAATTAAACCGTGTTTTGTTTATAGCAACGCACTGGCTACGGATCGAAATATTGTTTTTAATATTAATAACTTTAATTTAAATATAATTAATAATAATAATATAAATTAATTTAAATTAAAATAATAAAATTTACTTTCATTTTTATTTTTTTATCAATTGACGGACCCCGAAAAATAATAGTTATCGGTCCGTCACTGACGTATCCCGACTAACGCTATGGAAAATGTAAATCAAACTATCAAACTTTTTTTAAAATAAAAATAAATACAAATATTGTTTTTAATATTAATAACTTTAATTTAATTTAAAAAAATAAAATTTACGTTCATTTTTATTTTTTTATCAATTGACGGACCCCGAAAAATAATAGTTATAGGTCCGGCACTGCCGGATCCGTAGCCAGTGCGTAATGATTCAATATCACGAGAAATATCGCTGATACATATCCACATCCGCAGTTTCATCAGTTTGCTTAAATGTACTTGTAACAAATATAAAAAAATCATCATCTGGCTGAGGTATCTCAGCTGAACCATTTTGTTGTTCAGCCTGCATTTCAACCTGCTGTACAGCAAGCACTTGCTCATGCTCATATAACAAATTGCGGGCGTAATATCTTCTATCGTTATCATCGAGCTGATGCACCCATCCGATTTCATTACCAGTTTCTTCATAATTTAACTCTTTATTAACTTCATGATCCCAAAACACGATCTGTGAACTCGCAAACGTTTCCGAAAGAGTAAACGATAATAAAAAGGAAGTTTGTTTACCTTGATATGGCGCGTTGTTAAAATGAACGCGATCATGAATCCATTGACACACTTTGCTCCTATTGGTCCAGACTCGAGCCATCTTAACGCTTGATCCAATGCTCGAAAATAAAAAGTAACAAGTAACAATTTTTAAAAATCCGTTACTGTTACTTTAAAAAAGTAATTTGTTACTGTTACTTTGTTACAATTTTGAAAAGTAATCTGTTACGTTACTTGTTACTGAAAAAAGTAATTTGTTACTGTAATTCCGTTACTTGTAATTTGTTACTACCCATCACTGGTCATTAAAGATGTATCGCTTAGTAATAATTTTTAAACTCCATGCAACAGATTGTAAAGTCTCGTTCTTCTTCTTTTTATACATTTATTTGGTTCAACTTTTTTTTTATAACTAAATAACTGTAAATATTTTTTAGGGTTCTACACAATCTATCATAAATATCAACTTGCAAATATTTTTTGTAAATATCCTAACTGTAAATAACTGTTAATAATTTTGTAAATATTTTTTAGGGTTCTACACAATCTAACATAAATATCAACTTGGTAATATTTTTTTTAAATATCCTAACTGTAAATAAAAGTATTTTTGGTAATAATTTTGTAAATATTTTTGTAAATGTTTTTGTAAATATTTTTGTAAATATTTTTGTTAATAATATTTTCTTATTTCATATTATTTTTGAATTTGTGCGTCTTATTGATACAAAACTTTTATCATTCACAACAATTTTCTTGTTATTGTCATAAAACATCTTCAAGTTTAATTTTTAAAGGAAATTCACAACTTTTTGCATGGTGTACAATGTCTTATTGTTTGAGAAATAATGCAATTGAGCTTTGGTATTCGTAGTTCGTAGGCAGTGGAGGTAAGCGACCGAGAACGAGAGAGCAAGCGAGAGCGGAAAAGCGACCGGGGGCGGGAAAGCGACCGGGACCGGAAAGCAAGCGAGGAAGGAAATGGGAGCGAGTTAGAAAAACAATAGAAAAACATAAAAACCCCGGCTAACGCAGGGATACCCCGCTAGTGTTATAAATAAATAAATAAATATTTAATTAGCATATTATTCCAAGAAATATATCTAGTGTTCATCGTAATGTTAAACATCCGTCCATGGGATAGGCAAAACCAGATGTAATAAATGAAACGTTCTGTCTCCCACACTCGAAGATAACATTCATTGCTACCAAAATATACTTGAAGTTTAAATGTTTTTGCTGTAGAAACATGTAAGAGCTAAAGTTTAAAATTTAAATAAAAAACCTCACAACAATAATTACAGTATATATATATATATATATATATATATATATATATATATATATATATATATATATATATATATATATATATATATATATATATATATATATATATATATATATATATATATATATATATATATATATATATATATATATATATATATATATATATACTAGCGGACCCGGCGAACTTCGTTTCACCTTAAAGAGTGTATTTTTTAAGCAATAAAGAACAATAATAACACATATCATATATATAAGTTTAAAAGAAAACAAAAATAAAAAAACGTTCACTTTAATAGTTTATTAGAAAAACATTGGTTGAACTCGGGTCGATTCTCTTTAATCCAGCACTTTATGATACACTATGTTTTTTGTTTTATTATCGGGCGCAAAAACAAATAAATCTGATGGTCTGCCGACACGTGAACACACCACATACGTGAGAAAAACATGCATTATCCAAGTTCAGACCACAAACACTCAAAGATTAGCCTTGTGATTTGTTAATCGTCATAGCAAATGCTAGGCGAATCGGAAATTGAATTCTTTTAAACTCAAAGGGCAAATCGGTTGGGATCATAGGAGTCCTCGGAATGAGTATTTCCTCGCCTTTCAATTTTCCTTTGAGGATCGTCGCGTGAAGCACATTGACCATTAGTTTCTTTAAAACCAAACGCGTTCCATTGCATAGTTTTGGTTGATTTAGATTTCTTGGCATAATAACTACTGATCCAATCTTCAGTTGCAAATTGTGCGGTGGGCAGCCAGGCACATCCAAGGAGTTCAAAAATTCAGTTGGATAGTTAGTGGCTTCATCTTCATTTGTTACACAGTCAATAGATTTGAATGAATGCAGAGTACCAACAATTTGATTCTGAATTAGAATATTTAAGTCATCCACATCTTTATTCTTAGCCGCCAAAATTGCTCTCTCACTCAACCATTTGTTCTTTTTATGATTAGCAATGATGTCTGGGAGCACTTTATTGATAAGCTCGTCTTTCGATGAAACAAAAGTGCAAAAATTGGGAGGAAAAGAAATCAATCCGGTCGATTTGTTGACAGGAACACGGCCATTACCGATGTTGAGCAATTGCATGGAGAAATCTTCAGCAGATGGATCGTTCAGCAATGCAACTCTCATGTTAGAAGACAGCTGAAGTTTCATCACATAGCGCCACAGATATGATGATTTGAGGGAAGCATTAATTTCATCGGCAGCAGTCGATCTTGGAATGACTGGCAGTGTTTGGCGGAAATCGCCAGACAATAAAATCGTTGCACCTCCAAAATGTCGCGAGTCATTGCGCAGATCTTTCAGTGTTCTATCAAGTGCTTCCAATGCGCGTTTGTGCGCCATTGTGCACTCGTCCCAGATGATGATTTTAGATGCTACTAAAACTTTTGCCATTGCAGAGTGTTTTGCAATGTTGCATGTTTGTTGTTCAGTAGTTTGAAAATTTAAGGGCAATTTTAATGCTGAATGAGCCGTACGGCATCCTTCTAACAATGTGGCTGCTATTCCAGAAGAAGCAACTGCTACCGCGATGTCTGATCTCGCACGAACAGTGGCCAATATCAAAGACATGAGAAACGTCTTTCCAGTTCCACCTGGGGCATCAAGAAAAAATAAGCCACCATTTCCATTATCGATTGCCTTCATTAATGTATCATACACTTTTTTTGTTGAGGGTTTAAGAGGGGTACATTCGATTGAACTAATTGATCTAATTCATGTCGATTATAGCCACGTTCAGGTTCTAATTCTCGATTAAAAGCATCATTCATTCTACGATCTGGCGCTGGCATTGACTAACTTGACAAACAAACTACCACACATCAGGTAACACATGTCTTCAATCAAGAGATAAGGCTGGTTATGCATCTCTTCATTCACTTCAAAGTCGGGATTAGTTGAACTGACCCGTATTTGATGTAAAATGTTTTTTGACATGCTATTTTTGTATTTGTTCCACAGTTCACGTGGATTTGATGGAAAGCAGGTGGAAATTATGATAGCAAATAATGTGCGTATCTGGCTTGGAGATGCTGAAATAATTGCTTCAGACATTGTCGTGTCCCAATGATTATCGTTTTCAAGCAACTTGAGCTCTTGACATGCAGCACAAAATGTTGGGCACACTATACCACTGATAGTTCGTAGTGATCCAAAAGATGTTGGGCCACAAACATTGACCAACAACAACCTCAAATAGAAGCATTCATTGTTTTTTGGGTGAACTGTATAAATACGACCAAGAGCATCAGTAGAATACACACCCGGATGTCCAGGAACCGCACTGCCTTGCTTCCGACTTTGAAATTTCTTTGATGAAGCGTTCCAATTGTAATGGCCCATAAACAATTATTTTATTTTATTTTATATTTTAATTGAAAAAGATATTTACTTAATTTTTTCTGTGAGATTTTCAATTGTAAACAATGAAATAGTCAGAAAATTTAATAACATGCGCTCTACCCCATTTGCGCATAAATGTCATGTCGCGGAAAATTAAACATCTGTATATCTCGATAACCCAAACTCCAATTTAAAAATTTATTTTTCGTAAGACCAAATAGAGGGTGTTCTACAACTTTGCCATTTGAAGTTTTTTTCTAGGACGCACTGTTAAGGCTGTATAGCTACCGGGGTACATACTGCGGTCCCCATGGGCCACTCCATGGTTCAATGTCAATTTTTTATTTATTCTGTTAATAGGAGCTAAGAGAAATCCAATAAATCAAAAATCTCTAAAATCGGTTCAGCCGTTCTTGAGTTATAAGTGTCGTAACACAAACCCGACTTCCTTTTATATATATAGATTGATATATATATATATATATATATATATATATATATATATATATATATATATATATATTGATATATATATATATATATATATCTATATATATAAAAGGAAGTCGGGTTTGTGTTACGACACTTATAACTCAAGAACGGCTGAACCGATTTTAGAGATTTTTGATTTATTGGATTTCTCTCAGCTCCTATTAACAGAATAACTGAAAAAAAATCGACATTGAATCATGGAGTGGCCCATGGGGACCACAGTATGTACCCCGGTAGCTATACAGCCTTAACAGTGCGTCCTAGAAAAAAACTTCAAATGGCAAAGTTGTAGAGCACCCTCTATTTGGTCTTACGGACAAAATAAATTTTCATTTGGAGTTTGAGTTATCGAGATATACAGATGTTTAATTTTCCGCGACATGACATTTATGCGCAAATGGGGTGGAGCGCATGTTATTAAATTTTCTGACTATTTCATTGTTTACAATTAAAAATCTCACAGAAAAAATTAACTAAATATCTTTTTCAATTAAAATATAAAATAAAATAATTGTTTATGGGCCATAAAAATATAAAAGATATTTTTAGCATAGATATATAATTTTTAGTTTCGCATTTTCCGTTTTCCATTTGGCATTAACAAAGTGTCAATGCTGTTCTGTCAATATTATATTTTCGTTCGTTGGAATTAATTTGCGAGTTTTAAAGTTTTATTACTTTTAACAAAAACATTATTAAATACAATGCCGCGACCCAGAAGATCTAATTTTTTCCAAAATATCCGTCAGGCAATTAGGCATCGGAATAATGTTAACCAATCCACCGCGGAAGAACTGGAATTAGCGCGAGAAAGGCGCCGCGTTAGTATGGCCCGGCTTCGTGCTTCACTAAGACAAGAGCACCGAAGGAGATGCAGCTAACATTGGTCGATTAACTATTCTACCGGCTACTTATATAGGTAGTCCGCGTCATATGCAGGAATATGCGCAGGATGCAATGACATATGTTCGTCATTACGGTTGGCCAGATCTATTCATTACCTTCACCTGTAATCCAAAGTGGATAGAAATTGTTCAAATGCTGCTTCCCGGACAAACATCAAGTGATCGGCACGACATCACCGCACGTGTCTTCAAACAAAAAATTCGGTCGCTGATGAACTACATTGTAAAGCAACACGTTTTTGGTGATACTCGATGCTGGATGTATTCAATCAAATGGCAAAAACGAGACTTGCCTCATGCACACATTCTCATTTGGTTAGTTGTAAAAAATAGACCTAACCAAATAGATGATATCATAAATGCCGAGATTGCTGATCCCGAAATCAATCCAGACCTACATGATGTTGTAGTTATGAATATGATTCATGGACCGTGTGGCGCCATCAACCGCCAATCACCGTGCATGGTCGACGGCAAGTGTTCCAAACGTTATCCACGAAAATTTACTACAGAGACCATCACTGGCACTGATGGCTATCCATTATATCGACGCATTCAAAGCTCAGATAATGACGAGATTAGACGCTATCAAATTGGTAGATATGTGAACTGCAATGAAGCAATTTGGCGTATATTCTCATTCTCTTTTCACGAACGTCATCCCACTGTTGTCCATTTGGCTGTGCATCTGGTGAATGGTCAACGAGTTTATTTTAACGCGTCGAATATTATTCAATGTGCTGAAACACCTCCAGCAACAACATTAGCAAGTTTTTTTGCGATTTGCCAAAGCGACCCATTTGCACAAACGTTGTTTTACTCGGAGATGCCACGTTATTACACTTGGAACGCTTCATCAAAGAAATGTCAACGTCGGAAGCAAGGCAGTGCGGTTTTAAAAGAATTCAATTTCCGATTCGCCTAGCATTTGCTATGATGATTAACAAATCACAAGGCCAATCTTTGAGTGTTTGTGGTCTAAACTTAGATAATGCATGTTTTTCTCATGGTCAATTGTATGTGGCGTGTTCACGTGTCGGCAGACCATCAGATTTATTTGTTTTTTCGCCTGATAATAAAACAAAAAACATAGTGTATCATAAAGTGTTGGATTAAAGAGAATCGACCCGAGTTCAACCAATGTTTTTCTAATAAACTATTAAAGTGAACGTTTTTTTTATTCCGTTTTCTTTTAAACTTATATATATATATATATTTGTTATTATTGTTCTTTATTGCTTAAATAATACACTCTATAAGGTGAAACGAAGTTCGCCGGGTCCGCTAGTATATATATATATATATATATATATATATATATATATATATATATATATATATATATATATATATATATATATATATATATATATATATATATATATATATATATATATATATATATAAGTTTTGCGACAACGAATGTGTCAGAAATGGGGTCTATTACCAGAGTGTCTGCTAGGTAGTAAAAGTAATTGTCGGCTTCTGAATTTTTGATATTTTGTAAAAATATGATTGAACTAAATTACAAAATTAAATAAAAATTTTCACAATAATAGTTACCGAGATATTAGCTCTGCAACATCGGTGTTGTTAAAGCGTAAATCAGAGAGGTGTCTACTACCTGAGTGTCTGCTAGGTAGTAAAAGTAATTGTCGGCTTCTGAATTTTTGATATTTTGTAAAAATATGATTGATCTAAATTACAAATTAAATAAAAATTTTCACAATAATAGTTACCGAGATATTAGCTCTGCAATATCGGTGTTGTTAAAGCGTAAATCAGAGAGGGGTCTACTACCTGAGTGTCTGCTAGGTAGTAAAAGTAATTGTCGGCTTCTGAATTTTTGTTATTTTGTAGAAACATGATTGAACTAAGTTATAAAATTAAGAAAAAATTTTCACAATAATAGTTACCGAGATATTAGCTCTGCAACATCGGTGTTGTTAAAGCGTAAATCAGAGAGGGGTCTACTAACTGAGTGTCTGCTAGGTAGTAAAAGTAATTGTCGGCTTCTGAATTTTTGATATTTTGTAGAAACATGATTGAACTAAATTATAAAATTAAATAAAAATTTTCACAATAATAGTTACCGAGATATTAGCTCTGCAATATCGGTGTTGTTAAAGCGTAAATCAGAGAGGGGTCTACTACCTGAGTGTCTGCTAGGTAGTAAAAGTAATTGTCGGCTTCTGAATTTTTGTTATTTTGTAGAAAAATGATTGAACTAAGTTATAAAATTAAGAAAAAATTTTCACAATAATAGTTACCGAGATATTAGCTCTGCAACATCGGTGTTGTTAAAGCGTAAATCAGAGAGGGGTCTACTAACTGAGTGTCTGCTAGGTAGTAAAAGTAATTGTCGGCTTCTGAATTTTTGATATTTTGTAGAAACATGATTGAACTAAATTATAAAATTAAATAAAAATTTTCACAATAATAGTTACCGAGATATTAGCTCTGCAACATCGGTGTTGTTAAAGCGTAAATCAGAGAGGGGTCTACTAACTGAGTGTCTGCTAGGTAGTAAAAGTAATTGTCGGCTTCTGAATTTTTGATATTTTGTAGGAACATGATTGAACTAAATTATAAAATTAAATAAAAATTTTTACAATAATAGTTACCGAGATATTAGCTCTGCAATATCGGTGTTGTTAAAGCGTAAATCAGAGAGGGGTCTACTACCTGAGTGTCTGCTAGGTAGTAAAAGTAATTGTCGGCTTCTGAATTTTTGTTATTTTGTAGAAAAATGATTGAACTAAGTTATAAAATTAAGAAAAAATTTTCACAATAATAGTTACCGAGATATTAGCTCTGCAACATCGGTGTTGTTAAAGCGTAAATCAGAGAGGGGTCTACTAACTGAGTGTCTGCTAGGTAGTAAAAGTAATTGTCGGCTTCTGAATTTTTGATATTTTGTAGAAACATGATTGAACTAAATTATAAAATTAAATAAAAATTTTCACAATAATAGTTACCGAGATATTAGCTCTGCAACATCGGTGTTGTTAAAGCGTAAATCAGAGAGGGGTCTACTAACTGAGTGTCTGCTAGGTAGTAAAAGTAATTGTCGGCTTCTGAATTTTTGATATTTTGTAGGAACATGATTGAACTAAATTATAAAATTAAATAAAAATTTTTACAATAATAGTTACCGAGATATTAGCTCTGCAACATTGGTGTTGTTAAAGCGTAAATCAGAGAGGGGTCTACTAATTGAGTGTCTGCTAGGTAGTAAAAGTAATTGTCGGCTTCTGAATTTTTGATATTTTGTAAAAATATGATTGATCTAAATTATAAAATTAAATAAAAATTTTCACAATAATAGTTACCGAGATATTAGCTCTGCAACATCGGTGTTGTTAAAGCGTAAATCAGAGAGGGGTCTACTACCTGAGTGTCTGCTAGGTAGTAAAAGTAATTGTCGGCTTCTGAATTTTTGATATTTTGTAAAAATATGATTGATCTAAATTATAAAATTAAATAAAAATTTTCACAATAATGGTTACCGAGATATTAGCTCTGCAACATCGGTGTTGTTAAAGCGTAAATCAGAGAGGGGTCTACTAACTGAGTGTCTGCTAGGTAGTAAAAGTAATTGTCGGCTTCTGAATTTTTGATATTTTGTTGAAACATGATTGAACTAAATTATAAAATTAAATAAAAATGTTCACAATAATAGTTACCGAGATATTAGCTCTGCAACATCGGTGTTGTTAAAGCGTAAATCAGAGAGGGGTCTACTACCTGAGTGTCTGCTAGGTAGTAAAAGTAATTGTCGGCTTCTGAATTTTTGATACATTGTTGATACATGATTGAACTGAATTTTAAAATTTAAATAAAAAAATTGACAATAATAGTTACCGAGATATAAGTTCTGGAACATCGGTTGTAAATCAGTAAGGAGTCCGCTTTGGTTCTAAGTTTTGAATTTTGTATATGTTGTAAGAATACAAATAAAGTTAAAATAGAAGCTTAAAAT
The DNA here is from genome assembly GCA_963978895.1 of Erpobdella octoculata. Lineage (NCBI taxonomy): Eukaryota > Metazoa > Annelida > Clitellata > Hirudinida > Erpobdellidae > Erpobdella > Erpobdella octoculata. The sequence continues at coordinate 23,040,158 of OZ022244.1, forward strand.
TATTTATAAAACGTTTTAGTAACTGAAAATGAGTTCCTAAAACATTGGTGGTTCCGTACATTTTTGTTTACTTTATGGTAAATGCAAATTAAATCTCAAATATCTTTTCAAATTGTTGTTGTCGGTTTTTTATTTCAACCCTATCAGTTTTAAAATTTAATTGTCTAACATTACCGATATTTCTTTTTTATATTTAAATAAAATAATTTGAGTGTCTGCTAGCTTTCCCCGTGCATTTCATAAGCTTTTCACCGTGTTACGAGTGTCTGCTAGCTTTACCGCAGTAATCAAACTCGCTCCGAAATCTTATTTAAATAAGGTTTTTACAAGCTGTTAACGACGGATTCAGATTAAAGACTATATTGTCTAACCTTTGAATATCTTTATTCGCTTCCAACGTTTTAATCCACCTTTCAAAATCAATTTTTATCCAACGTACCGAATAATAATAAACACTTAAACAGTTTCAAATTCGTTCAAAATTTCATATGTTCCAAATATTTTACAAAAAAATTATTTCAACCACAATAATATACAAATTAATCCAAAGCTTTTCATATAAAAAAACATAATCATGAATAAATTTTAAGCTATTGATGCGATTTTCAAACTTTTTACCGGACTATTAGCGCCGTGGTGTCATGGCGTTTCGGCTCGTGAGCAAAGTTAAATTGGATTTGTTTTATTGTTTCACGTGGAAACTGCAGTGATGGGCACCAACTACTTCAATTGTAGTTACAACTACATACCAACTACCTCATGACAGAAGTAGTTATAACTACATGTTAACTACTTTAGAAGAGAGGTAGTTATAACTAGTTTGTTAACTACTACTAAAGTAGTTAACTACTTTCCAACTACTTTTATAAAACATGTACTGTAAGATATTTTTAAGCAAATATAATAAAAACAAAGTATTTTTAAGCAAATATAATAAAAACAAGGTATTTTTAAACAAATTTTAGAAAAACAAAGTGTTTATTGATACATAAAGGTTGAATGACAAAGTTCAAAATTTGTTAAAACTGGAACGGCTTTTCAGAAAAACCATACGGTCAAATAAAGTGTCACTCATTTTGCACCTTCGAGGTGTCAAAATCATACCAGCCATACTAAACAAACGTTCAACAGCTGCACTGCTTGAAAGAGTAGAATTGGCTTTTATGAAAGCTCGTTCTACAAATGGATAATCCTTCAGTGATTGAACATTCGATGCTTTAGATCCAAGGTAATCTTCAAGTTCTTTGCTTGGTAAACTAATAGACCCATGTGTCTTGATTTCTTTGTTCATAAAACTATACAAATCATCCTCAGCTTCACATTTACTTGAATCAGTTAAAGCTGTTTCCTTTAGTTTATTTCTATTACTTTCAGTGGTATCATCCACAACTAGTTGAACATATTTAAGAACTTTCCGCTTAACATCTAATCTTTCTTCTTCCAACAAGAAATTTAATTTAAATTGTGGAAGTAGTACAGAAGCAATTATATGTTCATCATCCATTAAAATTGAATTAAAACGCTTATTGATGCCAGAAATTAAGGCTTCTACAAGGGGAGCTACCAATTTGTCAGTAGACTTCTCAAGTTTGGACCTCAACCCAATAATAGTTGGAATGAGATGACCAAGGCACGTTGTTTTTTCCCCTTGCAGAACATCGATAGCAATTACAATTGGTTTCATAACCTTTGCATACGAAGCAAGAAAGTGCATGTCGGCTTCAGTCATTTGATCTTGTTTCAGCGCAGCTTGGCAAAGCCTTACTTTATCAAGTCCAATAGATACCACACGTTGAACTGCCTGAAAACTAGATGACCAACGAGTAGCTGTTGGGTTAAGGAATGTACTGCCTGATATCTCCTCAACAATGTCATTCAGTTTAGGGCTACGATTCACTGTTACAGCGCTAAGTCAAAGTAGTTAGACTAGTTATAACTACCTAACTAGATTATAAAAGTAGTTATAACTACATGGCAACTACTCAAAAACAAAAGTAGTTATAACTACCATGTAACTACTATAAATGTAGTTATAACTACAGTAGTTACAACTACAGTAGTTAAAGTGCCCATCACTGGGAAACTGTGAGTTTTTTTCTTTTCTTCTTTATTCCCTTTTCTTACTAAGCCTCTCTCAATCTTCTACTCTGCCCACTGTTCGCCGTAAGATTTATTATCTTGATATTCTTAACCTAAATTATATTAGGAAAGTTAAACGTGTTGCTAAGTGCAACTCTTCTTTCTCTGATCTCTCTATATCAAATCCTCTTCTTAAAATAAACAATCTTAAAACTAATAATAGTAATAATAATAATAATAATAATAATAATAATAATAATAATAACTTAGATTGGGTATTAAACGTCAAAAAATGGCATTAAGCGCCGCCTCCGATGCCGCTGTGGCATTAGAGAAAAGAAAAATGGCATCAAGCGCCGAACAAATGGTATTAAACGCCAACAAGTGGGATGCCAGGCCAAGTCGAGTTATTGCGCGCAAAATTCAAAGAGTTCTTTTGATTTTAACTTTTAAAATAAAGTTAATATAAAATTGATAACAAAAATTCTGTTAACTATTGACTTAGGAAGGAGTTTTAATATAACATTTTAGATGAAAAATTTTAGATATTTGCCGCTATAACGTTACAGCACAAGCGAGGAATTTTCCACTAGTCACAATAGTAAATAGTAACAATAATTAAAACTTTAGTTAATCGGTTTGATAAAGCACTCATGATGTTAGTATTAAAAGTTATAATTATTCAAATATCCTGCTTTTTGGTTAATTTACACCAGTACTTCAATCCGAGTCTCGTCAGATGGATTGAGAGACAACTTTCTTGTTAGTATATATTATATTATTATATTTGTATTTCACTTATAGCAATTTATAAGTTTATATCTATTACTGTCTGCCATTTCTAATACTAATAATTATAGAATAGAGTAATTCCCTAATAGTGTTACTAGTTTAGCATGCTGGATTTGATTAACTAACTCAGACTGATATATTTTCAAAGTAGCAATACAAATAAAAAACCTATCTTTGTTAGAATTCTTTTTTAAACCATTTATTTGTCATTTGAAAAAAAAGATTCTATCTATTCAAGTGAAACAATTAGCATTATTTCCTGGTAAGTGCTGTTAGTTCTACAGACTCCATATCATTTCTTTTCAGTTACAGTTACACTTGTTTCATAGCATATTTGAAACAAGTAATTTAGAAAACCAGATATAATAAACATATGAAAACATTCATACTAGGTAGATATTAATAATTATAATAATGAATTTTATTTTATTTCATTTAAAAAACTTATTCCCAGGTACTTTATACAGTATGGAAAAAATAACAGAGGAGCTAAGGAGTGTTGTCAAACTCTTAATTGAATAAATCTTTGAAGTTTTGCCATCAGAAGTATGAACTGTTCAACTTGAAATCAAGTGTCTCTTATTTATCTGGAACAACACAAAATTGCAACTTCAATGAATTTCTAAACATTTTTTATTTGGATTGTACTGTTTAAATAACATTACATGCCACTGAAGTGTTTGCATTTTAATTGATTCTATGTTTTGGTCTTGTATTTGTTGTCAAAATTTGTCAACAGGTTTCTATGGATACTATATTAATATTTTGACACTTTTGCTCGTTGTTCTTGCTATTTATGTCATTTCTTCCAAAAGAATGAATAGTAGTAGCTCATGATATAGCTCATTTTTTAGTAATTTAGCAGCAATAGATAAAAAATTTATACATTCTTAGTATTCAAAAAGATTGATCTTTTGTTTATTTTTTCATTTCTTTTAAGATGAATTCTTTGTTGTTTTTTTTGCTTTTAGCAGTTGAAATAAATACAAATTTGATTCATTTTGATTTGTCTGTTTTGCTTGCAGGTTGTCTTGCTTTGTATAGTTCTGTTTTTTGCGTATTGTTTTACTAGTCTTCTCCAGCTTTAAGATTTTTATCTAACCAAATAAAATAAATTTCCAAAATGTTTTTCTTCACTGTTTTCTAGTGCTATCAGTAGTTATATTTTTTAATGCATTTCTTAAATTACACATCTGTGGTTCACAAAAGCAAACTGGTTAGTATAGTTGATAGAGGTGCTTTTGAGTTTGAGGTTCCATGTTCAAATCAAATCTTTTTGTCATTTATTACTTAAGAATATCCTTATTTCAATTACGAATGAATAGTAAAACAGCTCAAATTTAACTAAAGGATAACAATTAATATGTGAAAAAGTAAGTTAAAAAGAATAGTTTATTTCAGTATAAAAAAGTCATGTTATATAAAATAACAGAACAAAGAAAAAAAATTACCATAAAATTAGGGGCTTTTGTGCCTCCTATCTATTTCTAATATACTTAAAAAATGAAAAGTTCTGAATGAATTCAAGTCAACAAAGCAAGATAGAGTAAAGTTATTGTGTAGATGAATTCAAATGATTTAAGCGATATATACAGCTAAAATACCATAAATAGACATCAAATGTGATAAAAGAGCAAATTCATATAGAAAAAGCAAAGTTCATCAATTTCAATGATTAAAAAGCTAATCAAAGTATTTATATATACAAATCAAATGCAATAAGAAGTAGAAGGGGGAACGGACATTCAATCCCCCCGGACATTTTTCCCTTGGACATTTCCCCCCGACATTTCCCCCCGGAAATATATTTCTCTTTTATAGATTTTAACGTTATCATCAAGTAATGAATGTGTTGTAAAAAAATGGCGTTTTTGAACATAAGAAATGTGTATGTTCCTATTCAATCTCCCTAAAAATACAATACAGAATAACATTTATATCGTGCCCTTATGAAAAAAACAATTCTTTCGCAAAGGCGCGCAGTTCATCAGCATCTCCTAATCAAAAAACTTATTAAAAAGACGTCTGTAGTCTAATTTTAACTTGTTTAATGTCTATAGAATGACGAACATGCACTTTCCTTCAACCTCAGTAAACGCAAATGCAATATTCAAATAGTGTTAGGTTTGAATGGTTTGAAACGAAAATTTGAGAGTTTTGTTGGTCAAGTTTGACTCAAATGTATTTTTGTTCGTCGAGAATTTGAAAGAACGAGTAGATAAATGACAATCTTGTTGTTCAGGGTTAGAGGTTTGGCTAGAACTTCCGCATTCTCAATGCTCAGTGGGTGCCGATTTAAAGAATGACGTAATCTTAATGAGTTGCTGATTTTTGCTTGACATCTTCTACACAATAATTAGAGTTTGTGCAGTTAAATTAGTAAAACAAAATTGATTTAAGAATTATAAAATTAAGTATTTTACCACCTCTAGACTTCACAGAAAACAGTGGGTATTTTCCCTTTTTGATTAATATAGGTATATGAAAAAACTAGTGTTCTAAACTCGCAAAAACTCAATTTTGTATTACAATTTTTAACGTTTAGCCCCAGCAAACAACGAAGAATAAAAACCAAATTTATAAGCTGTTGGTTGGCAGGACATAATCGCTTTCGGTTGGTCAAGCATATCTTACTTAGGTATAGTAATGAGATATTAATTGCGCTATTCTGATGCCCACAGATGTCTTCGTATTTTATAATTATCTAGGTTAGATAGATAGTTGGTGTTTGGTGGAGGGTTGTTTAGTAATACGTTTAACTTTATTTATTCATTGAAAAAAATTGAGCTCTTAGGCTGGTGGGGGAGACAGCATCCCCAATGGTGGGACCGCGCCTGAATACCCCATATGACGGGCTACCACATATCTTCGCTCCGTCTGAATTTCGGATATAGTCGTCGTCAACATGCGACATACAGTATTCAATCAATCAATCAAATTGCATTTATATAGCGTTATTTCCGTGGCGTTCAATAGCGCTCGGTCATGAACTTATTAAACAGATGTGTTTTAAGTCCACGCCGGAAAGCTGTGAGAGAAGTAGAGTTAGTAAGAGAAGAAGGAAGAGAGTTCCCGAGATAGGGACCAGAGTAGGAGAAAGAGCGTTTAGGGGACGTCCATTAATTATGTCAACAATTTTTAGGCAATTTGTGACCCTCTCCACATTGTCAACAACTGTCAAACTTCCAGTCACCCCACAACAAAATTATGTCAAACAAATTTTAGCCCTCCCCCCCAAAAAAACCAACAAAATAGCTAACAATATTTTATACGGGTTGCTTTTTATGCTAAAAATAGAAAAGTGTGGGATCTTATGGTTTTACATTACAATTTTAGGTCAATAAGTTTTATTTATTTAATTTATAGTTAAGAGTTAAGTTTTAAGTAGAAATCAAAATACGACACAGTTTACGATTATCGTAAACTGTGTCGTATTTTGAATGTGTTTTTGGGGGTAGGTAGATTCTAATTGACTGACTGGCATACAATGCATTTATTACTTTTCTATTTTTTGATTTATTAACTCTTGTAAAAAATATATTGTTGACGTCAATTTATCTTGAACTCCCCTCTCCCCCATGTCAACAATTGTCAAACTTTTTCAAACCCCCTCCCCCCTATTTTGTTGACATAATTAATGGATGTCCCCTTAGCAAAGAATGCTTAATAGTGAAGACGCGAAAGTGATTAAGAGAAGAAGAACGAAGACCAGACTTAGGAGGGATATGTATTAAATTAGTTAAGTAGAGAGGAGAAGGTCAATTTTTTTATACATTAATAAACAGATTTTAATAATCACCCTAGATCTAAGAGGAAGCCAATAGAGAATAACAAGAGATGGAGAGATGTGAGAGAAGTAGGAGGTGCGGGAAACTATGAGACGTTGTATTTAAAGCCCATAGCACGATATAATGGCCCAATAATGTTTGTGGCATTCATTTAAAAGTTTTCGCGCGTTTCACCCTGTATGCGTGCATCGTTTAGCTTTGGATTTTCCCTCTACCATCCATCCTTCAGAACTTTGTATGTGATCGTGCGCTGGTGTTCGCTCTCGTATCACAGTGTTTTAACACATTCGTATGTGAGCGTGTGCAAATGCGCCCTCACTGTGTAACTTTATCAGCACTGGGCGTGCTGGCATGCACGCTAGTTCTACGATGTAACAGAAATCACCAAAAATTAATTACCATGTCAATTTAAAAATTTGCTAAACACTGAGTGACGGAACTACCTATAATTTCAAATATTTGTAAAAATACTTATATTTTCACCATTTAAAGTTTAGCCAGTGTAATACTGTAGTTTAAAATACTAAAGTTTAAATTTAACTTTGACGTTTAACTAAAACATAAAACTAAGATAACTATTTAACATTTTTAAAATTTTCAAAATATCACGTTTGATGAAAATCGTTAAACGTTAAATAAAAAAAATAGCTTTAGCAAGAAAATTTACAAAATACTGTAGCTTAAATTTGAAATTAAACCTTTAACTACAAAATTTAAATTTTTGATAATTAATAAAAATGTAAATATTTTGCAAATAATGAGTTTGGTTCTAAAATATCAATTGGTTAAAAAGTTATTAGCGAATTAGTAATTAAAAGTTTTTATGAATGAAACAGCTAAACGTTGAGCTAGAAAACTAAAAATGCAGATTATCATTGAAATTTATCTTTTACAAAAGCTTCTAAAATTTGGTTAAAAAATTTCACTCGGTTATCTGCAAAAAACCGAGCCACGAAATTCCTTAAATTTTAACCACTAACTAAATACTACTAAATTGGTTGTAAACGTACAGCTACAAACTTCAGTTTTGAAACAATTTTTAAGACTCCGTTAAACATTTCACATGTAAAATTTTGGTAAATTATTTAAAGCAGTTGATAAGTTATTTGGGAAAAACCAATAAAATAAAGCTATTGTGGACCTAACATCTATGAACTATTGTTATTTTGACATTAAACGTTGAGCTACAAAACTGAAAATTTGGAATTATGTAGAAACATAGCAATATTTATTGCCTACAAAATTTCGTTGAAAAATCTTAATCGGTTTAAAAGATATTAACAAAATACGAAGCAACAAAACTTAAGGCATGTTAAGTCTGAAGTGAAATTGACTTCGAGCTTCAGGTCGAGTGCATTAGTTAGACGATCTAAGTGATTTTTTTTTCGAAGCTCAAAAATTAATAGAGTAATAAGAAACGAATTATGAATAATAGTTAATAATAAGTAGTTTTAAGGAGTTACTAGAAGTTCCAGCTTTTAAAAGTATTTATTTCTTCTTATTATTCGAAAAATGTGAAATCGCGCCAAAATCGTAAAAGTCTTTAAATTCAAATTTTATTGGCGTTTAAATTTTTTTTTTTTTGTAAATCTCTTTCAATATTAATTTTTAACAGTTTTAGATCAAAAACCGCTTTTCATATTACTTTACGCGTTCAGAACTACGTCTTTCGCCGAATGCCATTTTGTAACTTTATCTAAGTTATAATAATAATAATAATAATAATAATAATAATAATAATAATAATAATAATAATAATAATAATAATAATAATAATAATAATAATAATAATAATAATAATAATAATAATAATAATAATAATAATAATAATAATAATAATAATAATAATAATAATAATAATAATAATAATAATAATAATAATAATAATAATAATAATAATAATAATAATAATAATAATAATAATAATAATCCTAGTTCTAGCCTTAATATAGCCACTCTTAATATTCGTTCTCTAAATAATAAATCACTCTTTATCTCTGAGCTAGCCCTGTCTAACTATTTTGATCTCTTTCTCCTGACTGAGACCTGGCATGAATCTGCTTCTTCTCCTTCTCTCCTTGCTTCTGTTCCTACTGGCTTCTCTTTTGTTGAGCAGGCTAGGCCTCCTACTAATCCTTTTTCTGCTCAACATTCTTTCTATGGTGGCATATGCCTTCTCTTCAAGTCTTCCTACTCTGTCTCTCTCAATTCTTCTACTAAATTCTCATCTTTTGAATGCCTCTTTACTTCTGTTAAAATTAATTCTTTTAAGTTCAATTTAATAGGTATCTATAGGCCTCCTAAATGCTCTAAACCACAATTTCTGGAGGATTTCTACAACCTTTTTGAATCTCTCTTCTCTCTATCTACTCCTTCTTTTATCATTGGGGATTTTAATATTCCTATTAATAAAACTAAGGACTCTTTTGTTTCTCAATTTCTTGAAATCTTATCTACTTTTAACTTCTTTCAGCATTGTGACTTTCCGACTCATAATCGGGGTAACACATTGGATCTTATTATTTCTCCTCTTTTCTCTAATATAAGCAATCTTTCACCTGTTAATCTTCACTTTACTGATCACTACTTTATTTCTTTCACCTTACCTCTATCTCAACCTTTAATTAATCTTACTTCAGTCACTAAAAGGTGTTGGTCTAGATTTGATAATATTCAATTTTCAAATTTATTTCTCACCTCTGGGTTTTCTTCTTCTTCTTTCACTGATGTTGATTCCTTTATGGACAATCTCAATCTGACGATTTCATCCATACTGGATACTTTGGTTCCTTTTGAGACGTTTAAGTTTCGACTCTTTTCTAAAAAAGCTCCTTGGTTTGATCGTGATTGTGTTCTCTTGAAGCAATCTGCACGTAAAGCCGAGCGAGCGTATCGTTCTAAATTGTCTAAGGGTTCTTGGTATGAGTGGCAATACCATCTCAAACAATACCATAACCTCATCTTTACTAAGCATTCTTCCTTTTTGAGAAAATCTATTGTTCTTGCTTCTAGCTCGAGGAATAGGTGGTCTTCTCTTTCTAAACTCCTTAATAAAAAATCTCCTCCTCCTTTTTTTTCTCCTGATGACTATCATAATTTTCTTACAACGAAAATTGAAAACATCAGATCTTCTAACAATAGTCTAATCCCCATTTTTTCTAAATTCTCTACTGAAACTTTTACTTTTTTCTCTCCTATTACACTTGACTATCTTACTAAATTTATTAACTTTATGTCTTCTTCTACTTGCTCTTTGGATCTCATTCCTACTACTATCTTTAAAGAGCTTTCTTCTGTTCTTTATCCAATTTTACTGGATTTAATTAATCTCTCTTTATCTACATCTGTGTTTCCCTCTGTCCTTAAGTCCTCTTTTATTATCCTTACTATCAAAAATGCCTCTCTTGATCCTTCTTCTCTATCTAGCTATAGGCCTGTCTCTAACCTATCCTTTATCTCTAAAATTATGGAAAGAGTTGTGTATTAGCAAATAAGTGCTTATCTAACTGCTTTTTCACTTCTTCCCTCTTCTCAATCTGGCTTCAGACCTGGCCACTCTACTGAAACTGCTCTACTTAAGCTTCATAATGACCTCATTGTTTCTTCTGACTCTGGCCTCTCTACCCTTCTTCTTTGTCTTGATTTTTCATCTGCATTTGATACAGTTGATCACTCACTGTTGTTGGATGTACTTGATAAATCTTTTAATATAACTAGCGATGCTCTCCGGTGGATTAAATCTTATCTATCTTGTAGATATTCCTATGTTTCTATTGAATCTTTAAAATCTACTCCTGTATCTTTGAGCTACGGTGTCCCTCAAGGGTCTATTCTTGGTCCTTTACTGTTTATTCTCTATACTTCTGAACAGTGGCGTAGCTAGGGGGGAGCAGGGGGAGCGGCCGCTCCCCCTGAGACCATTTTCCAAAAAGTGGGGCCTTTTTGGCCTTCTCAAGAATTAAAATAAATATTTTATTAAATTTAGGACTGTCAAAAATCTGTTAAAATCCCAACCGGGTATGTTGATTAATTATCAGCAAATAAGCATTAACAGATTTTCTATCATACATGACTGTATTGTGTGACTCTACAGTCTTGTGTTACTCAACAGCAATTTCAGATCAGATGCTGATGTCATGCATGCATGCAACCGTAGGCTCTAGGCTAGACAGCTGCACTGGGATTACATTAAATAGGCCAAAATTATATTTAAGCATGGAGCTCTGTATTAATATAATAGTGTGACATCTTCAGGTCGCTGGGCTGAAACTTTGCAGCAAACTTCCATATAGCACTATTATAGATATATCCTATGATCCTCCCTCAAAATAATAACCTATTAACCTTCAGCTGCACAACTCTAACTTAATACTACTGTTGCCGCGATTATTATATGAGAAGGTTATACAGAGATTTTTCCCCAGTAGTAATGTATATACACATATAATATCAATGTGTGGACAGTGTGGTAGACTGCAATTTGATATTCATCAGTCGGTGAGTCATGCAGATAAGATTACTGGTGCCAGTGGGAGTCGAAGATAAACACCACGTGCAGCTGTCTTTCAAGTATTCTAATATGTTTAATTCCTGAAATTTGCGCATGTAATATACATTACAACAAGTTTGGTTGAGTTAGGCCTTAGTAATTTTAGTTAAATTTCATTCGATAATATGAACATTGATATTGTCTTATAAATCCGAAGTAGCGAAGTTCCGATCCACATTTTGCCAAAAAGTTTATAACCGGAACTTTCAGAAGGAATTGCATTAATTTTATTTATCTTATCAATATATTCGGCTGCTTTTTTCCTGGCCTTTTTACAATGTACCGTATTTTTCTGACCTTGCCAATAAACAGCGCTGGTGCGGAACGTTCCTTCAGCCGACTGAAACTCATAAAATCGGACGCGCGTTCTATAATTGGTGAGGACAGGTTGTCAGGTTTAGCCTTGATTACGATCGAAAGACAGTTTGCTAGTGAAGTGGATTATAACGAAGTAATCGATAACTTTACAAGAATGAAGCCCAGACGAAAAAAACTGTTGTAATTAGTTTACACTGAGTAAGTATATAAACTGTATAATATACTATAATTGTTACTAAACAATACATAATATTGTTTTTCTACCTTTTGGGTGTTCCAGTATTTCTCTTTGAAATACGAAAATAAATACGTATGTGATAAATGCAATGTATTTAATTGAAATTCTTTATTTTGGTAAGTGGGCCTTTTATATGTGCTCACCGCTTCCCCTGGTGCTAAAACCTGGCTACGCCACTGCTTCTGAACTTCCTCATATTATATCTTCTCACTCTCTCAATAGCCAAATGTATGCCGATGACTCTTATGTTTATTCTACTTTCTCTAACTCTTCTCTTGAGTCTGTTCTTAATAAAATAGCTGCCTGCCTTCAATCTATTATATCCTGGAGTTCTTCTATGTGTCTTAAACTTAATCCTGACAAGTTTGAACTAATCTATTTCAACAAGTCCCAGTGATGGTTTTTAACTACTTTAAAAGTAGTTAACTACTTTATTTAACTACTCACAAAAAAAGTAGTTAGTAACTATTTCCTAACTACTTTTAAAAGCAGTAGTTATTAACTACCTACTTAACTACTGCCTAGTAGTTAACTAGTAGTTAACTACTTTTTAACATTAAAATTTTAAACAAATGTAATTTCCAAGAACAGAATATAATTATTTACATTTTTATTTACACAATTATTTACAAAATAATACTATCAAAAGCATTTACAGAATATCTAAGATGATCTCTTAAAAAAATCATCACATCGATATGGTTATCAGACAATTTACTTCGTCTGTCAGATAAAATTTGTCCTGCTACACTAAAAAGTCTTTCAACTGCTGCTGAACTTGGCAATGTTGAATTGAGCTTTATAAATGCTGCACAAACATCTGGATAATGGAAGAGACTTTGGATGTTCTTGGACGGGTTTGATAAATAATCATTAAGCTGTTCAGCCAATACATTGTCAAAGAAGTTTGGTATGGTATCCATATAGTTGTACAAATCGTCATTTTCACTGCACTGATCATTGTCAACAGAGGTGATTGTTTTTGAGGTAGGGTATCTAGATTTACAACCTGCAAAGATATTTATAAAAACAATAATTAATAAACAATAATTAAACAATAATGCTGTGTATTGTTTATTGTTAACCAAAAAAAACCTTTTAACATTTGCAATTAAATACAAGTTAAATAAACCTGATTTTTCAAGCTCTTGATTCATCTCTTTTATGTAAGCCAATAATTTTTCAAAAGTACATAAATTAAAAAACACAGATATCGTAATTGTTTTAAAAAAATTAATAAAAAAAATTAAAGTAGTTAAAAAAATAGTTAACTACTGTAGTTAATAACTATCTCAAAAATAGTTAACTACTATTTGATAACTAGTCTCACAAAAAGTAGTTATTAACTATTCCTTAACTACTTTAGAGTAGTTAATAACTAGTAGTTAACTATTTATAGTTAGTAACTACCCATCACTGACAAGTCCTCTAAATCCCTAAATCCTTTTCCTTTGCTTTTGCCACCACCATCTTCTCTTTCCATTTCTCCTTCTCCCTTGATTCGTAGCTTAGGTTTTCTCTTCGACTCTAACTTGTCGCTAACCCCCCAAATTACTTCTGTTACTAAATCCTGTTACGTTCATCTTCGCCGTATTCAGCAGCTTCGTCCACTTCTGGATGATTCTTCGCTGCAACTTCTAGTCTCTTCTCTTGTCCTGTCTCGAATTGACTACTGCAATTCTCTATACTATGGTCTTCCTGACACTACCCTCTATCATCTCTCTAAAGCCTTCAACTCGGCTGCTCGCTTAGTTTCTCGCACCTCCTACTCCTCTCACATCTCTCCATCTCTTGTTCTCCTCCATTGGCTTCCTCTCAGATAAAGGGTGATTTTTAAAATTTGTTTAATAATGTACAAAATAAAAAATTGTCTTTCTCCTCTCTACTTAACTAATTTAATACATATCCCTCCTAAGTCTGGTCTTCGTTCTTCTTCTCGTAATCACTCTCGCATCTTCACTATTAAGCATTCTTTTGCTAAACGCTCTTTCTCCTACTCTGGTCCCTATCTCTGGAACTCTCTTCCTTCTTCTCTTACTAACTCTACTTCTCTCACAGTTTTCCGTCGTGGACTTGAAACATATCTGTTTAATAAGTTCACGACCGAGCGCTATTGAACACTGCGGAAATAGCGCTATATAAATAATTGATTGATTGATTGATTGATTGAACTGATTAACTTCGACGACTATATAATCCATGCATAGCACTCGCTTTGCATTCCGCTACAGCCCAGCTTAAATCAGCATCTTCACATCGGGAAGACTCTGAAGTATGGAGAAAAGAAAAATGTGTTCGGCTGCTAGAAAAATTAAACTCCCTCAACTTGGATGGACACCAGAAACATTAAAAACTTTGACGAAGATATCTTTAGCCTTCGCATTTCTATGGGTTTACAAATGTGCAAATTAATTCAAGAGGCGGGAAATACCAATTCGGTTACAATGTGTAGTCGGGTACTATTGATGCTTAAGTTTCGATTTGTTAATGTTTAAACTATAATTTATACAAGACAAAATAGCGGTCAATAGAAAACGGAAATAACCTTAAACACCCAGCTAGTCAATCAATCAATCAATCAATCAATCAATCAATCAATCAATCAATCAATCGCGGTTATTTATATATCGCTATTTATATGTCGTTCAATAGCGCTCGTGACGATGAATGAATCCCGACTACTCCGAAGGGAGTCCCGTCGGCTTGAGCGTGGTTACCGTACTGGTCTTGCTTCGGATCGGATGTTCTGGATCCTTCAAGAAAAGATCCGTTTCAAAGAAAATATCTACTAGCTAGCCCGTATTTCAAAACACTCGGGCCAATCGCGTAAGCTATGGCGTTCTTTCTCTTCCATGAAAGAGCATGTTCAACAGCACCGACAATGCGAATGCGATCTTGGGGCTAGGCAATTACCACATGCAGGGACGTCATTTCAACAAAACCTTAGGGGGGGGCAAGATGTTTTAGGGGCCCACTCAGGGGGGTAGCTAGGGTCTTCTTTGCCCGGGAGAAAAACACAAAATCTGCCCCCTGCATAACATCTTTTGCTTCTTGTTTCCGAAATACCTAATGACCAGGGGGGGGGGTAGTTGGAGCCACTTTTCGAAACTCTGGTTTTATTATTTCTCTCAAAAAACGTGATGACTGGATTGGGGGAGGTTAAATACCATAGCATCTGAGTGAGCATAAAAGCATTACCAGCTGTCTGCTGTGACTCTATGAACAAAGCTATTGCTATGAAAATCTGGTGTAAAAGGTTATTTGACGCATATTAGAAAAATTGTCAATAATTTTTTCGACTTCAATTTGCCGAACCTCTTCTTGTATAATAGCCAATACGAGCAAATCGTTCAAACGTTCATCGCCACAGCGAGTTCAGATATAAGTTTTAACTCTTTTCATGCAGCTAAACCTTTGTTCGTTTTCTACCGAAGTGACAGGTAAAGTCAAAACAAGATCTGCAAGGCGAATCATATTGCAAAATGCGTTTGGCATTTTTGCTAAGTGAAAACGCATGTCTTCCATATTAAGAATAGGATTTTGAAGTAAAGAAACGTACTATTTTGCAGTGCTAGATTCAACTTTAACTACGAGAGGGTCGATATCCAAATTTGGATTAAGCTTCGCAAGTGTGCTAATTCGATTTACAGAGAAGAAATCATCAGATTGCGGATTGAAGGAAATCAGTCATGCAAGTAGATCACTATTCTGTGTAAATCGTACGTTTAACTTAGACAAAATACGATCGATGCATGCATACAAAATCTGTGACCTATCTCGTTCCACTTTGGACTGTTCAAAACTTTTTTAAGACCTCTCCATCATGATGTTGACAATCTAGCTTCTCAGTTTTTTTAACATCTCATCTCTTATTCTTTATGGACAGCCTACTCGGCCACATACAAATAAATATAATTACAAAAGATTCTGCTTTTCTCTTCTCAAATCTCACTAAAAACACCCAAAAAGAACAAAAATCCAACAGGGGCCCATATATTTCAACTATTGGCTTACATGAAAGTCAAAGAGCCCCGTCCTCCCTAAATGATTTTTTTGAGCTTTGAAAGTAACGTTCTGAAAGGTGCCCATATAGGCCATATAATAACCATGGGCCCAATTAAAAGCCAGGAGCCTACATTAAAGTCAGGGAGGGATACTTAACAGTCAGTGAAAGGCCAGTAAAAAGTTTGGGAAAGGCCAGTAAAATTCAAAAGGGACCCACTTGAATGACGGGGCCCACTAAAGTGCGGGGGGCCTACTCAAGAGCGGGAGACCTAATTAAGTGTGGTAGCTTACGTGTAAACGGGGGTGGAGCCACTTAAGTGCGGGGGGCCAATTTAGTGCAGGAAAACCCACTGAAAAGTCAGAGCAGAGCCACTTAAAAGTCAGGAGGGATCCACTTAGGTCCCGGGGTCCAACGTAGGTGTAGAGGCTTAAGTACGTGGGGCCCACTTCATTGCCGAGGACCCCTTAAGTGCGTGGGGCCTACTTCAGTGCAGGAGGCCCCCTTAAGTGCGTGGGGCCCTTTAAATTCGTGGGGTCCACTGAAAAGTCTGTAAAAGACTACTTAAAAATCAAGAGGGGCCCACTTAGGTGCCGAGGCCCACTAAAGCGCGGGGAAACCATTTAAGGGCTGGGGCCCACTCAAGTGCGTGGGTCCTACTTTAGTGATGGGGCCCACTTAACTGCGTGAGGCTCACTTTAGTGCCGGGGGCCCACTGAAAACTCAGGGGGGCGATGGCCCTCCCTGTCCCCCCTAATTGACGTCTCTGACCACATGCTGACATGCTCCTCAACCGCAAAGAATTCGACCAAAGAGAGTGGTTGCCACAAGACAGAGAGAACTGATGGCAATTATATATTGCGTATGGAGATATGTTTAACCCAGAATGGTTAGATGAAGAGGATGTTGACTTGTAAGAAATTGATCAATCTAACTACTATGCCCATTATAACAATTAAGGAGCATATGAATTCCCCATTGGAACTTCCTAACATCTTGGAAGCAGTGGCGTAGCTAGGGGGGGTGCAGGGGGAGCGGCCGCTCCCCCTGAGACCATTTTCCAAAAAGTGGGGCCTTTTTGGCCTTCTCAAGAATTAAAATGAATATTTTATTAAATTTAGGGCTGTCAAAAATCTGTTAAAATCCCAACCGGGTATGTTGAAAAGAAGAACAATGCAAATGTATAGAATCTTTTGCGCTGACTCTAAAAATACTTTGCGATACTAGATGGGCATCCAGGAAGTCAGCACTAGATGCAGTCTTGCAGAATTTACCAGCACTAATAGTTGCCCTGCAAAGTAGAATCGTGGATGGTGAGATAAAAAACTGCACTGCTAAACAGTTGGCTGAGGCAAAGGGTATTTTTGTAACAATTGATACGTATAAATTCTTAGTTCTTCTAATATTCTGGAAAAAAGTGTTAGAGAAGGCTTTCAGTTTATCCACATATTTACAGAAAAGCAGTATTGATTTGGTAACAGCTTCTCATTTGATTCAACTATTTGAAAACGATATGAAAAACATGAGAGATGAATTTGAATCTGAATTTGAACGTCTTGAGAATGAAGCAGCTGAACTTGCTGAAAAATGTGATATTACAACGGAGTATAAGCAACAAAGAATTCGGAAAAGAAAGAGATTCCACGAGAAAATTTCAGAGGATGATGTAATATCTGATGCCCGAAAAAATTCATAGTTGAAACCTACATAGTATCACTCGATTGCATTATAAATAGCACAACTAAAAGATTTGAACATTTTCAAAATGTTGCTTCCAAATTTAGTTGTTTAGATCCGAAGCATTTTAGCAATGACGATAATGTGACAAGATTAGAATCTTTAGCAGACATGTACTCAGATGTCATCGAAAGTCGAGATGAAATTGTGCAAGAGTTTTTTTCATTTAAAGACATGTACAAGGAAATATTAGGTATAATCAAGAAGGAAAAAAATTCTAGTGTCGAAGAAATGACCATCAACAATGTGCTCAAATTCATGATCGCCAATGACATGTGCTCCATTTTCCTGGCCTTTTTACAATGTACCGTATTTTTCTGACCTTGCCAATAAACAGCGATGGTGCGGAACGTTCCTTCAGCCGACTGAAACTCATAAAATCGTACGTGCGTTCTACAATTGGTGAAGACAGGTTGTCAGGTTTAGCCTTGATAACGATCGAAAGACAGTTTGCTAGTGAAGTGGATTATAACGAAGTAATCGATAACTTTGCAAGAATGAAGCCCAGACGAAAAAAACTGTTGTAATTAGCTTACACTGAGTAAGTATATAAACTGTATAATATACTATAATTGTTACTAAACAATACATAATATTGTTTTTCTACCTTTTGGGTGTTCCAGTATTTATCTTTGAAATACAAAAATAAATACGTATGTAATAAATGCAATGTTTTTAATTGAAATTCTTTATTTTGGTAAGTGGGCCTTTTATATGTGCTCACCGCTCCCCCTGGTGCTAAAACCTGGCTACGCCACTGCTTGGAAGATGTTAGAAGCTAGAATATAAATTCTCAATTTGTTCATGAAGTTCAAGTTTTGTTATAGTCAATTTGAAATCTGTTACGCAAGACTAAAAACTGTATAATAACAATTTATTTGTAGAACTTTTAATATCTACGTACAGTTCTATTTTTAGCATAAAAGCCAGCCGTAGAAAATATTGTTAGTTATTTTGTTGTTTTTTTGGGGGGGGGGGAGTGGAGTAAAATTTATTTGACATAATTTTGTTAGGGGGTGACTGAAATTTTGACAGTTGTTGACAAGGGGGAGGGTAACAAATTGCTTAAAAATTGTTGACATATGTAATGGGCGTACCCTAATCGGTGTAATTTCTCTTACTGGTGAAAGGCACGTCGAAAGTGGGACCTCTAATGTTTTTTTAACTGTTGATGAGGCCCTCGGATAAAAAAAGGTTGAACATCCCTGCTTTTGATTTAGATAACGTTAATTTTGGTTCTCATCTGCAATTGGTAACCCTGTGGTTGGCACATCGACTATGCGACTTTTACGAGGTATTTAAAAAAATAAAAAAAATAATTTGTAAGCAGTGTGTTATAAAAAAAAAAAATTATGAGTACTGCAGATTACATATGTTTGCTTATTCACCAGTTTGCTATTCTGCGGTTGGCAGTCAGCTATTTACCGACTGCTGTAAACATTTAATTCCCGATATTTTTTCGACCGGCAGTTTAATATCATCAGAGAAATCGTTAAATTTTAAAATGCTTCAGGTTGAAGACAAATCTGGATCTCCAACCCAAGGAACATTGGCAGCGCATCTAACGGAACAAGAATTAAATAACGCGTCTCAAGCTGCCAATGAGTTCAACAAAAATAATTTTGATGCCTGTTTAACTGCGATATCAAAATTAAAATCTTTACGAAGTTTTGATATCAAGGTGATAATGAATCATGCAGTTGCAGAGTATTATCAGTCTGGTCTCACAAAAACAGACCAGTTTAAATCTATACTTCAGGAGCTGCAAACAAAAGTAGGTTCAAGAAAAAGAGTGTGTTTTACTGTGTATTCAAGTTAATATCACACAGGAATTATTCAGATAACCAGTATAAAAATTAATATTTATACTAGTTTATAAATAGTATATTTTTTATTTAAATGCAAAGAAATTTTATTATTATTAACCTGAAATTATGTAAATTTAAATTTATTTTCACCAGATTGCTTCTGAGGAATTATCTGGCACGACTGAAGATGAAGATTATTGTCTTGTTCATTATAATTATGCAGTTATTCTCTTTTATTCAAAACAATATTCTTCAGCTGCCGCAGTGCTGGAAAAACTTCAATTAGAAAATATCGGTGAGAAATGTTGTTAATCTATAAATCTAATGCTTTTATATTTATTTCTATTGTTAATATTCATTATTTTTTTTTAATTAGAGAAATGTTGTTAATCTATAAATCTAATGAAAGTAGGAAAAGATTTTTCTTAAAGTGGCTCACAGTCAAACGAGCTTCAGAGCCACTGACTATGGGTGGAAGATTTTATTTATTTCTATTGTTAATATTCATTAATTTATTTTTTTTAAATTAGAGAAATGAATAATTGCATATATTTTGTTTTTTGAGCTCATATTGTTTATTTGTTTTTTTGGCAATATTATGTAGTAATTATTAAAGGCTTGTTGATTTATGAATGTAAGAAGATTAACTTGTTGTTGAATTGTTTGGTTTAGTTAATAACTATAGACAAATATACTTGAACTTTAAAATTTTCAGATGAACCGATATTTGGGAAAGTTTTTTGTTTGCTGATGGATTCATACATAGCTTCCTTTCAGGTTGTTTTGTGTTTTTGTTTTGCCTAGTTTTTTTTAATTTGTTGATTAAATGATATATTAGTAAAATACAATAATATATTATTAGAGTATAATAATGTATTATTAAAAGAAATGTTCTCATAATATTTTATTCACTTTAAGCTGCAAAAATCTCTCAACTTGGCTGATTTGTTCGAAAAAGTCACAGGTTCTCCAAAGTTGGCATCTGCCAGTGATTCGCAGGCTGAGTCGCCCGATGATAAGCACCACATACTTTTAACGCAGGTAATTTAACTGATGGGAGGTTAGTTGTACCTTGTTGTCGGTTTTCTTCGTTTTATTTATTTGTGAAATTTATTTTTCAGTATCGAGTGAAGTGCTATATGATGTTGAGGCAGATCGGTTTTGTGAAGAAGGAAATCAAGTTTCTTACACAAAATGTATTATTATAATTTATTTTATTAGTTTATGTGTTTAATTGAATTTATTTATTCACCGATTAATTTGTTCAATGGCTTGTTTTAGTTTTGTCACTAAAAATCTTTGCAGACTGAACCTTTTAAAATTGATTCAAATGTTACACATAGAAAATAATTTTTTACAACAATTATCATTTTGGGGTGTTTATTCTTATCAGATAGCATCAAATGTTCTGCTGAAAGCAAATTTCGAACTGCTGAAGCAGAATCATCAGAAATCAGTAAACATGCTTAATTCCTGCTTGGCTTCGTGGAAGAAGATGAAACATTTTACATTCTGTCACAATAACAATCTCGGCGTGAGTTTGTTCAACACGAGGAAATACAACTCGGCTCACCTCCATTTTGCTAAAGCCATCGAAGAAAAATCGGCTCTTTGGAAGTCTTTTCCGAAATCAGGTTGGAATCGTTGAAAATATATTTTTCTTACTCAATTTACATGAATTTATTACTCGATCATGATGTTTTTTTTTGTTTTTTTTTTGTGTAAAGAGGGTGTAAAAGGATCGTTATCAGGTCCGCCGATCGATGTGCTAGGAAACAAGAAACACTTTGAAATGTTGTACAACATGGGCGTCACGTTGTTACACTGCGGGAAAGCTCAGCAAGCATTTGACTGCCTGCTCAGTGTTGTTCAAGTATATCATTTTAATCCCAGACTGTGGCTCAGGATTGCAGAGTGTTCAGTTATGGTCCACAAGAAGGTTATTTCTTTTCTCTTATTTAACTTAATTCTATTTGATTTAGATTGATTATTTTCCATTCTGCATTCACCATTATTATTATTATTATTATTATTATTGTTGTTGTTGTTGTTATTATGTTTCATAGTTCGAAATCTTTCAGAGAAATGATGAAGATTGTGACCACGAAAAGAAGATGCAAGTTCTGAGAGGTTATGCCGGGTCGTCCTTCCACAGGAAAGGTCTTCTCGGCCAGGGCGTTCATTGGCAGAATTCAAAGTGAGCTTCAAATTATTCAGCTATGGTTTAAAATAAAGTGTTGTCGTTTTTTGAGTTTGCCTCTTTTTTCAATTTCTGCTCTCTGTGCAGATATTTTTAGCAGATTTATTTTTGGAATTTACTGTGTATTTATAAGTTTTTTTTTTTTTTAAAGTTTAAAAGATTCGAGCGCAATACCGCTGCCAACGATGGGATTTGCTGCACTGTGCCTTGAAAACGCTCTGAATTGTCTCGACAATTCAAATTCATCGTTTCTGATTGTTGAAAAAGATGAACAGCAAGAGAAGTTAGTTGATTTGTTCTCCGATATTGCAGTTTATGTAACGGGTTTTTATTTGTACTTTATTGAATTATGACTTTTATGATAGTCTGACTGTTTAAATTTGTGTATATGTACTTTATGGAAGTAACTCTTACTATGACAGTTTGACTGATTCGAATTCTACATTGCTCGTATCTGTCGCTCCTTCCTCACCAGCAAGTTCAGCAGAGGTCAACAATTTAAGGTTTGTAATAGTTGTTTTATTTAATTTATTTTCGATTAAATACGGATTTGTAAGATGGCCGTATGCTGGGGCATTTTTTAAATGGCGAAAATATTCTAAAAATGTTTGAAGCAATGTATTATTTATCGTTTCATGTACAGATGTTCAATACTCGCCCTGAAGGCATACGTTGCTTTGCACCACAAAAATTTCTGGGCTGCTTACAATGCTGTTGATACTCTTCTTCAGCAACCAGCACTTTCAGGTGTACATAGGTTAGTAAGTGTGGAGTAAAGTTTAAGAAGCAATTAATGGTTATGATTTATTGGTATATATATAAGACTGATGATTTTTTGCTTGTGTTGATACCATATGATCAAAAACTTGAAGGTACCTCGGTCAAATGTACAAAGCTGAGGCTCTCTTAGGACTTGACAAACTGTCTGAGAGTTTGAACTTGTTGTCAAGTGAAGATGTTCCAAATTTAAATATTTCCCTGTCTGAAAATGATGAAATCACTCCAAGTTTGTGAAGAAATTTGTTATTAAATTTAAATTTGTTTTCTTCATCTTAGTATTGTTCCTTCCTTTGAAATGTTTACTTGTTTTATATTTTCATTACGAACAATAAAATCAAATGCCTTACTTATACGTTTTAGCGACATTAGTGCACATGGTAATGATCTGCGATGTTTTATTGTTTTTCAGCTGATTCGGACAGTACAGCTGAAGCTAAAACGCATCAGGACTGTAAAAGTATTCGTTTGCAATTTTTTTAATGTTTTTGTTTTAAAAAAAGTGATAAGTTAATGGACACAAATTGATCTTTAATTAGTTTATTTGATGATCTTATTTATTCTCCTATCAGATCCTAAGTGGTATCCGTATACTGTCGAACAAGCCAAGTCGATAAAATTGTCCAATTTAGCTGTTATTCATACAGTGAAAAAAGAATTCGACAAGGCAAAATCATATCTCGAACAGGTTAGTTTAATCAAACTATTTTTTTATCTTGTAGAAGTATTTCTTTTTTTTTAAGTTAGGGGAGACTGGTACCGAATTGACCACAATTTCATAACATGCACAATAAGTTTGTTTACCTAGATATCGTAAAAACATAAATGAAAAAACAAGGCTAATAAGTGTAGAAACAAATAGTTACAAAAATTGTTGTGTACCCACCTCTTAAACTTATATGATCCATTCAGTACTTCAGTGGTCATAATGAATCATAACTACCTTATGACCTCATTAGACCTCCTAGCCGAATTTATTTTAAATTATGGCTGGCTGAACTAAAAATTCGGCTCATATTTGGCTTAGCCGAACTCACCATATTACTAAAATATCCATCTGAAGAAAAATATGATAAGCCAAATTTCAGGTGAAATGCGGCTGACAAGATTTATTTTAAAATGAATAAAAAAAGCTGATTAATTAGGAGTTAATTTGGTCAGTTAAAAGCTTTGTTAAAGTAACAGACTGCTTAACGAAGGGTTAAAATCTGTCAACTTTTAACGATGCTCGCTACCATCGTTAATTGAAACGGCCGCTGTTATTCTCTCATTCTGACATGTATTTGAAGAAATCATTCGGTGTTTATTATGTACGTCTAATTTTTTATTTTATTTGTTCAATTAGACATATCAAAATATTACAATTATTCCCATATCTTATTCCACTTTCTTACATACTTCACTTTGTTTCATCAGTGGTTTATTTAGTGCTTTATAGATTTGAATATTGTATTGATATTGAAACTTCGCTAAGAGTTAAACATCGAGAATACTAGAATTACATGCCCAGGAAGATGTATTATGCAAAAATTTCATTTTTTAAAGTTGATGAGTCCTAGGAAGTATGGCTTATTTACCCAGAAACTATAGGGAACTGTGTCTTTTATGACTTTTATAGTTAATAGGGCTGGATACGATTTATAAATATGATTTAGAGTATGTGACGAAATGCAGAAAAAAAGAACAAATGTTCCAAGCAGAGTAAGCAGAATGGGATTTAGATGTAGGAATTCAAATCATTTAGAATTTTATTTTCTTCAGAAATAACTTTTACCCAATAAACTAGAGTTAACTTTTAATCAACTCATTTTCAGAATGAAAACATCAGTTTACATAAAAGTAAAAAAAAAAAAGTAACCCTATCACCGTAAATATCTGGCTGGAACAGAAAATGTGATAATAAATAATTTCAATTAATGACATTCACTTATTTATACGTAGATACATTTACTGTGCAATGCTTTCTCATTTCATTGCTAGAGGGAACGGCTATTGCTATTTATCTGTAAACATTTCTTTATTTACTTACTGCAGAGTTTTAAAATACACAAAGGACCTTATTTTGCTCAAATGTATTATTTGAAGATTTATCTGCAACACATAGAAAGTAAGCATCATTCGTTGCCATGGTTATTCATTGATAATTTTAATTGATTGATACATTTAATTTATTGATACATTTAATTCATTGATAATAGTAATTTATTTATATGAAATAAACAGTTACTTGTTGCATTATAATTCATAAAAAATAGTTATTTTCTTCAATATTGAACATCTTAATAGTAAATTATAATTTTCTGTTACAGATAAGAAATCATGTGGAACACTTCAGCAGACTCCTTGTATTTTGAGCATGCTGACCAAATGACATTTTCTCAATTTATTACGTGAATGTAATTAATAGGATGTAATTTTGTGATGTGATATGAATGTCAAATAAACCTTTCGAGTAATTGTTTTTGTATTTGTTTAAATGGGTTTCTTTTTTTTTATATTGTGAATTATTGAATAAAAATAATGAATGTATAATCAAATTTTTGATTTCAGTAAAAACGCCAACATTTTCAAAAAAACATTTTTAGTTTAATTATTACAATACTAATTTCAGAGAGTGAGAAATTTTGAAGATGTTAGCATAAGAACACAAAAATAACTAATAAATATAATTTTTTCAGTTAAAAAAATAAAAAAAAAGATGTACGTATCTTGCAATCTATTTATAGCTGAATGCTAATTTCGTTTGCAGTTTTAAAAGAAGAAAAAAATATGTTTATATTCTGAACAACACTGATACAATACCTTGATTAAAATGAAGCCACAAAAACACGATTAAATATTACACTGACTAGAACTTATTCAACTATAGAATGAGACGAACCATCGGACTGGATGAATGTTTCAAGTGATCTAAATGTTTGAGGTATCTGAAAATGTTCACTCTTCATGACTTGACTCCAACCCGACATCGGACGCGGTCGAAGTTTGATCCAGATGCTCTGCTTTTTTCGACGTGGCCCAGTGCTGCAGCTTTCCAGATGCAAAGATTCCATAAAAGATGGCACCAATGAAATATATTACAGCTACCACGTAGAAAACTGTTTTCCATTCACTAAGCAACTGATAATGGAAAATCAAACATTGTGGGGGTCGTATGAATGTTGAAATTACATAAATATAAGAGTTACGTGAGTTTGGAGATCAAATGAGTAATATAATAAGATTAAATGAGTAATATAGAAATCATATGAATTTGACGAATATGAGTCACTAAGAACTTGAAGATCGTACAAATGTGTGTGTATAAAAAAAATGTAGAGATTGTATTAATGTGGACAATGAAAAATGTAGAGATTGTACGAATGTGGACAATGAAAAATGTAGATGAGAAAATTTATAAATAAATATTTTCAAGGCAACCAACACTGTTTTGAACGATATTTCCAGCAACAATAGGAGAGATAATTCCAGGAATGCTTGCAAAAGTATTTGAAATTCCCATGACTATGCCAGCATACTGTCAAATATTTTCAGGTTATTGTTTTATTCATTAGGAAATTAAAGCCATTAGCTGGAAATTAGAATAAAACTATAATTGTGCAGTTCTATGGATAATTTGGTTTTTTTCTCAAAAGTCATTAAAAATAAGTCGTACGAATGGATAAAATTAAAAATTTTGGTTGATGTGGAAATAAGTTAGATGAAAAGTAAATTATATTCAGTGAAACTATCAATGCGAAAAAATTTTGCCCATAAAAATATAAAGAAATGACACCAATCAAAAGATCAAATGTAAAATCTTCTTTGAGATAGCAGCATGCATGCCATTGTAATAGAAACTTTGTGCAGTCACATTAAACAAGTTGAGATAGAAGAAACCTGTGGAGCAATGTCGAGCATGTTGGCGCTGAATCCTGACCATGCAAATCCTCCGAGACCGATTGATATGGTCAGACAAACTAAGACTGCAACCGGAGTCATGATGTAAGCCATGATGAGCATCAGAATAGTTTGGCAGATGAATGCTGAAAATAAAAAAAAATTCAAATATGACAGCATGCAAGCAATACATAATTTGTATACAAATTAAAAATGAAAATCATAAAAAAATATTCTGTGACTGACAATCTAGTGACTGTACTGGATAATACATTGGATACAACAAGGGTATCTAAGATAGTTTAAAAACCTGAGCAAGTGAATATTTTTCTGACTGCAACGGTTGAAAGAATTCCGTGAGATCTCAACAAATCAGCTATCTGTCCTCCCATGAGGATACTCAGACTCATAAAGAAATATGGAACAGCTGATAGTAAACCAATCTGAAATAAAAATTATTTTCAGAATATTTGTTGCATCTGCAAAATCACATAAATTGATATCAATACTATGGCAACTAATTATAGGTAAACACTAATGTTAAGTAAATTATTATGTGAAAGTTTTATTTGCAGACTTGCTTGTTTCAATGATTAAAGAAAAACTTCAATTGAAACATAATCTTCTACAATTTATCTCATACTAGCAAGGATATCCAAGTCTTTGAGGTTTTTTCTCATTTTTTGATGATAAATCGTAAAATAATAAACCGATTTTTTTAATTCAATCAATCAATCCATGCATTTATATAGTGCTATTTATGTGGCCTGCAATATCGCTTGGTCATGAACTGATCAAACAGGAATGTTTTCAGGGAAGAGAGTTCCAGCGAAAGGGACCAGAGTAAGAGAAAGAGCATTTAGCAAAAGAATGCTTAATAGTACAGAGACAAGAGCGATTATAGCTTATCTATGATATAAAATATGAGACACATAAAAAATTGGTTGAAATTTTTATGACAACAACTAAATGAAGTGTAAAGAAAACAAACCTGCCACAAGTCGTAATCACCGAGGTCGTTAAGGAATGTTGGAAGTTCTGTCATCATCGTGTAGAAACCCCAATTTTCGGCAAAGTGGGAAACTGCTATGGCGCACAGAGGAAGTGATAAAAAGATGGATTTCCATGGAATGGAAGTCTTAAAACAAACAAAAAACATTGAACAGACAATGTACTTATTTATTACTCGCTAAATTATTTCTTTTATCGTTGACATTAAAATACCGAATTCAAATCCTTGTAGCCAGACCTGGGAAAATACTGTAGTACGTAGAAAAACACTTTTTTCCTGTGAAAAAATCAACTCACTCTGGTCTGCATGTAAGACAATCCAATTGTTGAATTCAAATAATTCAGTTCTTCTTGAGATATGGTGCCATGATCTTCAGGGGATTCAACAACCAACCAGATCCAAAACACAAACCACACCAGTGCTAGTGAACCTGTTATATTAATTTAAAAAATCTGTTTTAATAATATTTGTCTATATAAATAATTATAAGTTAGAAACTTTGACAAGCTTTTTTCACATTAAAAAAAAATTACCAAAGCAATAAAATATTGACTGCCATCCAAGGTAGTGAGCGAGGAAGCCAGAAAGTGGAAAAGACAGCATCATCCCGAAATACGAACCTTCAGACAATATAAAATAAAAATTATAAAATAATTTAACTATCAGTTAATCATGTTTCCATAATAAATTATATTTTAACAAGTAAAGAAAAAAAAACGAGTTTTTTAACACAAACTTTAATTTCAAATACACTCTATTTAGAAATACGAAAGATGTTCAAATTAAGTTTATTTTTTATTATTTTTTTTTAAATTTAATCATGTATTGTCATCCAATAAAAAGCTATGCTGAAAGTTTCAGCTTCATAGCTAGTCAAAAAGCTGGTTAAATTTTACTTGCAAGATTTGTGTACAGAGAAAGCCACACACACACACACACAAACAGAGATTGTAACCTAATTAAAAGTTTGTAAAGAAATAAGCTAGCATTGAAATAAAAAAAATTATAGAAACTAACCACTGAGAGAGATACTGCTCAGCTTGCTGCACTCCAGAGGGGGTGCCCATTTGCTCCAAAGTGTATGCATCGAGGGATATGTCACCCCCTTGAAATTATTCAAAAGTAAAATTAAAATTTGTTTTATTAAACACATAAATATTCAACACTTTAGAGCATATCAGTGAATTGAACCAACATTACATAAATAAATATAACAGAGGGAGGGAGGGAGAGGGAGAGAGAGAGGGAGGGAAAGAGAGAGAAAAAGAGAGAGAAAAACTGATGTTCAACCATGTGCTACAAACATTACAGTCATGTTGTGAGTTGTGACTATTATCGTGTGAAACAGATATTCAATACAGATCACCTACACAAACACACACACGTGGAAAACAAGACAAAAAAATAATTTCCAAATTATTTTATGTCTTGAAAGCATAATTTAGTATATACAAGCTGAAGTGATGAGCACTGAAAAAATTACATTATTAACATTTTCATGATTATAATAAATTAAAAATAAAAACTTATAATAAAAACATCTTTGCATATTTAATGAAGTAGAACCAGCTGTTCAATGCTTTACCCTCGATACTTGACAGTACATTAAATATGTGACAATACATCCAATTTTCAAATACTTTCAATAGTAATATAATGCCTTCAATGTGTGGAAATACGTAATAACAGATTCAATACATCTGGTACATGGTAATAAATTTAATACGAAAAAATACTGTTTATTAGTGTTTATACACAACTGGAGATCCAATACATATGAATATATTCAATGAATAACAATACATTCAAAACATGACAACACATGAAAATACACAATAGATTCAATACACTACAATTCATAACAGGACCTTTAATACATATACATTTAAGACATTTCACTACATTACAGTGCATTTAATACAAGACAATAAATAACAGCACAATCAATACACAACAATAAATAACAATACATTCAATACAAAAAAATGTATTTAATACACAACAACAAATAACAGTACATTCAATACACAAAAATGTATTTAATAAACAACAATAAATAACAGTACATTCAATACATAACAATGCATTCAATAGATAGGAAGAATAAAAAAAATACATACAGCACATGACGATGCATTAACACTTTAAGAAAATATAACATTACATTGAATAAATAAAAAAAACAAAACAAAACAAATTCCAACGCAAATCTATTACATTTTAAAACAAATAAACCATCCAACTGTATTACAAGCACATAGCTTGGGTAAACATTCAATTCAAAAATTGTACCATCAATAATAATCAATAATAATCTGTTGAATTTCACCACCTGTTAGCGAGTTGTGTACACAAATTAAGACAGGTTAACTTACATAATAAAATCTTAATTCTATTGAAACAATTTAACACAAATACATATTTACTTGTATACAGAAGTACAATAAAGTCAATGTTTACATCACATAACAAGTACAATTAGACTACGAGACTATGTATGATTCGTACTAATATAAAACAGCTAAACAACACACTGCATGCAAGCTAAATTCACCTCGCACAACCCCTCTAACAATCTCACAGCGATGAGGACACCAATACCGAACCGGGCAGCCAAGGGGGTTAGTAGTGTGAGCAGGCCTGTGCATAAAACACCGGAACCGTACAAAATTTTCCCGCCAAACTTGGAAGAGAGGAAACCTAAAAGTAACAAATAAAAAGAAGATTTTAGAAATTGAGAACCTGAACTAAATTGTTTGCAATTCAACTCTAAGTTAGTAATGTGACAATTAAAGAGAAGTAATGTAAGCAGTGAATTTTTAATTCCACTTAGAGCAGTTCTGTTACCTCTAAAATTTTGCACATTTGTCAGTTGCATTATAAATAAAATGAAAAAAAAATAACATTTCAAATTTTAGAAAATAACAAAAAATATTAATTATCCTGATTCAGCCAGATAAAACAATACAACCATGTTATTTGTATTTTTTCAATAAAAAAATCAATCAGATTTGATCATCGAGGTTGGTAAATGTTTCAATGCCAACAATATTGAATGAAAGCCGGATAGAAAAAATCAATATTAAACTAAAAAAAAGCAGAAACAACTGCTATGCTGAATTGGTTATTTTAAATAAATAAATGAACATGTCACAAAACTCTGTTCAAAGTTCAGACTGGAAAAAGTTACCTCCAGGAAGCTGAGTGACAGCATAGCCCCAAAAGAATGCAGCTAATAATATCCCTTGCATTTGTGGAGACCAATCAAAATCAACAACCTGAAAATCAAGCCAAAACCAAAAACTATGAGAATTTCAAAGTTTTAAAATGATAAAAAGTATGATATTGTTTTCATGCTTGAAGCGGTTTAAAAAATTTAAATAAGAATCATACACAGGCACACACACATACATACATACATACATACATCCAAGCCCGGAGAAAGGAGGAGGGAAACGTTAAAAATATTAAATTATGATCCACAACATGAAGAACTTTGGTATTTCCTACATACTGCTTTAACAGTCTTAAAACACCTGTCTTGAAGGACTATAACTATTATTAAAAAAATGGCTCATTTAGTCATTTAGTCTGGCATTATTTTCTACACAACTAGGCAGTAATACCACAAGACAATCTGTCCATAATATGAAAAACAAATAAATGTAGCTGATATTAAATATTTATAGAAAATAACCACCATCTGCAAATGACTTAACTTTATATTTAGTTTAACAAACAAGATTAAAATCAGCAAAAAATGCCCTATGAAAACATTTTAATAATTAAATTAACAGTTAATCTAAACTAAAGTTTTCAAAAAGCTAAGTTTTCTATTAAATAAAATTACTTGTAGACTTAAATTAATTGACATTCATGCATGATACTTACTGTCACAAGTGTTCCATTGATGTTTTCAGTTCTGTTGTTTATCATGGCTACAACAGCAACACTGAGGTTGGTTCTCATGCAATATAAATTGCCTGGAGAAAATGATTGGTATGTATTATCGCATTTTAACAGCCGTCCTGTACTTGTATATCAAATTTAAATAACTTACAAAAACCAAGAAAGCCAAAAATGGCCAGTACGTATCGCTTTGGAATATGGCAGCATCCTTTGAGCTTATTAGTGTCTTCTTCTCTGGAAAATGGCTCATACGAATCTCTGATTGCTGTTTTTTCACAAGGTGCTACTTCCGATGCCATCACGGATTCTGAAATTCTGAGCAATTCTTTATTGCAGTGTTTCACTTTCAGCTGTTCCAGTAAGTAATGCTTAACATGCAAACATCTGGAAACTTGAATCAATTATTGCTGCAAAAATACGAATTCCTCAATAGATTTTATTAAGTCCACGCCAAAAAGATATCACAGTAACTACTAACATCATCTTGTTTACTTTCACCTATACAGAAATCGAAGCATCTTAACAACTCTTTCTTAACCCTCAGGTGGACAGCAGCCTGTCTGTGCTAATTGGCGCCACCCACGCAGTGGCGGATCCAGAAATTCCTGATCGATGGGGAGATGCAGGTACGTCACTTAAAAAATTTTTCACCAAAAATGCTGATGACCGAGGGAGGGGGGGGGAGTAATCGTAAGTATTTTTCTAAAAAATTCAAAGATTCACACTTTCTCCACCCAAAAAAGCTGATGACCCGAGTGTATAGTCGTAGGTATTTTCAACAATTTTACTTTCAGCTACGTTCATTTCCAAAAATCCGAGTTTAATTGATACTATGGTGGGTGATGCATTCTCCCAGTCCCTCCTGGATTCTGGACCCGTCCTTTAGGCCACGATCTGCATACCTACATGACATGCTTTGATGTGGAAAGCTGTTGGTTGATCTTTAAACAACAGTTGGACATGGCTATGACATATTTTGTTCCTCTGTGTATTAAAGGATCAAGGTCAAAAAAAGAAAAAACTCCGAAAATTCTTAGAATGATTTACAAGGCCAAGTTGTGGTTCTGGAAGAGATGGAAGGCTACTGATGCTTTGAAACACAAGGTTTGCTATGTCGAGTTTTCAAAGAAATGTTCTAAATTGGCCAAGGAAGTTCAAGTTACCACTGAGAGAAAACTTATCTTGGGGGGTAACATTGGAGCGTTTTACAGGTACGTCAGCAGTAAGCTATTTACTCATCCTCGAATTGGTAGCATTGATTCGGGAAATGGCAACTCTACATCTGACGCTACCGAAATTGCCAACATTTTCAATAACTATTTTGCAAGCGTGTTTACATTCGACAATGGCGTTAATCCCATGTTGGATCCTCGATCACCGAGCTCCTTGGAGGACGTCTCCTTTACGCCGTCGACCGTTGTGAAAACGCTAAAATCTCTCAATAACTCATGTTCTCTTGGTCCAGATGGCATTCCGAACCTACTTTTGAAGAAATGCGCTTCCAGTCTAGCAACGCCTCTTTGTCATATTTTCCACACGTCTTTAAAATCTAAAATACTACCAAAAGAGTGGAAAGCAGCATTTATTCAACCCATCCATAAAAAAGGTCCCACCAGCAATCCTTCTAATTACCGACCCATTTCTCTTACTTGTACCTGTTGTCGCATTATGGAGAAAATAATTAATAAAACCATGCAACACTATTTAATTGAACACAATCTCATCTCTCGACACCAACATGGATTTTTACAGTCAAGGTCAACCAGTACTAATCTACTTGAATGTGTATCTGACTGGTCATTGTCAATGGAGAAACGCAGACGCACGGATATAATTTATTTTGATTTTCAAAAAGCCTTTGATTCCATTTCTCATCTCAAATTAAAAAGAAAGTTGGAAGCTTATGGAATAGCTGGAGATCTATTGGCATGGATCACTGACTTTTTAAAGGATCGCCGCCAGATGGTTCAGATAGACCGTAGCCTGTCTGAGCCAAGAGCTGTTACAAGCGGGGTTCCGCAAGACAGTGTTCTCGGTCCAACTCTGTTCCTGATCTATATTAACGATGTTACAGATAGTGTGGAGTTGGGATCGATCTCAGTCAAACTATTTGCCGACGACATCAAACTGTATGCACCTGTCCAGCCTAATGCCAACAACTTACAGAAGGCAATTGACCACTTGCTGGTATGGAGCAAAGACTGGCAGTTGAACTTGGCACTGGAAAAATGTCTTGTTCTCTCTATTTTTGGTCCCGCAGGTGCAAAACTTAAATCTCCCATCTACACCATTGACTCTTACCAACAAAGAACGTTGATCATATCAGAGACCTAGGAGTAATTGTGGATGCTAGCCTGAGTTTCAAATATCACGTGGCAAATATCGTTCATGTTGCGTCTGTGAGATCGCGTCTCATCATTAAATCATTTACATCTAAAGATCCAGATTTGCTTAAGCAAGCTTTTTGCACATATGTTCGACCTCTTCTGGAGTATTGCTCGCAGGTGTGGAATCCTCATCACCGATATCTTATTGACGATATCGAAAGAATTCAAAAAAGATTTACCAAGGCGATCCCGGCTCTCAAGAACCTTCCGTATGCGGTGAGACTCAAAACTCTCAATCTCCCATCACTTGAACACCGAAGACTCATTAGTGATCTTTGTTTGTGCTACAGCTTTTTGAACGGTTTTATTGATTCCGACTTAAAACATAGTTTTCAGTTCTCCATGTATCATTCCACTAGGGGTCACCAGTTCAAGCTAAAATCTGTCTTTAATAGAGTTGATGTTACCAAATTTTTCTATACTAATCGTGTTATTAATATATGGAACCAATTGCCTAGCGATATTGTCAGTTCAACCACTCTCAGTAGGTTTAAATGTCTCGTAGCGGAAGCCAACCTATCAAACTTTCTCACATATAAATAGATATCTGATTGCTCTATTATTACTCCTTCTGTGACATCCTCATTTAAAAACTAGTATCTATCTGGTACCTAGATCTAAATACAAATATTTATCTGATTACCTTGTTGTTACTAATCCATCTATTATGTATTAGTTAATATTCATATATAGTCATATAGTTTATATTTTGAACACAACTTTTCTGTTTTACTTTTGCCTGGCTCGTCGCCTCACATCAGACGGTTTATTTTGTTTTGTTTTTCTTTAGTTTATATTGTGTTCTGTCCGAACAGTATTAGTGGCCCTTTGGGTCCCTCTGTTCGTGTACCAATAAATAAATAAATAAATAAATAAATAAATAAACCAATGTTTCCAGGCTTTTTTAATAACATATCAAACATATTTTGTACACTACTATATTTTTTCAATATACATTTCGTTCAGGTATCTAAGTTATGAAAAATTTTTGGGGATAAAGTGGCAGAAATGATATGCCTGTCTGCTTCTAGGGACCGTGATCCAGTTAGCAGTCTATCTGTTTGTCCTAGAATCTTTTCACCAACATTTCTTTTACTTTCAATTCTGTCAGACTAGCTAAAGTTCTGAAATTTTAAGCATCAACCAGGGATGTCATTTAGACGTGATTTTGAAGTGGGCCAGTGGGCCTCTTCTGACGTTGAAGTGGGTCTTCTTTGAATTTGATCTGAACCTCTTCTAACGTTGAAATTGGACCCTTAGAAACAAATTAGGACAAGTATCTGCAAATACCCCTTCCCCGGTCATCATCAGTTATTTTGAAAGAAATTTTTTTAGCAAATCACTAAAATTTGTTTTTATAAAAAATCAGTTCATTAAATGGAAAGTGAAGTTCTTTTGATAACCACTGTGCTTTAGAGGGTTAGGGTGCAAAATGTTATTTTGTCAACAGAATTACTAAAGGTGCAGTTAACTTTCGCCCATCATTGTTTATACGTTTACTAGGTTTAACAGTTACTTACACGTAGTCATCAAATTTTCATGAGCGCTAAAGTTTTCATCATTATGTGTTTTGCTGCCCCGTCGTTGGTTATCGACTTTTTTGCAGGACGGAAGAGTTCAATAAATTTCACCGCACTTTTTGTTCAATGACTTTTTACCTCCCAGTCATCGAAGGAATGACATGGTTTTATGGGGGAGGGCTTTTGTGAAGAGGGATGGGGAAAAAAATTGCATAAAAAGCGTGACATAATTTATGGGCGAACCTTTTTTCTATATGTCTTAATAATTGAAAAAATATGTTAAATGAAAGCTCCAAACTTTTATTAGATTAAAAAAATATTTACAGTAGTTTTTTTTAGTTTTTGGAAATTAATGTGAAAGTTTATCATACAAGACGGTACCCCGTAAACTAGAATAGTACAATAGTACCACATAGACATAGTGTCACATTTATGAAGTAATTAATAATATTTAATTGATAATGGGTGTATACTGCATTGTCATCTAAAACCAATATGCATGCAAAATTTTAACTCAATCTGAGAGCGAAAAGTGAGTGAAAAATTGAATGCAATATTTAGGTACATGTCACAGACATACAAATCTAATTAAACCTGTTTCCACAAAGCACTCAAGATGCTTTTGTTTACAAAACTCTCTTAAGCAAGGAGTTGACTCGCATTGCTAAAGGGGTAGGTGCCTATAAATGGCTGCCTTCGTAAGAACCCTTTCTCGCCTTTGAGCAAGACTTGTCTTGAAAAAGGCGTGTGCTAAATGTCAGTAAAATAAAAAAAAACAAATTTTTAGAGAGGGAGACTGGTTGATGATGAAACAATTGATGGTGTAAACAGACTTGTGGTGAAACAGATCGGAAAAACTAGGAAAATTAAGTTATCTGTACTTATAAACTAAAACAACCGACTTGGGATATTCCAGAATGTTCTTCACATAATAACAAAACAACTAAATAAACACAAAAGCCAAACTAGTAACAACGTAGTTGTTAAGGTTTATATAAAATGAATTGGGTTCAAGAAGGTTCAATACAGCGACATACCTAGATGTCATTCAAATATGAAGCAATTTGTCAGCTTTTACAATAGCAATATTGTTACAATGTTATTTAAATCAAGTTTTCTTGAGTGTACGTACATATACAATTTGATTCAAAAAATGTAATTCCGATTCTAAAACGAGTACAAGCAACATATAGAGAATTAAAAAGGCGTTTGCATTGAAGGCACCACAGGACCGACTATCACTAGAGAAATAATAAATTTATTGAAGCAGAGAATAAGAAAAAAAAAATTAAACAATGCATGTTCTGTAACTGTATAGTTGTTTTATACAAAGTCGTTCACTGTTGGCCTCCAGCCGTGAGATTGTCCTCTATCGGAAAAAAGATGGTGACCCCGACGTGGTTGATTAGTGACGCGATAGTCTTGAAAGTTCAAATCATCGGATGAACTGTCAGATGAAATTGACAAAACTCTGGTCTGTATTTCCCGTATATTTCTAGGTGGAAAAAACTCAGAACGATTCATCTGTTTTCTCCTGAGTTGAGGCTGGGAAGAATATCTGCTCCTATCACTACTCGTAATTTTCTTTCTTCTATTGGAATAGGATGTTCCATTTCCTTCAACAAGGGCAACAGCAATACCGTCAACTTCATCAAAATAGTTTGACGATGGGGAAACAGTACAAGCCACATCAGCAACTTTCGATCCATGATTCACGTAAACTTTATTTCTTTGAAAATTCACCTCGATATTTTCTCCTTCGTGTAAACTAGACCTGTCGAGATTTGCTTGCACGCTCACATCGCGCACCTTCACTTTCCATTGATCGCTTTTTCCATTTGTGGATCGATAATTTAGAGGAGAGGTGCTAGTCCGTTCTGAAGATGGATAATGGAGATTATTGTTATTTCTTCTTCTTCTGTATCTGGCGCCGTCCAACGTGTCGAAAGCACTGGATGCTCTTGTCGTTGGTTTGTTTCTAACATGATTCAGTGTCAAGGTGTCAAATTGATGAGACGGATCGGTTCGAAAATTGTCTACTCTCACAGGTCCTCTCTCTCTAGCAACTATATTTCGAAAAAAATTTTGAAAATCTATGACGTCGGCTACCTTTTCAAGTTTATAAGTATATATTTCATACTTAAAATCTGGAATCTTGGACTTAATGACGCAGTCGAGAACATTAGTGTATTTGCTGTCTTGGTAAATATCGTAGATGCGATCGATGGGGATGCTGTCGAAAGGAGTTTTCTGACTGAAAGTAAGAACTTTCGTCAATCCTCCTCCTGTCACCAGTCCGTCGCGTGAAAGTTTCAAAGTTGTTTTCACAGCTTTTCCAAAATTAACAATCGATTTTGCAATATCAGCTGAAAAATCGCGCATACTGTTGGAGAAGAACTTTCCATGGAGCCAAGCATTTTTCTTTATTTGAGTTAGTTCAGATCGCGTAGAATAGATATCACTCCCAAAAATTGACATTTTGGTACACTCGATAATCGGTTATCTTCTTAACCAAAAAGACATTATATTTTTCAGACTTCTGAAGCAATCCAACAGAACAAAACAAGCAATTTTTATGCAAATCACTAAAATACCTCCATTTCATAAACGTTGAGTTACCCACGCCTTAATGCTTCAAGACCGACGTAGGTTGCGCTTGATGAAAGCACAATTGAGCAGTCGAAAAGCTGAATGTAATGTTCATTCAACAGGCTGAATATATCTGCGCTATAGTTAATGAATTGCTAATAATCGATGCCTCAAATAACGACGTGCTATTTCCCAAATAGTTCATATCTTATTGTTGTTGCTAGTAATCTTAGTAATCCATGTTTGCTTTAAAAATGTCATAACTCTGAGGATAAAATAAGACGCTAAAAATGCAACTTTATTGCAAACTTCATTCCTGTCTATTTTCGTAGGGATGTCCTATTAGGCAAAAAAAAACCCCGAACAAATCAACCTTTTAAAAACGTGCATGACCCGACCCATGTTATTTTTTGACACATTTCAGTCAAGGTCAGTCCTTTCTATTTATTCCGTACTGCCTGTGAGAATTTGTAACCACGCCAATTTCTTATTCTGGAAAAAGATTTCCAATTCAAGATTATGGACTTCTGGAAAAATGTAAATCGTATCATTCATATAAAGACTCTTTTTGTGCATTTTTGATCTGCATTCCGCATCAGTATACTGTAAGTAGTAACGTCGCTTAAACAACTATTTTGAACTCGAAAAAGAACGTCGGGTTTTTGTAAATGAATCGAAGAATATTGCT
Source organism: Erpobdella octoculata (assembly GCA_963978895.1). NCBI lineage: Eukaryota > Metazoa > Annelida > Clitellata > Hirudinida > Erpobdellidae > Erpobdella > Erpobdella octoculata. Next base: position 23,078,431 of record OZ022244.1, read on the forward strand.
ATGGGGAGTTATCCAAGATACTTTTGAAGAATTTAAAATTGCCTTAGTCGAGACATATTTTTCTATGATAAATCAAAAACTGTAATTAAATTAAATGTAAGCATAGATAAAAACAAACAGGATGAAGTTGCAAACTAAGTAAGCAATAAAAGTTGAAATTTTTTAAAAACTCCTAAGGGAGCCCAGGCCCCCTTATTGAATCCACCCCCTTAGAAGTTTAATTTTTGTATTACTTTAATTGCTTACTTAGCTTGCAACTTCATTCTGTTTGTCTCTATCCCGAGGCTTTATCTTCACTGAATTTACCTCTCGACCACCAAAAGCTCTGACATCTAGTAGATATTTAAGAATTTCGGGTTTTATTAAACCAATTCAATGCAAAATATATTTCAAATAATAATATCTCAAAAAACATTTAGACCTCCACCGTCAGGTTTATCAAAAAATGTTGAAAATTACACTTTCCTTTTTCTAAATAGGTTCAGACAACTTAACAGCAAATTCTTACAGCAATAATCATGTCCGGGCTAGGCCAACTTGCCACCGGACTGGGTCGGGGCATAAAAAATCGGCCCGTTTAATTATTCTATTGTTTCCGGCTAAATTAAAAACAGGAAAACAATACACATGTTTTCTCCAACGGCTGAAGGGCTACTTATAAAAATTCTTACAAGCTGGCTTCCCCTTAAATTTTTTTTTAAAGCAATGGAACAATATAACGACTTTTTCGACTACGCCACTTTAATAAAACTCGGATTCATTATCATTATCATTATCATTATTAACGATGAAGCGTTTTTGAATATCTAATAAAACTCTTTAGTTAAGCGCTTGTTCATTTACGTCACTAAAAACAATTTGATGTTTCAGATAGTAAACACACTTTCATCTGTTTGTGCCCCTTGAAAGTTTTCCCATGGGGTGCTGTGTGGGTATTTGCAAGAAAAGTTTAAATACGGCGGCTACCCAGGTAGTATTTGTTATCGTTCGTAATGATTTGTTAACTTCGTTCTCAGTTTTCCGAGAGATTGTGGCTGTAAAACTATTAACACATTTTTAACGATGATTAGCAGCAAGCGATTAGTTGGCCGGCGGCTAGTTGGGCGGCGACTAGATGGGTTGGCATCGACTAGTTTACTACTAGACGTTTACTACTTGAGAACTATTATGATTTATGAAACTAACATTAATAACTGAAAGCAAATTTTGGAAAACTTAAGAAAAGTTTGTAAAACAATCGGATGTTGAATGTTTTCAATTGTTTTACACTAAAAAAACTATAATTTTAGCTATACTAACTATTTGCGAAATAATATTTGGAATTAAAAAGTATTTTTTAAAGTGATATCACGATCAAACAAGTTTCAGAATCACTGAATATTAATTATGTTTGAAAGATTTGAAAGCAATCTACGGAACTCTGATTCTGATACAAGTTTGATTGCTATGGAAGTTCATTCCACGTTTCGGGACCGATGATTCCAAGACATCTGTCATCAAGTGATGTTCGACGTAAGCCAGGCACGACGAGAATAAAATTAGATCTGAATCACCTATGGTCGGCGACATAATTGACTGGATGAAGATACAGGCTGAAGTAGTAAGGACTTTTTCGTGCAAACATTCAATCTAGAGTAGCGCGAATTTTTCAACTACTTTTTCCGGACAAACTGAAGGCGATTGAGTTTTAAGATCCATCAAGTGCGGAGCTGCGATAGTCAATCCAACAAGGTGACTGATTTTATGAGCGTTTTTTTCTAAGGATCGATCGAGATTTGCTTATGCTTCTAGAAGACCTTATTTAAGAATGGAGAAACAGGAGTAGACGGCGCTGCGAACATGTGACCGCATGGTCAACTCAAAGTCTACGAAGACTCCGAGGTTTTAAACCGTAGACGTGACACTAATGTCGGTGCCGCAGATGTAAGTTTTTGGAATAATGTGACCTCGGATTTGTCTGGATTGAGCTGCCAACGACTGATGTGCATGACACAACCGGACATTCGTGCAGAAAGATCAGCAGTCTGGTCGGGGAAGCAGCGATCTCGGTGTCGTCAGCGTAGAGGTGGCAATGGAGGTTGTGATTATTAAAAGCAAGTCTAATTTTTTTTTTTGTAAAAAAGAAAAGTAGACCAAAAATGGAACCCTGTGGGTCCCGCAGTCGGAAGATGAGAGCGAGGATGATGAGTCGCCGTAACTGACGTAGAACAGGCGATTTGTTAGATAAGACCACATCGGCAAGGTCAGTGAAGCGACAAGACAATTGTAATTGTTGAAGTAGGATGTTCTAGTTTAAAGTATTAAACACAGCAGACAGGTCGAGAAGCAAGAGCTTGCCGCAGTCGGTGGATTGAAGTAGATAAGAGGCATGGGCGATGTTTTTCTCTTCTTTTTCTTCCCATATACTGACAGACTGACATATAAAGCACATAGCGTAATTCATCTGCAACTCGACAACTTTACAAATAAAATATTTTAATGGGAAAAATTGTATTTGAGTTATACAACAAATACAAGTTTTACTGTAAATTGTTTTATGACTAGGATAAATGAATGTTCAATAACTAAACGTGTTTGTGAAAAATGTCATTTCAAAATGATGAACATTTACAGAGTCCCAGTCCAAGAAGAACCCACGAAAAGGCGACGCTTGAAACTCTTGCCGTAAACAGCATGCAAGACCCTCGCGCTCTATCCAACGGGCTACGCAAAGATACCGTAGAGGATTACGATCCAAGTCACAAAGTGAAGAGAGAAGGTATTATTCATCGAGTTTTTGATAAAATATCGGAATTAGCAGCAAAAGATCCTCATAGACATAGTGAAAACAAAATAGCTTTAGTAGAAAAGAAAGCGAGGGTAGATATGACTGAAGAGGAATTGCTTGAAGAAGAGCTTAAACGCAAAGAATACAAAGAAAAATTAAAAAAAATGGAAGACGAAAATCTTAGAAAAATTGAAGAAGCTAAAAAAGAATTAGACAAAATTAACGAGGAGTTAAAAATGATTGAAAAAGAACAAGAAAACTGGGTTCGTCCAAAAGAAAAAGCAACAAAAAAATCACCCTTTATAAACAAAGTTACTCCATTAGAATCAGCCGTTGGCAATGACGTTAGGAGTTTCAGGTTTGACAAAATCAGCACATCTATTGTAAAATTAAAACCACTGGGAAAAGACAAACAGAAATTACATCAAACAACTTCAAAGCAGCTTGTGAAAGAATCCAAAAAAGATGGAGGAGAGTATGACAGCGTTAACGACCCATTGGAGGTAGAAGAAATTAAAAGCGGTAGATGATCATTTTATACTATATACTTTTTTTTAATCTAGTTTTTTTCAGATAAAATTTTTATACAGAGCGTGACACGAGGACATGATTCTGTCCCAGTCCCCCCCCCCACCTCGCATTCAAAAATTTAATCGCATCCCCTTTCTATTTCCGTTGTATTTTTTCCGAATCTTCCGGGTTTTTTATTTCCTTAATTTTTATTTCTATCTCTTCATTATCTAGCCCCCCCGTACAACAAAATTTTTGTCACGATATAAAGTCAGTATTTCTGGCCCGAATCGCGTTGTGCAGTAAGTACCTACAACCAGGGCCGGATTAACACTTATAAAAGCCCTGGTGCACTGAGAAAAATGAGGCCCCTCTTGCTTCCAAAAAACCTGATGGGGGTGTAGTCGGCGAGGCACTTTTCAAATTATTTTTTAAAACCCTCTTTTCATTTTTCTATCCAAAAAAACCAATAAGCAAAGTTGTGACACTTTAACTCACAAACTTAACAATCATTGTCCACAATGTAGTTTTTTGAATATTACGCTTGCATAATAATTTTTTTATTTTAAAATTTTGAGGCCCCCATGCTCCGAGGCCATGGTTAATCCGCCATTGCCTAAAGCCGCAATCCCTGATTAAAGAAATAAATATAATGTCTGATAGATAGAGTGATTTATTAAATAGAAAAACTAGAAATAGTAAGGGAAAATATTTATGGCAAATATTCGATTTCGTCCAGTGTTTTACGTATGTCTTTACAAATGTCTGAAATAATTTTACTGTTAAAAATCGATAACTGACAAACAAATTATTCAAATTTACATGTTTTTATATTAAAATAAAATATCAGTTTGTTGTTCAACAATGAACTTAAACTAAGGTCATGATAATCTATTGTAGAGTCTTTTCCCGCTCGTTTAGTTTTTGCTTTTTTCCATTGATATGAAAAAAGTGCCTAAAAATCTTACTACAGTTGCCTCACAGCATTATATAGTTGTGTCACTTTCTGATATAGTAGCAAGTTTTTAGTAGAAACAACTGTAATTTGAGCCAAGTTTGGATTACGACTGGTTCTAGAGTTTTGTTATAAGAATCATTAAATTTATACTCAAATAATAGAGATTCAAAATATTTTCAATCTTTAATAGAGGAGCAGGCCAATATTTCAAATCTCAGCTCAATTGGATGACGGGAAGTTAGTTATATTTCATTTCTAAGATTTTCAATTATTCAAGCAAGCAAGCAAGACCGGCGGTAAAGTCAATAATGGATTTTAAAAAAGTTGGTTTTTGTGTTTTTTTACAAAACAAAATTTTAAGCAACAAAAACCTTTGTTGTCTTGGCGCAAAAGTCAGTAAAACAATTCAACTGATTAAATGCTTAAAAGATTAAATATTTTATTTGTATTATTTTTTATCAGCTGGAGAAAGCAGCGCGGCAAGTAATTTTTTCTTTGGAAACGAGGATGGAATCGCTTGTTGCGTAGGCCCGTACAAACTACTTGGCCTTATCGGGAAGGGGTGCTGTGGAAAGGTTTACATTTTTTTTGTTCATTTCAGATACATTAAATGGTGGTTTGAGATAGTTATTTTATAGAAAAAAATCTGGCTCGAGTGTGAGCGTGGCTGTCTTTAGTGAAATATTAAAAAACTAAATTAATAAAAACACGGTGATGATAAAAAAAAAGTTCATCCGCATGAAACTATACAAATATAGATAAAATTAATGTGAAACATTTGAAACGTAAATAATTTTAGATCCTTACATCAAACACTTCTTTAACTTCTAATCAACTACATCTATGTTTTGTTTCATCCACACTGCTCTAGAAAGAAGCCTTTTTGCCGATGCAGTTTTAAATGTTTTCAATATTAAACATCTTATCTTAATATGCCAAATAAACTTAAAAATAATTCAAATACATTGTGATAAACTCTGTAACTGAATCACTTTTCTAGTCACTTTATAAATTTTTTTCTGAATAATTCCAAAGCTGATATACTTAAATTAGTTGGATAAATATAATATATTTTATATTGAGCTTTTACAAGCTGTTCGCTTGAAATTATAGCTCAATTCAGCCAGGGACGTTATATCAGTAAAACCTGAGGGGGGAAAAGGGTGAAAGTACCCATACGTTCCAACACATTCTATCCTCATAATGGTATAAATATCTTTTCAAAAATGCTGATGACGGAGGGGGGTAGCCATAAACATTTTTTCAAAAAAATTCAACGTCTACTTTATTGTCAAGAGAACCCACTACAACGTCTAGAAAATCTACTTCGACGTCCAGGGAACCCCCTTCAAAGTCAGGAGCGACAGACCCCTCTTTCTTTAAATTAAGTTTCGGAACTCAACTAGATTTAAGCATACTCTCAAATAAATTTCTGTATAATTGTTAAATAATACGGCTAAAAAACTAAACTACAAGGCTGGTGTAAAAAATTTAGTTAATAAAAAGAAATAAGCCCACGAACTGAGTAAGTTTAAAAATCGTCTCACCTTAGGCAACTTTCCCAACATGGCCTAAAGTTTTAAAGGTTTTGTCGCATAACTTTCTTGAGAAATGGTTGCGTTAAATACAACCGCCACTTATATTTATACTGTTCATGAGTTTATAATTATTTTAAATATATTTTGAAAAGGTTGTTTTGGCACAAAACAAGTTTTCTGAGATGCATTACGCCATAAAAATAGTTAAGAAACAAGTGAGATATAGCAATCTGGTGATGTCAGAGAAAAATGTCATGGAAACTTTGAGACCAAATTGGCATCCCTTCATCGTTAAAATATTCTCTTGTTTCCAGACTACAGTAATTATAATAAACTTCTGAAAAAATGCATTTAAAATTTTGATTCTGTTTGAAAATTTATTCAAGGGCCACGTTCTGTTTGTCATGGAATATCTTGAAGGAAGGAGTATGAATTTTATATTGAACATCGAAAAAAGTTTCTCTGAACCACGGACTGTGTTTTATTCTGCATGTATGCTGCTTGCAATTGGATATCTTCACCTCTTCGATATTGCTCATCGGTTTATAATTTTTTTCTTACAATTCATTTGACTATTTAGATCATTTGTGACAAAAACAAAAATTATAGAAATGGAAGATTACATAACATCCATTAAAAATGTGATAACAAATTTTTTATTTGACTAAAAATCATTTTTATTTAAGTAGAAATAATTTTCATTTGAGTAAAAATCATTTTTATTTGAGTAACAATCATTTTTATTTGAGTAACAATCATTTTTATTAAATGTTTTATGTTTCAGGCCATTCAACCATGCCGCATTAAACTAGTATGATAAGGATAAGCATAAGCGTTTTCTAACGTTCATTAATAATAAAATAATATTACATATTACCCAAAATATTACAAGAAAGATCACTGCTTTATGTGTCTCGAAACAGCCCTTTCTTTAAAAGAAATATTTTCACGATTGAAATAGATTATTGTTTTTAAAGTGATATCAAATTAGAAAACATCGTTTTGGACCGATTCGGTTATCCAAAGCTGATTGATTTTGGCATGGCGGTGACAGAAGCGAGACACAACACACCGATACATGAAAAGTCTGGAACCCGGTTGTATCAGGGACCTGAATTTTTAATTCCTGGTATGATAACCAGAAGGTCCAGTGACTATTGGAGTCTCGGCGTAATCATACATGCCATGTTGACAGGACATGTAAGATGCAATTTCAGATAAATGATATCTTTTAAATGTTCATTACTATTTTTAAGTTTTTGAATGTTGGTTTACATTGAAAATTCTGCAATTTTTTGTTTAGTTTATAACGGTTCTTCCTACATTAGTGATGGACGAGACAAAACTTAGCAGAAAAGCTCATGATTTGCTGAAAAAAGTCAGTGTAAATAAGCAATTAAATCGTCTTGTTTTATTATATTTAGTTGTTAACACGGACATGGTCACACATAAATACCAAAATGCATGCTTTTTTATTAGATTTTCTATCAAGATCCGCTGGAAAGACTGGGAGCTGGACAGAATGGAGGAAGAGACATAATGAGACATGTTTTCTTTAAAGTAGAAAATTTTACTTGCTTTGCTCATCAAGTGAATAACTACTCACCCTCGTTTTAATTTAAATTATTTATCAAGGACACAAATTGGGACGACCTTCTCAATAGAAAAACAAAATCACCTTCATTTATTATTAAACCAGTAAGATTATTAATTTATATCTTTTGTTAATGTCATTTTAGCAAGTGTGGAAGTAATGATGCTATTTGATAAGATATTAACTCAGCAGTCACAATTAAAACAAAATCGTAACAAAGTAACAACGGCAATTGTAAGAGCCGCTGAGTTTTCGTTAGTCTCGAATGTTTGCTTGCTTGATTGCTTGCTTGTAAACAAATTTTGGAAGTACATGGGCATTGGTGGTATTGCTGTAAAGCGTTCCCTTGTTAATTTAATAATTTAATTGAAAATAAACAAGCTTTCTGTCATCCAACTGAAATATAAACTCGTTTCTTATGCAATCTATTAAATTTAAAAGTTTTTCTAAAATAATGCATTTCAGTTAAAAAAAAGTATTCTATGTCTTATTAAACAGCAAATCAAAATATTTGCAAAAAAATATTAGTTTTTCAATTTTGTTATTGTTTTTTCTTTTTCCATAAACTTGAATTTATTCCTTGTTGATATTATTGATTTCTGTTAATTCTAATAACAATTAATTTTTAAATTTAAATTCATTAACTAAATCTTATTGAATTAATATTTTAATGATTTCGAACTTATAACAAACTGATCTGGAAGAGTTCAAATATTTTAGATTATACTCTACACTAGAATACTAAAGGGACCGGGCCTTGATTTTTAGGGTTTTCAACGGGTCGTGCCTGACCAAGCTTGAAGTCAATCTTAGCCGGGTTGAGATTTTCGTGACAAGTATAGGAATTTTAGGTCTCTAAAAACGAACCGGACCAGGCCTGAAATTTGGCCTGTAAAACGGGCCGGGTAAAGTTGTCGACGGGCCGGGCCGGTAAAATTCAACCCGTGCTGTATTCTACTCTACACCACTACAGATCTTTTAATTTGGTAAACTTGTAACATGCCATCAATGTTTTTGTTTTTGTAGCTGGAATTAGATCCAGCAGATGCAGAATGGAAATCTTTAATTAAATCAAAAGAGCCGACAGTTGGCACCAGATTGTGGGAGAATATTGATTGGATTCATATAAATCCAACCTCTACAGCCGAGAAATTAACTAAAGAACTAGATCAAGAAACTCCGTAAATCTATTTCTTTAACAGTCAAGCTTGAACAACAAGCTCTGCGTCATAAAACGTTAGTTGAAAGTTTTTACAATAACATAAGTTTCTATTCTAACAACTGCACAAATATCAAAAAGTGTTATTTAGAAAAATTTTGTTGTAGGTACAATTTTTTACAGTCGGTAATATTTCAAAACTAAATATTGACATAAATTGTAAACTCACTGTTATTTATTATACGTAGTCAATCATAAATCTTCTAAATCGCCTCTTACTGAAGTTCAAAGATGCTCGGCTATGAAGAAACGATGGAGATGTTTCTCTAGGTGGGTGTTAGTAGTTGCAAACTTGGCGATTTTTGTTGAATGAAAACAATTTTTAAAATAGCTATTTATTAGCACAAATTTTAATTTAGGAAAAGCTATTTTGGTGACCATGTCGTATGTCTGTCCGTCCTCACTTCATGCAATTTGTGACGATATCAACCTTATTTTGGCGCAAATTGGGGATGGCCGAGTGGCAAACCATGGAAAGAAAAATATTTGGTTTCCTCATAAGGAGTGAAAAAGAAACTCTGAAAATTACTTTATAACTTTACAAATCTGTTTTGGTTTCATTTTAATCAACTTCACAATAAAAATAAATTGGTTTGTTTGTTTGTTTGTTTGTTGAAATATTGTTGAACACGCTTTATGTAAAATCCTTACAAAAAAGTTGAGGTACCGATTGAATTATTATAGTACCACAGTGTAATAATAAGTAAGCTACACAGACACGCAATGTTTTTTCCTATCGAGGGTGGCTGCTCCCAGTAAAGATGACCCATGTTTGACCCACGTTTGACCCATTATTGGCCTATAAAGCCGCATTTAAATGGGATCTATAAATATATTTTCTATTTAATTTAATTCGTCACAATGATTTATATATTTATTGCTAGGCCAGGCGTGTAAAACATGAGAAAGGCTGCCAGAGCAAAATAAAGGTAGAAGATCACGTGGTTACTTCTATCCTCATAAACTCCATTCAGAACTTTCGGTGACCCGAATAATATTTTCATTAAAATTTCATGAAAGAACAGGAAAAATAAAAAAACAATTTTAATTGATTTTTTCAAAAGCTGATAAAAATTTTATATTTAAATTTGGAAATAAACTTTTATTGCTTCAACGAACTGAAAACGCGACCAGGATCAACCGCTGTTTGATGTTTCCGCTGCTTACAAGTGTATGAAAGACTCGTTAGGTTTATGTTCACGGTGAATGCTTAAACGGTTAAAATAAAATACATTAAATGTCATTAAAATAATAATAAAAATAATAATAACAGAAATATTATTATTAAATAGAGGTTGTATTTAAAAGCAGAACAGCCTAAATTTGTTTCCTGCATCCCTATTTTTTGCATTCAATAATTATGAATAAAATAATTAATTTTAAAATTTGTTTAATTTTTTATTTCTTTAAAGCAGGTTGGTTAACATGAGTTTTATAGAAACAATTAGTGAGATAGAAGCGGGATAGACGTGCTAAAAACTAAGACTTTGAATGTTATTTTTACATTATTAGCTATGAATCAGCATTTTAAGTAGGTTTTTCATGGGAGGTTCTGCAAAAACCTCAGTAACAAGCGGAGTTGTTCATAAAATTATTCAAAACTTAAAATTACTGAATCAGTAATTTATGAATGCTTATGCAGAGGAAGCAGAATTAAGTAGGTAATAGGCGGTAATAGGTATATCTTGTTTTACTCTTTTCTTTTATTTGACTGATTATGATGAGATTCAATTATTTTTTTCAATTTTATTTGTTTACAGTAAAATGTGAAAATTTATTTTTTTTCAGATTGTCTTGTCAATGTCGCTCTTGGACGTCCTTCATTCGAAAGTTCTTATTACAAATTTTCGAGCACGAGACTCTGGACTGCTTCACTGAGCGTCGATGGTAACAACGATTCTAACGTGTACAACCATCACTGCTTCCATGGGAATGATCCTCCAGGTGGACCAAACTGGATGGCTGTTGATCTCGGAGGAATGTTTTCGGTGGAATTTGTCAACGTCATTGGAAGAAATGACCCGACACGTTAGTATTATTAAAACTTACAATCTGATGATACTTTTTGTGGATAGAAGAGTCAATGAATAATTGATCGTTTCAGTTTTGTATCGATTGGACTACTTCATTGTTGGCTTAACTAATACCTCTCCTGCTGTGGCTTTGCCTGAGCGAGGATTGTACGCCCTGTGTGCACAGTTTCCACGTGCCGTAGCGAAATCCGATCTTAAAATGAACGTGACGTGCAAATCTTCCACTCCTCCTGGATTGTTCGTCATCGTACAACAACCAGCCAGCGGAAGAGGAGCCATTACCATTTGTGAATTAGAAGTTTTTGGTAGGAGTGTGGCAGGTATTTTTCATTTATATTAAAGCTTAGTGATGATGATGATGATGATGATGATGATGATGATGATGAGGATGATGATGATGAGGATGATGATGATGATGATGATGATGATGATGATGATGATGATGATGATGATGATGATGATGATGATGATGATGATGATGACGATGACGATGACGATGACGATGACGATGACGATGACGATGACGATGGTGATGATGATGATAAGGATGATGATGATGATGATGATATGATGATGATGATAAAGACAATGATAAGCCCAAAATTGTATTTTATTGTTTAGAAAAAACAGTAGCAAACATAGCTTACAAGAAAGCTGTTATTGTAAGCTCAGCAAAATATGACGGTTCCTTAGCTGTAGATGGATTCTACGACTCAAATTCAAATCACGGACATTGCGCAGTCGTAAACGATCTGGCTGGTGGTCCCAATTGGATTGTCATTGACCTTGGAGATGTTTTTCGAATCGATAGTTTGGCCATTACTGGATCAAACGACTGCTGTGGTATGTAAACAATTTAGAGGATCACCGTGATGTTGATTTCAAAAGAGAAAAACGTCGAGTTTTACCACAAAATCATTTGAGCTGATTTGATTTGATTTCAAATTAAATTCTGTTTAAAAGAAAGTTAAAACTTGTTCACCAACAGCTCGCAGTCTTGACAGTTTCATGGCTGGAGTGACCAACAGATCACCCGTTCAAGCAGCACCGACAGAAAGAAATTACCCCATATGTGGATATTATAAACTTCAAGTTGCTTTCGGTGCGCGAGTGATCCTGAAATGTAATGCTAGAATTCCACCGGGTAAATACGTCATCGTCCAACAGCCTCGTACTGGCTCCGGGAATCTTGCCATTTGTGAGATAGAAATTTATCCTTTGGAACAGAAAGGTAATATGGATAACAGCAAATGATTTTTTTATGACAAAGCATTCTAAAATAACCGCTGAGTCATCTAAGAAATGCTCAAACTTAAAAACAAAATTATAGTAAACTAATTAAAAAAAATGTTTGTTTAATTTTAGATGTCGTTTGGAAGACAAATAAAGAAAAAAAGTTGCAAGAAAGAAGAATATGGAAATATGAGAACATTAAAAGTCTTCTTCACTGCATAATTAAATGTCATCTCCATGAAAAATGCCAGTCCATTAATTTCTATTCCGTCACAAAAACCTGTGATATAAACACACACCAGAATGGGTACTTGCTTAGTGAAGTTGTATCACTTACCGAAAGCACTTGGAGCGAGCCATATTTTGCTAGCCAAAATGCGAAACCATCTCCTTATAATCACTGGTTTCAATGACTTATATTTGATTTCTACTTGGTAAACAACAATCATATAAAATTATTTTTTTTAAATGAAATTGATTAAATGTTATTTAAATTATAATTCTTAAATAAAGCATAAGAAAGACAACTTTTAGCAAAACATCACAAAAGCATCCACCTTCAAAAGAGACAAGTGACAGAAATGAAATCAAATAATAAATTTACTAATTCTGATACAAACATAAGGTTTTTTTGGATACTTCTAGTTTTATCTTAAATCTCTGACACCAGGTCAGGTTTTAGAAAAATAAAATAAAAAGCACATAAACTTGTCGTAAATAGTTGAGAAAAAACCTTCATTTAAAAAATCATTGGCAGCTTGGTGTGTTACAGTCAGAAGGAAACATCCATTTACTACGTACGTACTGAAAAGGCAGGTTCGTAATCAGGATTTGAAATCAAAAAGTGCAATCCTAGTTTGAAAGCGCTTCAATTTAAATGCACACTATTTTAATATTTTGCACACTATAAAATGCAAACTATAATTAATAAATGCAAACTATAACTAATAAATGCAAACTATAATTAATAAATGCAAACTTTAATTAATAAATGCAAACTATAATTAATAAATGCAAACTGTAATTAATATTAACTAACTATAATTAATATTTGCTAACTATAATTAATCATTCTTTTATATGTACTGTTGGACTGATTGAATGGATTGAAAAATGGTCCCAAAATTATGAATCGAGAATTATGGAATTCAAAGCTTTTCCAAAAATTGACTTGGAACTGTGGACTAGCTCTCACCAGTGGGCAAAGATGAAAAAAACCATAAAGCCAAAATCAACTGAGAGTGGAGTTGTGTACAACATTGCTGCAAAAATTAACAGAAAGCTCTAATGAAATTAACGAGTCAAACAGTAATAGGACGAATGATGATACGAGGGGACGAATCGTATGTGACCAACAGTACGCAGACGAAACGTTCCAGAGACGAAACGTGAACTTGAATAAGTCGATGAAAATGCGAAGAAAAAGCAAATTAAGGCATAAGTTCATTTAAATTATAAGCTCAAGTGGAAATTATATCTCACGTTCTTTTAAGCGCCAAGGTACTACTGTTTAGTGGTTACCAAAACAAAATAATTATTACGCGAGTTGAGTGGTTTGAATAAAAGTTTCGAAAAACTAAAAACAAGTTAGAGTTTTAACGTTTCTTATATTTTTAAATATCACCATAGATATATCATTTGTGGGCATCACAATGAACGTCAGCCTATATACGAAAAGTGCATAATAACGTTTTTTTCTTTTTACGTGCAATTAAAAAATCAATGTTTTCTAAGACTCCAGAGACAACTGACAAATTTGAGCTACTAAATCAAAATTTAATTGCTCGTGTATCGTGATAGCAAACTAAAAAATACAACCAGGCCGATCACAAATCCAATGGCAGATATAACGTAAGACGCAGATAGTAGCTTTCTCGCTTCATCGTTGTCACCATGTTCTACCGATGATCGTCCAATCACTGTTGGTTGAGATTTTTTTAAAAATAGTGCTACATCATTTGAATGATTTTTGTATCTGTTAGTGCTTATACTCACTTGCCAGAACGAAACCAATAGCGCCGAACGCAAAACCGCAAAAGCAAAGCACAACGCAGGAGAACACAATGGCACCGGTGAAGTCGAGATCTCGGTTGGGCTCGGAACTATTATTTGAATGCACAATATTTGGATGATTTGAAATTTGAATCGCGTTTGAAAGATTCTCATTGTTTTTGAGATAATCAGGATTTGATTTGTTATCTGTTTCAGGACCAGAATTAGCAGAATTAGCAGAATTAGCTTCATGGTCTGTTTGTTTATCGTCTGGTGATAGCTGAGGATTCGACATTTTTCAAACAAGTTTCAAGTGCTACCGAAAAAATAATAAAGAAGTCACTTTGAAATAATATTATGTCAGAATAAAAAGTTAATATCCGTAAATATGTTATTATCGTATATCGCTAATCTCCAGGCAGAACGTCATAGTGGTTTAAAGTTTAAAAGTGTTGAAACCGTTGAAACAAAGCTTTTATGACTTATGTTAATTACTTTAATTCATTTTTTAGTTAATTTTAATTATCTATTTCTAATGAATTATTTAAATCAAATTAATCAAAATCGTTATTTTTTTAATAGCAATTTAACAATATAAGCATGTATGACAATTTATTGCATGTATGAGCCGCACCGGGTATCAAAAACAGGCCCGTAGCTAGCGGGGGGAGCTTTTTTTAGCTTACACTAAAAATGTAAGCCCCCCCACTAAAATTTTAAATAAAATTAAATAAAAATAAATAAATAAAGGTAATTTAAATATAAAATTAATAATAATAATTTGCATGCCTGTAGAATGAATAATTGGTAAACCAACCCATACCAAAAAAGAGCAAAAGTACAGATTAGCACGCTACGTGATTCTGTAATGAGCAATATAGTGTTAACCAGAGTGGAATCAGCTTTGTGCTGTTTATTTTAGCATGTTGGATGGTATATTAGGAGAGTTGACGGAGAGCTTTGTTGATAGTTATTTAAGTTATTCTAAAGGTTTGCTTTACAGTGTCTGTCCTTCTACCAACATCAGACAAGTTTTTAGATGTTAACGACCTTAAAGTTGACGCAACTGCTAAAACAAGACAGGCATGACGATGTTGAAAAATATATTGCAGACGAGGCTCTCATTACAAGTAGGTTTCTAAAAAACAAATTTCAACCAGGCTACAGTCTCCAGGAAATGCTGGACTATAAAGATGCATTTCCTACTCTAAATTGCCACTATTCAGTTAAATGACTCTCGGCATCTCGATTGCCACTTGTAAAAATTCATTTTATTGTCTAACACGAGTACCACAACCCCAGAGAAGATCAATGTCCCATGAGAGAAAAAGCAAACTTGTACTTCTGGCATTTGAAAAATCGCTCTGTAAAGCAATTGATATGGATACCTATCAAATACCAAGAATGCAATAAAATAAAATCGGATTCAAATAATTGTCTTGACAATGATCAAACCATATTATAATGAAATGGAATTTTTAGTTTAGTTTCTCATTTCAAGCTACTACACATCCATTCATGTTTTACACATGAAAATTGTCATGAGTTTCATAATCAGTGCTTGGACGTAGTCTTACAATATTATAATAACTTTAATCTTACAGTTTTAGAACAGAGAAAGAAGCTAATTCAGCTTAGCTGACAAACTTTGGCTTTTGATTTTTGAAATACTCTCAATAATTCAAACTATTTTCATAATTTAGTATTTTTTAGTGCTAGTCTGACACTGCACTACTATTAACCCCAATATTCTGAACTGATTAATTCAAAGAAACAATTTAAAGCTTACTGTCCAACCACACAATCTTTTCAACAATATAAGTTTAATGATAGACTTGATATATAATTTAATCTTCTATTTAGATTGTTTAGAAACTGATGACAAGTTTTATGGGTAACACATGAATGGATGTTTAGTAAGTATTAGTAACTTAAAATGAGAAAGTAAACTAAATAGTAGCGGAGGTACTATTTTATTATAATGTGGTTTGATCTTTGTCAAAACAAATATTTAAATCCAATTTTATTTTATTGATTTCTTGGCATTTGATACAGATGTACAAGTTTTTATCAAAAATAAAATAAGTAAGTTATTGTGTTGTGGACTATAACGGTTGTCTTAATCAATAATTAAATTTGGACAATTTGACAAAATTGCCTGTGGAAATTGTTAATTTTTGTTATTACGAGCAACATATTGCAACTCTTAGAAAATCTAAAATTAAATAATAGGATATCCAAAATTGGATGCCATTTTTTGTCAAATGCTACAAAATGCTTTAGCGAATCTCCTTATCGCGAGGGGTTTCGCACCTGCGGCGCTCGCGGTCAGGCTTCTTCGGTGCCTTCGTTCGTCAGTAGCCCCCCTACTAATTTTCATAGCCCCCCCACTCACTAAATCCTGCCTACGGGTCTGATCAAAAATCGTGTAGGGCTCTATGGATTAGAGTATACTGCCCGGGCCGGGCCAGGCCGGATCTAAAGTAAAGCCGGGAAAGCCGAAATTTTTTGCAAAGTATTTATAGATTTTAGTAACAACGGACCTGAAGTCAAGCCGGGCTAATCCGAGATTTTTCGCCAAGTATATAGAGATTTTATAGAGATTTTAAGTTTGTAAAAACGATCCGGACCGGGTCTAAATTAGACAGACCGAGCCTGGAATTTCGGCTTATGAAACGGGCAGGGCCGAGCAGGTCGTGAAAAATCGGCTCGTGCAGTATTCTACTACGGATGCATGATCAATCAATCAATCAATCAAGCAATCAATGCATGGCTCAAATTCTCTAATTTCGAACAAGCGAAGTCGCGACGGGGGCACTGCTAATAGGATACAATTTCATGAGTTCGCTGGCTGTATTTTAGGGCAAAAATTGTTGAGAACGGGTTCAATGTTGAAGTACAATTTAAATCTAGCATCGAGATCAAATATACAATTTTCTACAAAACACAAAAAGAATGAGTAGTAAACGTGATGTTAGAATTTTTTAAATTCTGAAAAATTGATTTACATGCCTGCTAGAGGCCGGACTGGGCTTCATTTTTAGGGTTTTCAAACGGGTCGGGCTTGAAGATATTTTTGTGCCAAGTATAGAGATTTAAGCCTGTAACAAGTGAATCAAAATACAAAGTTTTTTAAAAACACACTTTTATATAATCGATTGTGTAGGCCACATTCTGTTACATAAACAACGAGCATATTGTCATAGACAATAAATAGTTTGACGAAAATATCACAAATAATTATTTAATTAAATTTTATCCAATCGATCCGAAAATTTGATAGAATGCGTTATTAATTAGTTTGGAGGTATGTTTAAATTTGGAAGTCTCTAGCTCATCGGAAGTTAGTTTAAAATCGATTGCAAAATTTGACGACAGACAGATAGATAGACAGACAGAGAAGTCAAGTTAAGTAAAAGTGTGTAAAAATTAGCCAGGGCGGGCCCATATTAGACGAGCCAGACCGGGTCTGAAATTTTGGCCTATGAAACGGGCCGGGCCAGGTCTGGTCATGAATTTTAGTATTCTGGTGCCTGTGGTTTAATTTTATTTGAAACATGTTTGTTACGATTAGTAATTGCAATTTATTATTTTATTGTTGTTAAAGTTCTTAAAAAGTGTCCTTCTAATAAAATATTAATTTCAACACAATCACATCTTGTCAAAGGCAAATTATTGGTATAAAAATTCAACACCCATAAATATAACAAGTTTATGAAATTATTGTATAGAACCACTTTAAGTTATTTTAGTTAACTTAAATATAATAAGTTTGCTTACGTAGAATATATGTTGAATCGTCACGTTTTTTAAGACTTGTGAAATTATTTTAAAAGGTTCTTATTTTTAAAAATTGAAAATCAATAATATTGTTTCCAGTTGAAAACAGAAACAGGACAAGTAATGCAAATGACATCCCGACATCTGTATAACAGGTTTTCATACAAGGTTGATAATTCTTGCTGAAAGTATTTAAATTAGAAATGTGTATTTATAACTAAGAAAAGTGAGATACAATACTTAATTTTTTTTTAATATTTATGGGTTTCGCCGCAGCAACCCACAATAATTTTTCGGCCAGCAACACGCTGATCCATAACCGTGTCCATCACTGCCTCAGCCGTTCCTGCAACCAAACTCTCGACAGCCTCACCATTTAAACTACACTCAGGCAAACCACCGCTAGAAACACTCCCATTGTCATCTTCGATATCGGTGTTTTCTGTCAGCAACGCCGCACCGGCTGCTTCTACTTCGTTTTTAGGGCAGACCTGACCGTCAATAAGTAATTTTTTTCTTGTCCTCTCTTGTACTGTTTTGTTTTTTCTTGTTTGTTGTGCTTCTTCCTTTAACAATTTCATTTTCAGCTTTCTCCGGTTTTCCAAAGCTTTTTTGTCAATATCCGTTCACAACCCTTAGGGAGTTCTATTGTGCCCAATAAGATTTAGCAGCCGAACTCATCTCAGCAATCTCTTCTTGCCAGTCAGGTTTCTTCTTTTCTATCCATCTCAGAATCGGCCATATATCATTACTTTTTAATAGGTCGTTTTGAATCACTTCATTTGTTTTCTTCCCCTTCATTGCAATTGCAATACTTACTACATTCAGCATTGTCCGGTCACCGTGACAGTGCGTCAGCATTTTTGTGCTGTTCACCCTTCCGATGCTGAATTTCAAATTCGTATGATTGTAAGCGTTCGATCCATCAAGTCACTTCCTCTTCTGGATTTTTAAAATTTAAAAACCATCTCAAGGCAACGTGATCCGTCCTTAACAAAAACGTTCGACCATATAAATATACTTGTGAGAGTGCTTAATCAAATCAATCATTGCCAATAACTTGCACCTGGTGACGCAATAATTTCACTCTGGTTTCGACAACGTTCTGTTATAATAAGCAAAAACTCCTTCATTTCCATCAACAAGTTGACTTAGAACTGCTCCGTAATAATGAAATGCTTGTGCCAGCCGACATTTTTCCAGGTGAAGCATCCAGTTAGATTGTCAGGTAACGGACCAAAATACAAAATGAGCACGTCTAGAACGGGACAAACTGGTCATGGGTAGATTTATCAGGTATTCGTGAAAAATAGAAATACAATTACGCTTACTTCCCATTAAAACAAGGATTAGAACCTCGGTAAATATTTTACACAATGAACTGTCATTGCTACTCGGAAAACTTTTTCCAGGAAAACTCTCATCTACAAAAAAAGAAAAATATTTTTTAGATGGTAATATCGTTAACTCACTTAACATGCAATTCATAGATTGCATTTTCGATCTCTGAAATAGTTGGCCATGATCGACATGGCACTCCAATAATGATAAGATGTAGAATATTACAGGAAGAAATATTTAATTACTTATTTGCTTTATTTTATCCTCTACAATTTTTTTCTTTTTAACACAGGAAAAAGATCCAATTGAATTTCTGCATTCGAAATGAGTTGTATCACAACCACCACTGTTGTTCAAGCACTCATCGATATCTTTTAAATGCAGATAATGTATATGTTGTATGTTCATTCATAATAGAGTACTAAAAACAATTATTTTTTAGTTAATTATCTAATTTATTTATACACAGAAATTCATTCAATCAACTTAAATTCAGATTAAATAACATCCATTTGAATAAAACTTGAGCGCCTGTTGTTTACCCCTTGCATATAGGCTCAAATGACCTGCATGCTCCATATGCTATAGTACTCTATGATTCAGTAAATGATCATATTATAACAGTCGAGCAATTTAAAAAAAACTGTTTATATTTATTTAAATATAAAAAAATGTATAAATCAATTTTCTTACCTATGCATCGAGTTTTAACCGAAGGAGGATTATTATAACCAACGAAACAATTGCAGACGTAGGAGTCATCCGAACTTTTACATGTCGATATTGTTTCATTGCACGGTTTTAACTTGCAATTTTCATTAGCTAAAAATTATTTATAAGAATATTTATAAAAAACATATTTGAATTTTTGTGTTATGTATGAAATCATCTCTTTTTTAATCAATAGATGGATTTTAAATCGTTTTCTATTTGTCATTTTTAGAAACAGTGGTCATTTTTTCACAACTTTATTAATTTTTTAAATAATCTAATTTGAAAATTGTTTTATAATTTTCTAGAATTTAACTTCGAAGTTTTGTTTTTGCTTTTTACTCTTTGTTTATTTTTTTTTGTTTCAAGATAATATAAAGTTTTCTTATAATTCGAATATTGTTCAGTTTCATTCTAATAATTAACAGTGATGGTGCGAATGAAAAGTGCCTAGAGTCCAGTCTGTCTTCAACCATTAGGTTGAAGGATGTAGTAGGTACTACAGATTCCGCAGTGTTTGCGTAAACTCAATACTACAAAATGCGCCTGGGGTACATACCCACATCTGCACCTCTAAGCCCAGCCATTCAATGACCGTGAAAAATGGCAACGCATAAGAATTTATATTAAAAAACTAGAAACAGGTTTTGAATGTTTTTCCTCACACTGGCCAGCCATAAATTATGATGCTGTAGACGTAGACTAAACCTTGACAAGCTTTTGATAAATGATTGATTCTAAACATTGATTTAATATGTATCAGCAGTTTTTTGCTATTATAGAGACAAAAAATTCGAAAGTTGTTAAAATTATACATCACAAAACTATAAACCTTCACAATTTAAATACCACATTGATCGAGAATAGCCTGGATCACAATCGCATTCCGATAACAGAATTCCGTCGCCATGAATGGTGTTTTCTTTACATTTACCATTTTCACAGGCTCCATTGTTCACTGAACATTCTGAAAATAATATAGAAAAGTAGGTATAGAAAACCCCATAAATAAAATAACATGCTTTTTTAAATATATTTCAAATTAATATTTTTGTGATTTTGATTCTCTTACTTCTATTATCACAAGAAAATCCTTCATACCCACTGAGGCACACTTTGCACATTGTTCCAAAATTAAATGCTTCACAATGCTGTTTACGAAATATTTTGCATTGCTCAGGTTTGAGATAATTTGGACATTCTGAGTAATCAATAGATTTTCAAACTGGTTATTTGTAAGTTAACTAATTGGTCTAGAAATTATTGTGTTTTTATCAATTACTTAAAAATTAAATGAAACTTTAATCAAAACTACCCAGTATTTCACACCATAGTATATATTTGGAAAATTAAAAAATTTGTAAATTGCTTACAATAATAAAAATTCCCTGATTCACTAGCAGTATTAGTAACAGTGCCAGTACTGGGGCTAGGTTGTGAGTGCCCCTCTCCCCCCAAGAAATAGCGGAATCATAAACAATTAGGATACATGACTAATGCTTGGCTGTCCACATTTTTCAATAACAAGTAAAGATGAAAAATAAATTCTTTAAAGAAATGCTTTTGAGTTGAGCCGTTTATATTTCTATAATTCAGGCGCTTGCTCTCCCGTTCTTAATGAGCGCCTAAGACTAAAAGATACCTAAAAAAAACACCTAAAAGATATGTCCCAAATTTCATTAGAATCCGTTCAGTGGTTTTTACGATTTCGTGATGAGTCAGCCTAGGGCCCTAGGCCTCCTAAAGCCAGTCAGTCAGTGGTATTTGAGTTATATTATTTTTTATTATACAGGTTTTTTATATAGCGCTTTTTTACAAAATAAAAGTCGCAAAAGCGCACTGCACAATTAAACATAAGAGAAAAAATCTGTCTTGAGCCGTTCACGATAGCCACTAAACACTAAAAGGCATCATTGGATCCTTCAGAGCGGTGGGAATGCTATTCCAGGCCACAGGACTAGCCACAGAAAAACCACGCCTACCAATCGTCACAGTCTCCGTCTGAGGGACAAGTAGATCGCCGGCGCCGCCGATCGAAGATGAGACCAACCAAAGAGTTGAGAGACCGGAACACATAACTTCTTAAGATAGACAGGAGCCATGCCATGGAGGCACTTATAAACCATAGAGCAAAGTTTGAAACGGATTCTCTGCGGAAAGTGAAGCCGCGTCCGCATCGGACCCGAAACGCTGGCCCAGCCAGGCAATCGCAACACGAGACGGGCAGCTGCCCGAAGAACAGATTGAAGCCTGTTGATCTGGAACAGCGGTAGACCAGCCAGGACCCCGTTGCAATAGTCAACCCGGCTGTGCACTAGTGCTCTTACATGGGAGTGAGCAGAGTCTGTAGTGAGGCTCCTGCGGATGACACGTAGCTGACAAAGATGGTAAACACAGGTACGGGTGAGATGGGAAATGTGTGTCTCCATGGATAAGATCACGGTCAACCAGCACCCCAAGATCCCGAACAGACGCAGAAGGCCTGACCGAAACCCCAGCAATGTTCACATCCCCTATCAGACAATGCCCCAGCCGCCGAAATGAACCCAGCCATATCAGCTCAGTCTTTGATGGATTGAGTTTCAAGCGATTACTGACCATCCATGAGCTGATTTCGCCAATACAGGCAGACATTCTTGGCACAAGATCAGAGCATAACATCTGAGGAGAGTCACTGTAAATTTGCAGATCGTCAGCATAGAAGTGAGCCGAGAACCCATGTCTGGTGGCGACACCGATGACATCAGCAGTGTAAAGAAGAAACAGCACCGGACCAAGGACGGACCCCTGCGGTACACCGTAGAAGAGAGAGCCGACTCAGATGTGACATTGTTGCAGCGGATGCAGTGGGACCGGTCCGTGAGGTAGGAGCCGATCCATTTCAGGACCGCACCCCCAGGACCAAACGAGTTATGAAGCCTATCACACAAGATCTGATGATCGAAGGTGTCAAACGCAGCACTAAGGTCCAGAAGGCCCAGAAGTGTGATCCGTCTCAGATCGGCTGCTAAGTAGACATCCGAGAGCACCTTCAAGACAGCAGTCTCAGTAGAATGATGCTTTCTATAGGCTGACTGGCATCGTGGCAGGAGGTTATTTTCATTGAGATATATGTTCATCTGGTCGCCGACACATCGCTCCAACAGCTTAGACAAATACGACAAATTGGAGATCAGACGATAGTTGGCAGGGTTGTGGGGATCCAAGTTTGGTTTCTTGAGGACTGGCGTGATGATGGCATTTTTCTGAGTTGAGGGAAAAAACCTTGTCTTAGCGAAGATTTGGCCAGAAATGCCACGAATGGTGCCAGTCTATTGGAATATTGTTTTATTATTCATGTTGGCACTGGGTTCAAAGCACTCCAAGGAACAGTTCTTGTTAGGTGAAGCCCTGATGAGACGGATGATGTAGTTAGCATCCACATGCCTGAATTCCACCAGCGAGCTGGAACAGCCTCCAGCACAATAGAGCGGACAAGAAGCAGACGAAGTAGACTGGCGAACACTCTCGGTCTTCTCTAAAAACGCTTTCAAAAATCACTCGCCGCAAGATCATTGGGTGGGGCTGAATAGCCACAGTCCTCGCCGAGCACCCCAGATAATGTTCTCCAGAGCTTTGCAGGATTACCTTGACTATCATCAATTTTTTCTCTCCAGTAAGAATTTTGTTTCTGCCTAAAAAGGCCGTGAGACGCCCGTACCGGGCTCATCCACAGAGTGCGATCATCCGGGTCTCGAGTCCGCTTGTAGCGCTGCTCCAACAGTCTTGATTTCCGTTTCGAGGCTGTGCAATCACGATCAAACCACGGCGTAAGAGGCTGAAGGCGCCGTCTAGCAGCACGGGAGGGAGCATTTTAATCAAGGAGCGACGATAAGGTAGTGTGATAGAGCTCCTGGGCCTGATCAATAGACATATCCTCATAGACCACAGGATTGCACAGGAGGCTGCTACGTAAATCGGACCAAAATCGCTCAGAGTCGAAGCTCCTCCAAGCATAAGTATTAATATCGACAAACCGAGCTGGAGGAAGTCGGATCGGAACCCAGAAACGCACAAGAAAATGATCGGAGACCTGCGGCAGATCAACGACGACAGACGGAGATGGAAGATCAGATCTAGTAATTACCAAATCAAGGGTATTACCCTGCGTATGCGTAGGACCGGTAACAGACTGCACGAAGCCAAATGAACCTATGAGATCCAACAGACGAACAGAGTGTGGATCAAGAGTAATGTTGACCTTGACATTCAGATCTCCAGTTATAATGACCTAGCAATTGTACGTCACCAATGCTTAAAAAATATTTCCTAGTTCTATGAAAAACAGATCACTCGCGGGGATGCTTCCAGGACTGTATATCAAAACAAAGATGAAACTCGTTTTAACAGATGAGAACTTTGTAGTTATGATCTCAAATGTAATTGGCGTCAATCCCAAAGCGAGTGGCTTGGCCGAGAGTGTGTCCCTGTGGATGACTGCAATTATATATATATATATTATTCACTCTTTCTCCTCTCTCTCCCTCTTTTTTTCTACGATCTCTAACATTTGATCACACAGACAAGCAACAGAGAGACGAGTGAAGTTAAATAAAAGCATTAAAAAAAATAGTCAATCACCAGAGGGAGGGTAGTCGTACCTTATTAAAAAAAATGAGACGTCATTTTATGAGACAGGAGACAGTTTTACCACATTTTTACCACGGTTTTCTTGTCTGTCTGTCTTTCTGTCTTTCTTTCTATTTGTCCAAAGATATATATATATATATATATATATATATATATATATATATATATATATATATATATATATATATATATATATATATATATATATATATATATATATATATATATATATATATATATATATATATATATATATATATATAACTTTTTGTGTTTTTTATGAAATGCTTTTATTTAACTTCACTCGTCTCTCTGTTTGTTTGTTTGTTTGTTTGCTGGTTTGTTGGTTTGTTTGTCTGGTGTGATCAAATCTTAGAAACGAAAAATCACTCACTTTTCGATTGTTTTAGATTCAAAAATTTTAGTTCATTGACTCAAATAAAGAGGCAAAGAAAAACATTCTTTTAAATTTATTTTTTGACTAATATATAAAATATATATTTACTAAAGATAACCCGTCAAAAATGACGGATTTTTACCAATGCTTTTATTAACTCGTCGTCTCTGTTTCTCTGTCTGTTTCAAATCTTGCAATCAATTTTTGAGTCACTTCCTGATGATAGATTTTTTTCAAATTTTGCATACATGCTCAAAATAGAAGACAATGCAATATTCAATTATTAGTTTTACAATAAGTCAATTAATTCAGTTAATTTTAATTAATTTCGATATTTCGATATAATTAAGATATTTCGACTTTAATATAAAATAAAAAAGTAATATAAGAAAAAATTGATTGCAAAATTTGTGTTTTAATTACATATAAGAGCATTGGTTTTAAAAATTCGTTTTTAATTTACTTGTTTTAAATCTAATTATATATTATTTTACGCATACAAATACATACATACATACATACATACATACATACATACATACATACATACATACATACATACATACATACATACATACATACATACATACATACATACATACATACATACATACATACATACATACATACATACATACATACATACATACATACATACATACATACATACATACATACATACATTAATTTTGAGTGCCACTTATTAAATGAAGGAACAACCCAGTGACCTCTTTTACAATGTTAGCAGCTCGCAGATAAGACTAGCAAATGCGGTGTTAATGGCGATGATGGCAGTATTGGGCAAACACGTCTCACAATAAAAGTAACTGCAAAGTAACTAATTACATTATTTAGTAACTTGTAACTGTAACTAGTTACATTTGAAGATCTGTAATTTGTAACTGTAACTAGTTACATTTGAAGATCTGTAATTTGTAACTGTAACTAGTTACATTTTCAGCAAGTAACTAGTAAGTAGCTAGCAAGTAACTTCCCCAACACTGTTTGTTTGTTTGTTTGTTTGTGGTGATCAAATCTTAGAAACAAAAGTCCTCCCACTTTTCGACAACCTAGAGCTCTGAAACTTTTAAGAAAGATTTATTCTGGATGACAATACATCAACTGATAGTTTTTTGTTTTTTTTTTAAAGATTTTTTTACAAGATTGAGCGTTGTTTTAGATTCAAAAATATTAGTTCGTTGACTCAGATAAAGAGGCAAATAGAAGCATTTATTTTAATTTCTTTTTTATCTTTACTTGTTATTATTTATTTCACATATTACCCGCTTTCCAGCTCTCGGTCGCTTTCCCGCTACCGGTCGCTTTTACGTTTTCCTGCTCCAGCTTGCTCTCTTCTTCCTTGTCGCTTTTTTCGCTCTTGGTCGCTTTACCGCTATGTCGCTTTATCGTTACCGGTCGCTGTCCCGCTCACACTTAAGTAAGATAATCAGGCGGTTGTTTGTGTCAAGTTTCAAAATTTTTTTTAATCTGTTGATGTTTTATGGACAAAAAACGTTTTAGTCAGCGATTGGCCGGGATTTTAGAGGTTTTTCTATCGTGTTTATCTTTTGCTCTCGTTTCCTTTACCGCTTGCTTTTTCGCTTCCGGTTGCCTTCCCGTTCCCGGCCGCTTTCCCACTCCCGGTCGCTTTCCCGTTCCCGGTCGCTTTCCCGCTCCCAGTCGCTTTCCCGCTCTCGGTCGCTTTCCCGCTCGCGGTCGCTTTCCCGCTCATTGCCTTTTTATATATAAGTTTGATTTGATTTGATTTGATTTAATAAAAACAAAAAACCGTCATTTTTGAAGGGATACTTCTAGTTAATTAATAGTTAGTTTCGATTAAATCCAAAAATTAAAATTTTTAGTGTCATAAGTAACATTTATTAAACATACTTGTCGAAAATCGAAATAACTCTGGAATGTCTCATTTACATGTCATCTTTTAACCAATTACGCAAACAGACAAGAATGTTGACATTATTTGGTCCAAGTGATGAGCGTGTCTTATTGACAATATAACCAGCCTAGCTGAACAATCGTTTACATGGAACTGAGGTAGCTGGTATGCACAAAATGGTCTTGGCAAAAAATGACAATTTCAGAAGAGATCAAATGTACGTATGATACTGATGTTCCATCAGTTTGGATTAATTTTGGAAATGACAATATTCTACTGATTGAGCTACAGATATATACAATTTCTTGCAAAATACAATTTTGGTACCATTGAACGACGGCAATTGCTAATAATTTTGGTTGGGCATCCACTCCACAGTCCACAAAATGCAAGTATGTACCATCGATCATGCAGTCGTTTATTTATGAAGATCACTATTTCAAGACGGCCAAGCTTATGTCGCATTAAGCAGAGTGAGGTCTTGAAATGGACTGCGAATAGACGAACTGAACTGTAGCAAATTGTCAGGAACGAAGCCATGTAACGAAAGTGCAATCAAAGAGATGGAAAGAATGCGACAACACCAACCTCCAGAAGACACATAACTTGTTTTAATTAAGATTTTAGTTTCGTTACAGTTGTCTTTATGTTTTTGTCTTTGTTGGTGTTTGTATAAATGTTTGTGCGTGTTATTGTGTTGGGTGCAGTATGCCTCAGCTCCACGTGTTTGCACATGAAACTCCAAAATTTGGAAACCAAGAAGACATGACATTCCTAACAAACAATAATGACACGAATTTATCACACACGTGGAATAATGCACTAAAAAGACGAAAATATAATATTTGAAAAACTTTTTAAAATACTAAGTTTTTGAGAACTAAAAGGAAGAAAATAATTTTTCTCTGGGCTGTGTGAGAAAACTTAAAACGTGGGGCGCCATTTATATTCAGAAAAGCATTCTATCCGGTTTAAAATATAGCAAATGGTTAGTTTGAGTAAAAGACGCCTCACGTTTTAAGTGTTAAAAATTTATGGCTTGTTTGTTATACAAATTTCCACAATTAATGCATGCCTCCATCAAGACATTTCTCATACAGCCCAGAGAAAAATTATTTTTCTTTTAAATATATGTTGAGAACATTTTTTAAAAATCCTTTCTCAGTGAGTGCTTACGCAATAAAAGTAATAGAAATTCCAAATTTCACGTTTTTAGAATGCTCTCACGTTTTCGGTCGCTTTCCCGTTCCTGCTTGCTTTCCGGTCCCGGTCGCTTTCCACTTGCTCTCCTCATGCTGGTCGCTTTCCTGCTCGCTCTTTCGTTTTCGGTCGTTTTTAAATGCTTTTATTTAACTTCACTCGTCTCTTTGTTTGTTTGTTTGTCTGTGATGATCAAATCTTAAAAACTAACATTCACCCAATTTTCGACTACCTAAAGCTCTAAAACTTTCAGGAAAGCTTTATTCTGGATGACAATACATGAATTTAATGTTTCCGACATGAATTAGGCTTTAAATCAATTAAAATAAATCAAATCAAATTAACCAAGTTGTTTATGTATAAGTCACCAGAGGTCCAAAATAATCAAACAGTACGGATGTTTTATTTATAAGTCGCCAGAGGTCCAATATACAAGATTGAGCTTAACTGTTGTTTAGATTCAAAAATTTTAGTTCATTGACTCAGATAAAGAGGCAAATAAAAGCATTTTTTTAAATTTATTTTTTATTTTTACTCGTTTCGTTCTCGTTTATTCTCCAGTTCCCGTTTCTGCTCGTTCTCCCGCTTCGCTCATTTTGGGACCGATTTTAATTTTTTTACGAAAACCTTCTTCTATTGACTCTCAAGCTTGTGTGAAAATTTAGAACTTATATTACTTTTATTGCGTAAGCATCCACTAAGAAAGGATTTTTGAAAATTTTGCTCCTGAGGGGAAGAAGCAGGAAAACAAACTTTTTTCTAAAACAATGTATATCTCGAAAACCAAAAATGAGGAGATTTTGAAGTTTGGTATATGGATTCTTCTTGAAAAATAAAAAAATACGTGTTTCAAAATTTTTTGAAAATTAGGTTTCCCGGACCTCAAATGTGGGTTGGAAAATTGGGTTATTTGGTTTTAAAGTAGCTGCTACTCAAAAACAGTGAATGCTACAGGAGTAAAAATTAGTATTTAGTTTTTACTCCAAAAATAATGAAATAGGTGTTTTAGCATTTTTTGAAAATTTGGTTTCCAGGACTTCAAATGTGGGGTGGAAAATAGGGTTATTTGTTTTTTAAAGTAACTGCTACTCGAAAACTGTAAATACCACAGATGTAAAAATTAGTATTTAGTTTCTATTCTAAAAATAAAGATATACGTGTTTTACCATTTTTTTTTAAATTTGGTTTCCAGGACCTCAAATGTGGGGTGGAAAATAAGGTTATTTGGTTTTTAATGTAACTGCTACTCGAAAACTGTAGATGCTACAGGAGTAAAAATTAGTATTTGGTTTCTACTCCAGAAATAATGATATACGTGTTTTACCATTTTTTGAAAATTTGGTTTCCAGGACTTCAAATATGGGGTGGAAAATAGGATTACTTGGTTTTTAAAGTAACTGCTACTCAAAAACTGTAAATGCTACAAAAGTAAAATTAGTATTTAGTTTCTACTCTAAAAATAATGATATACGTGTTTCACCATTTTTTGAAAATTTGGTTTCCAGGACCTCAAATGTGAAGTGGAAAAAAGGTTATTTGATTTTAAAATAACTGCTACTCAAAAACTGTAAGTGCTACAGATGTGAAAATTAGTATTTTGAGGTTTTGTGCCGGTTAAAAGTAGATGAGTTCAGTTTATCACCGGACGGACGGGCCAAGCCGTTATTTTAGGGTCTTCATACGGCCCTGCCCAAACCTTAAATCAAGGTGGGACGGGCCGAAATTTTTAACCAAGTATATAGACATTTTAGTGATTTTAGGGTGGTCAAACGGGCCGGGCTAAACCTGAAGTCAAGGTGGGACGGGCCGAAGTGTTTCATCAAGTATATAGAACTTCTAGGCCTGTAAAAACGGGCCGGGCCCATATTAGACGGGCCGTGCCGGGCCAGAAATTTCGGTTTTTGAAACGGGCTGGGCCAAGTTGTCGACGGGCCGAGCCGAGACATAAAAAATTAATCCGTGCAGTACTCTACTACGTATGCACGGTTCAAATTCTCTAATTTCATGCGAGCGAAGCCGCTACGGGCACTGCTAGTATATATATATGTGAATGTTTATGAGTCTGTTTTTTAGTGAAATCTAAAGCGCTAGAGCGATTTTGATGAAATTTGGCAAGGAAGTAGTTCTCATACAGGGGAAGAAAGTAAAAAAGGTGTGGACTTCCTACTCCGATCACCCGGCTCAGGGGCGCCAAAATACTTTCCAGGCCAAAAGTGCCTATGTACGACCATCAAAGGTAATTGCGTAATAAATTTTAAATTTAGTTTACGTAACAACGTTTGAAGGCTACAAACAACTTTTGCAAATCTATTTTACGTTTTATGGGCTAAGAAAGTAGAAAAGAGTAGAAAAAAAAAAGTAAATTAAAAACGAATTTTTAAAACCCAATGCTCTTATATGTAATTAAAACACAAATTTTGCAATCAATTTTTTCTTATATTACTCTTTTATTTTATATTAAAGTCGAAATATCTTAATTATATCGAAATATCGAAATTAATTAAAATTAACTAAATTAATTGACTTATTGTAAAACTAATAATTGAATATTGCATTGTCTTCTATTTTGAGCATGTATGCAAAATTTGAAAAAAATCTATCATCAGGAAGTGACTCAAAAATTGATTGCAAGATTTGAAACAGACAGAGAAACAGACAGACAGAGAAACAGAGACGACGAGTTAATAAAAGCATTGGTAAAAAGAACAAGCGGGGAAGGAAACGTGAGTAGGGTTGTTACAGTTACTGAATCTAAAACTGAAACATTTTAGATTCAGTAACTTCAACTTCAACTGAAACTGAATCTTTTTTAAAAACTGTAACTGAAAGTGAATTTATTGAGAAAACTGAATATAACTGAATCATTTAGAATGAATATTTTTTATCATTTTTTATATTATTTTTATGTTTGAGGTTAAATGTTTTGATTCTATGGCACGGACGATAACTTCGGTAAAAGGACCTCCAACAAAAAAAGCTAGATTCAACAAAACAAGACCTATACTAACCCGGTACATAAAAGGATATTAAGTGCAATATTTGTTCTGTAATTTTGAAAGGTAAGAATGTGACAAATTTAGAAACTCACTTGAGGAAGCATGAAATAGAATACGCAGAGTATTTAGAGGAAAAAGAAGATATGAAATCAAAAACACAAAGTAAGTCTATTAAACGACCCTTTTCATATTTGAAAAACCAGGCAACAATTGAAAACTGTTTTGTAGTTAAAGAACGCAAAAATGACATTAAAAAAGGCTCCAATGCTTATAATAAGGCTGCCCATGCTATCGCCTCAGCATTTGCTGCAAACAGTTTGCCATGTCTTTTGATCGAAGAACCTTCTATTGAAAATATGTTTGCAGTTGTGTCGGAAGGTCGTTTACTAACCTTGCCGAACCGACACGATATATCCACAAAAGTGTCCGAATTAGTAAAAGAATTAAAACGATCTGTTGAATTATCATTAAAATTCAGCTAAGTATGTGTCAATCACAACAGATGGTCTCGGCCATGTTATTCATCGGCAAGGATGGGAATAACTTGCCATTATTTTGATCGAAATATCAATAAAATAAAAAGAGCTCTTCTGACTTGTAGAACAATTACGCAACCCGATACAGGCTTTGCTCTTAGCAGATGTTGGCATAATTTGGGTGACGACAAGCTGGAAGCTGAAGTCTTTTATAAATTCAAGAAGGAATTTTTAAGCTAAATAAATTTCTTAAACATGTCTGTGTTGCAAAGTGTTTTTTATAGTAAATTTCTTCTTGGTAGTTTACCTAAAAAAATTGAAAAAAAAAAACTGAATCTAACTGAAACTGAATCTTTAAAGATTCAGTTTACTTAAACTGAATCTTTTTTCAAAACTGTAACAACCCTAAACGGAGCAAGAGAGAAAAACGATAAAAAAACCTCTGAAAACCCCGAGCCACGCCTTGTAACCCGGATAGTATATATATATATATATATATATATATATATATATATATATATATATATATATATATATATAGATTTTATTAAAAAAATGTGTTTAATTTTAAATAATTTTTTTATCATAGTTATAAGATTCTATAAAACTATGGTCTATGGTTTTTCCGATATTATTCGAAACCTTTTTCTTAACTTGAAAAATAGTTTGAAAATAGTATCATTCAGAAAAACAGTTTTAACGACCATTAGTCGTATTTGTGTTTTCCGTTATTTTTTCTCATCACTCTAAATAATTCAATTAAAACATGAATAGGTTATTGTTTCAGACAAATAGCCTTAAAAAGCACTGCAAATTATTTGTTTTGTATAATTTTAGAAAAACATTTCTCAAGCCAGCTGAAAATCCAATTAAAGGTCTTGAATATCAACTAAAAGATGGTTTAAATATTCCTTCTCAAACGCTAAGAAAAATTTTACAAAAAAGCTATAAAGTTGGTTATTTAATACCAATTGAATACTTAATACCTTGCATAATTGAATCAGATAAATCCAATTTTGAAGACATTATTTTTAGAGATCACGGAAGCTATAATTTCAGTAGCCTAACAAGTAATGATTTTCTTGGGCAAAAAAAACCAATCATTGTATCAATTACTATAAATTCTCTCAGGACACATGAGTTTTACGACACAATAACTCATGATATAATTACAAAACTTTCTCGCATGTCTGATAATCTGACTGTATTAGAATTAGATTTGAATTTTAATGCTTGTAGTAATGAAAAAAGAAAATCATGCCGCTTATGTAATGCAAGAAGATGTCGTGATGAATGGTATTGTCCAAATCTTACAGAATTATCGCTTCACAATCTTGGATTAGTGGGGAAAGATTATGAAAAATTAAACATTACGTTTCCTACAGAAAAATTAAAGAAATTTTATTGTCATAGTTTTAATTTTACTTCTTCGCTTCTTGATATGATCAGAAACTTGGTAAATCTTAAAAAATTAAAATTAACAGGAATGAGAAATGGAACATTTCAAGAAATTGCTGCAATATTATCGTGTTTAACACAACTGAAATATTTACAATTTATTGACAACAGATGTGCTTACGGACGTGACAAAAGTTTTAAAGAGCAAATGATTTCAATAATTCATAAATTACCAAAGTTGCACCACATTGATGTTAGCTATACAAATCTAATTGACATATTTTTGAAACCAAATAATTCTCGACTGAAAGGAAGAAAATTTTCTTATCTGGGAGTTTGTCATTATAATCAATTTTATTCTGCCACTTCTGCCAGGAAAAAGTTGACAAATTTAAACTGCGATTCCATAGGCATATATAAAACAATAAAAGGAACTATTGAAGCGTTGAAACGTATGACAAGGTGTATATCTTTTCAGGCTAGAAGGTTAGAAAAATTTTTTGAAAATACTAATAACCACAAAGAATTAAAACTTTATTTTCCAAGTTTAATGGATATAATTTGCAAGAAACTTAATTTTCAGACTAGTGACGACAAAAGGTGCCCAGTATTTTCCTTGTTTAAAGCTATGCTTGCAGTTGATCTATCCGAAAAATTAACCCAAAAGTTTTTGGATGCTTTCTTTTTCAGTGAATTAGCAGCTCCGATTTATAGACAAAGAATTGAGATTTTTCTGAACTCAATAAGAGAGATGACGCTAAACCCGACTTGTCATGATTTTCTAAAGAACGGCTACTGGTGGAGTGGTTTTACTGTGCAAAAAACCGAATTAACAAGCAAAAAAAAATTATTTTTTGAAGCAGCATATAATACGTATTTTGAATTAACTGTTCAACCTCTTCCTCACATTTGCCATCTTTTAAAAGTTTGTTTTAGCGATCAACACATACAAAGGTATCCCCATTCAATGCTATGTCTTTCAAGTAATTTCTTAAAAGTTGTTTCTCGCAGACACGAAGATTGTAAGTTTGTCATACAAGATTTTAAAAACAAATCAAATTTTTCCTTAATTTAAAAAATAACTTGTTAAAGATGAAAGTTTACAAAGAATAACATGAAATGTTACCCTTTTTTTATTCTTGGAAGTTTCTTTTCAAATAAACGTTTTAGTTCATTACGATTTGTGCATACATTATTTTCTGTAGATAGCTAAAAATTTAATTTCTTTTAATCTGTTAGGAAATGTTTTAGGGGAAAGTAGGGCAAGTTGACGAGCGGGGCAAGTTGACATTTAGCTTATTTGCAAATAATTAAACTATTTTAAAAAATTGAGATTACAGTTCTGTAGATCACCAATGTAAACAACAAATAAAATTGTTTGTGACTGTAATCAATCGCTCTTTTCACCGAATTCTAAATAAAACTAATTATTTACGTCTTTTAAATGCTTTTTAATCATAGGCGTAGGGGAGTTTGATGAGGTGGGGCGCAAAACCGGTTTCTACCCGAAAAATTACAAGTAATTTGCAATCATGACATGACCATTTCTTTGTGGCATGTATCAATAATTACACCTTTATTATAGCAAGTATAGAACATTTTTATTAATATTGTAAAAAAACTAAGGCAATATAAAATTTTGATTTTAAAAAAAAAGAGTTTCTGTTCTTTCGTTTGCCAAAAGTGTCTATTATTTGGTTCATCTGCAGATGAAGGACGGAATTTGTAGCAACACGTTCAATGTTCATAATTGAAAGATTATTGAGTCTCTCTTGCCCCATGGTGCTACGCAAATAGGTTTTCATCCTCCGGAGTCCACTGAAAGATCGTTCTGCAGAACATGAAGTTGCGGGAATTACAGCAAGTATGTTTGCTACCTTCCAGAACACTGGAAGAACACTATTCAGGTCATAACGCCACTTTTTTTCATGGTCCAGAAGAGTAGTACAGAAAAAACCATTTTCAATTTATTCTCTGACCATTTCATGAACCGGCTAAAAGTACGGTTTCAAGGTGAAGGCGCGATCCTACCATTGGGATGCTGGGGATGTATCCCCCACCAGCTTCAGAGCTCAATTTTTTTCAATGAATAAATAAAGGTAAACGTACACCAAACAGCCTCCTCCAAACACCAACTATCTATCTAACCTAGATAGTTATAAAATATGAAGAAATCTGTGGGCATCTTGAAATGTAACGAGAATAAAAGTTTAATAATTTATTCCTTGTGAAAGACGGCAAATATTGCCCGAAAAATTGAGATACAAAAATTTGGGGAGGAATTTTCCCTCCCTGCCCCCTTCTCCTACGCTTATGTTTTTAATCAATTTAAATGCTTTTTTGTCTGTCTGTCTGTTTTTCTGCCTTTTGTCTTTCTGTCATTCTTTTTTTTCCAAGATTTAAATTTTATATATAACTAGCGGGGTTACACGGCGTTGCCCGGGGTTTTTAGAGGTTTTTCTAATGTTTGTCTCTCTCGCTCCCGTTCCCTTCTCCACTTTCCCGTTTTCGTAGCGTTCCCGGTCGCTTTTCCGCTCTCGGTCGTTTTCCAGCTCCCGATCGCTTTCCCGCTCAGAAGTTTTGTTATCGATTTTCTCTCTTGCTCACGTTTCCTTCCAAGCTTGCTCTCCCGATTCCAGTCGCTTTCCGCGTCCCCGGTCGCTTTACCGTTCTCGGTCGCTTTCCCGTTCCCGGTCGCTTTCCCGTTCCCGGTCGATTTCCCGTTCCCGGTCGCTTTCCCGTTCCCGGTCGCTTTACCGTTCTCGGTCGCTTTCCCGTTCCCGGTCGCTTTCCCGTTCCCGGTCGATTTCCCGTTCCCGGTCGCTTTCCCGTTCCCGGTCGCTTTCCCGTTCCCGGTCGCTTTCCCGTTCCCACTCACGCTTGCTCTCCCGTTCCCGCTCACGCTTGCTCTCCCGTTCCCGGTCATGCTTGCTCTCCCATTCCCGGTCACGGTTGCTCTCCCGTTCCCGTTCACGCTCATTTTCTCTTTTACATTCTTTCATAACTTCTGTTAGCCTATAAAACGTAAAATAGATTTGCTAAGACTATATATATATATGAATGTTTGTGGGTTAGTTTGTCTATTATAGAAACGGGAAAGCGACCCGGAACGGACAGCGAGCAGGAACGGAAAAGCAAGCGTGAGCGGGAATGGGAGAGCAAACGTGAGCGGGAACGGGACAGCGACCGGGAACGGGAAAACGACCGGGAGCGGGACAGCGACCGGGAACGGGAAAGCGACCGGGAACGGGAAATCGACCGGGAACGGGAAAGCGACCGGGAGCGGGAAAGCGACCGGCAGCGGGAAAACGACCGAAAACGGGAAAGCGAACAGGAGTGGGAAAGCAGGTGGAAAAGGAAATGGGAGAGAAAGAGACAAACATTAGAAAAACCTCTAAAAAACCTGGGCAACGCCGGGTATCTCCGCTAGTACATACATAAACACACACACAGACACACATACATGCACATACACATACATACATACACACATACATACGCACATACATATATATATAGTTCCCGCTCGCTCACCCGCTCCGCTCCGCTTATTTTGTGACGGATTTCAAAAATTTTTTTTTTATTTTTGACTCCCATTGACTCTCAAGGTTGTGTGAAAATTTCATTACGATCGGATGAATGGTGTAGCAATGCATAAACGCCATTAACATATTTAGATACAAACATTCATTTTTATATATATAGATTATTATATTATATATATATATATATATATATATATATATATATATATATATATATATATATATATATATATATATATATATATATATATATATATATATATATAAATATAGATATATATATATATAAATATACATATATATATATAAATATATATATATATATATATATATATCTATATATATAAAAATGAATGTTTGTATGTATATATATTCATGTCCTTTATGCATTGCTACACCATTCATCCGATCGTAATGAAATTTTCACACAACCTTGAGAATCAAGAGAAATCAAATATAAAAAAAATTTGAAATCCGTCACAAAATGAGCGGAGCGGAGCGGGTGAGCGAGCGGGAACTATATATATATGTATGTGCGTATGTATGTGTGTATGTATGTATGTGTATGTGCATGTATGTGTGTCTCTCCCGTTTCCTTTCCCACCTGCTTTCCCACTCCCGTTCGCTTTCCCGTTTTCGGTCGTTTTCCCGCTGCCGGTCGCTTTCCCGCTCCCGGTCGCTTTACCACTCCCGGTCGCTTTCCCGCTCACGCTTGCTTTTCCGTTCCCGCTCGCTGTCCGTTCCGGGTCGCTTTCCCGTTTCTATAATAGACCAACTAACCCAGAAACATTCATATATATATATATAGTCTTAGCAAATCTATTTTACGTTTTATAGGCTAACAGAAGTTATGAAAGAATGGAAAAGAAAAAATGAGCGTGAACGGGAGAGCAACCGTGACCGGGAATGGGAGAGCAAGCATGACCGGGAACGGGAGAGCAAGCGGGAACGGGAAAGCGACCGGGAACGGGAAAGCGACCGGGAACGGGAAAGCGACCGGGAACGGGAAAGCGACCGGAAACGGGAAAGCGACCGGGAACGGGAAAGCGACCGGGAACGGGAAAGCGACCGGGAACGGGAAAGCGACCGGGAACGGGAAAGCGACCGGGAACGGGAAAGCGACCGGGAACGGGAAAGCGACCGGGAACGGGAAAGCGACCGGGAACGCGGAAAGCGACTGGAATCGGGAGAGCAAGCTTGGAAGGAAACGCGAGCAAGAGAGAAAATCGATAACAAAACTTCTGAGCGGGAAAGCGAACGGGAGCTGGAAAACGACCGAGAGCGGAAAAGCGACCGGGAACGCGACGAAAACGGGAAAGTGGAGAAGGAAACGGGAGCGAGAGAGACAAACATTAGAAAAACCTCTAAAAAACCCCGGGCAACGCCGGGTAACCCCGCTAGTATATATATATATATATATATATATATATATATATATATATATATATATATATATATATATATATATATATATATATATATTTGAGCCCTGAGGTGTTACACAAAAGGGCGCTTGAAATCCAAATAAACTTAAACTTAAACTTATATATATATATATATATATATATATATATATATATATATATATATATATATTGAACGTATTTCGGCGTAATGTTTTCTTTTAGGCATGCTCTGTTAAAAATGATAGACCACTTTGCGTTGATACGTTTTTTCACCAAACTTTCAAAATCTCTTGAATTCATGATAACTCCGCTTTTTAAATAGATTTATTAAAAACGAGGGCTGACCGATCGGTTTCGCAGAAAAGCATCTTCGGAGCCCTTTAAATTACGAAGTTAAAATGTATTTACTATAATGCGAAAATAGAATGAAACTGTAAAACGACAAGAATAAACATTAATGAAAATGTAATATAATATATATATATATATATATATATATATATATATATATATATATATATATATATATATATATATATATATATATATATATATATATATATATATATATATATATATATATATATATATATATATATATATATTACTAGTGGTTTTGCCCGTAAAAAGGACGGATGTTTTTAAAATTAAGATGAACTTTGGATATATTTTTTGGATTAATATAAGTTTATTAATTATTTTGCTCTTTTTTCTGTATTCATTTATTTATGTATTTATTCATTTATTTATTTTATTTATTTTATTTTATTTATTTTATTTATTTTATTTATTTTATTTATTTTATTTATTTTATTTATTTTATTTATTTATTTTTTTTTTATTTCTTTTATTTATTTATTTATTTTTTTTAATTATTTATAACATTACAATTAAATAACTGTTTTATCGTTCATATGCATTCCAAAACAAATGAAAAATAAACAAATAAATTAAAATATTATTAATTTTTTATATTTTGAATTATTTTAACTAATTTAAAATTTTTTTAATTTATTTAATTATATAAAAATATATAAAAAAAATGTATTTAGAGAATAATTTTTCTCTGGGCTGTGTGAGAAATGTCTTGATGGAGACATGCAATAATTGTGGACATTCATATAACAAACAAGCCACACATTTTTACCAATGCTTTTATTAACACGTCGTCTCTGTTTCTCTGTCTGTCTGTTTCTCTGTCTGTTTCAAATCTTGCAATCAATTTTTGAATCACTTCCTGATGATAGATTTTTTTCAAATTTTGCATACATGCTCAAAATAGAAGACAATGCAATATTCAATTATTAGTTTTACAATAAGTCAATTAATTTAGTTAATTTTAATTAATTTCGATATTTCGATATAATTAAGATATTTCGACTTTAATATAAAATAAAAGAGTAATATAAGAAAAAATTGATTGCAAAATTTGTGTTTTAATTACATATAAGAGCATTGGTTTTAAAAATTCGTTTTTAATTTACTTGTTAACACTTAAAATGTGGGGCGTCTTTTACTCAAACTAACCATCTGCTTTATTTTAAACAGGATAGAATGCTTTTTTGAATATAAATGGCGCCCCACGTTTTAAGTGTTAAAATTTTATGGATTGTTTGTTATACGAATGCCCACAATTATTGCAAGCTTCCATCAAGACATTTCTCACACAGCCCAGAGAAAAATTCTTTTCTTTTTTTTTAGTTCACAAAAAACGTTGTATTTTAAGTAGTTTTTTTTAATATTTTATTTTTTTGAAACAAATTGTTACGAAACTATAAAAAAATTTAAAAAAAGATTTGCCCATCGGTCACCAGTTATTTTTGGAAGAAAATTTTATAAGGTTTTTGAAAAGATTTTAGGAAAAGTACTTACGACTACCCCTCCGGTCATCAGACATTTCTGGAGAAAAAAATGTATAAGGTTGGAGAAAAATGTCTACGATTATACCCCCGCCCCAAGTCATCAGTTATTTTTGGCAAAAAAGCTTAGCTTTTGAAGTATAGATATTTAGAATGTGAGGGTTTTTAAAACATTTTGTCCTTCCCGAGCTTTTGTTAAAATGACGCTCCCAATCACATATAATTTTTAAGATTGTATGAAATTTAGTAAAAAAAACTTTTAAAGTTTTTTTTTCAAAAGCTGATATCCGACAAAAAGAAGTAGTTTATAGAACAGTATTTTATTTTCAAGAATTTTAAGAACTTTTGTTTAAAATTTTATACCGGTTTAACTATTTGTATTTTGCTGAAATTTTAGGGCTTTTTTCCTAAATATGGGAGGGGACTACCACTCGCTGTACCCGGTTATTACGCCTATGATCTTCATTACATATTAAATCACCTGAATTTTTGGGGTCCCTTTTAGCCTGCGCTCCTCCGAAAAGGGGGTTCGGGGTGTGGTAATACGACGACACTGAGTAACTCTCTATTTTATATAACTTCAGTATTTCTATTTGGCAACTATTAGCGTAACGCGTTACTCAGTAAATGATTTAATGACAACCTTGTTTGCTGGTTCAAAATGCTTTCAATTTGGTAAAATAAAAAATTTTCCACACTGTGTCTGAAGAAATTCGGAAAAATTTAGAAGAAAAACGTCGAGAAGTCTTTTTGATACCCCCTCCCCCTGTCATTAGCTATTTTAAACAGAAAAAGATAAAAATATGGAGAAGAAAATTTTTATGGGTTTTTGAATGGAGCCTGGGTTAATTTTTTTTTGGGCCCTTGTTTTTTCTTGGCAACCCTGTTTCCTTCATAATAGATTCAGTATCATATATGCCTTGCCTTCACAACTTTAGATAATCAAGTCCCATTTTATTACAACCTTCACAAGTGACTCTGGGGTACTTTTTTCTGTTGTGTCATCAATATTGAGATAAGGAAAAAATTTTGCCTATATACCAGTTTTGGATACAAATGAAAACACATTTGTTTATTTACATTTAATATATTAAGAAGTCTGTAGTGTCATATTGCCCTGATGTTTTAAAGGTCAACTGATTTTTTTTATATATAAATAATTAAGGTCCTGCGTTTGATGCGGGATTGTGCCCATTATGCGAAAACCGCACAATTGTGCGCAATTTTTATCCGATCTGAATAGGTTCAAATAAAATATTTTATTTCATGCGCACTCATTCGCAAGTGCGCACAAGAACAAAAATTGTTTGAAAAAATTGCGCATAATTTCGCACAAAAAACCGAATAATTGCGCATATAAAAATATTAATTTTGGTGCAACAAAGCCCAGCAGTTTGAAATCAGAGGTTCTTGAACATATATAAGTTCAAGAACCTCTGATTTCAAAGTTCACAAGAATTTTCTTGACTGTTTGTTGTGAATTTTACTGAATAATTTCAATTTTTCATAAAGTGATCATTTATGTTGTTATTTATTTTGTTATTTAAAAAACATTCTGTTATTCATTCTATTTGGATGGATGTTGAGAATGTAAATTATATTTCACAGAAGAAGTTGTAGCTTTTTTGCCCATTTTGAAACATATATTACAAAGATTGCATTTCGCCGTGTAACCATCGTTGAATTTACTTCTCTTAAAAATAGAGCTTGACCGATTAATTTTTTTTTTACATTTTGAACATTTATTGAGAACGAAACAAAACAATTAAGTACAACAGTGAAGTTATAAATAAGGAAAAAAATCAGGTGCTCAAAAGGTTCATCGAAAGGGAATTACTTCCCGCTAACTGGACGACCTATAAACAAAAATTCAGATTTAAATACGAACCGAGACAGAGAAATAAAAGTTAACATAAGTGTATAGGAGTAAACATAAGTATATATTAGTTAACATATTTGTATCGAAGTTAACATAAGTATATAGATATTGAAATTATGAATCTAGCTGTAATATGTAAGATTTCAACGATTTTTTAAATAGCGAAATGCTTTTCAATGAGGAAATTGTTATCGGAATACTTGAATACAACCGCGGACCAAAACACTTTATGGAGAATGTTTTGAGAGTTGTTCGAGCAAAATCAGACCTAAAGCAATGCAAAGAACGCACATTATGAGAATGTACATGAGACGATTTTGTGAAAAGGTTATCAAATGACGACGGTAACATATGGTTGTCATATTTGTACATGAAAATACTAACAAGAAAAGAATTAATTTGATATACATTCAGTAGGTTATTCTCGATCATTTTCATTTTACAAGATGATGTAAAGGGCAAGTTAAATAATATTCGGATGATTCTTTTCTGTAAGATGTGGAGAGACTTTAGACGTGTAGGATAATTTGAAGCCCAAACAATATTACGGAAGCATTCAATATCGGGCCGATTATTAGCAATCGGAACAAACGACAATCGGTCGGAACAGTCGACAATCGGCTTCCGATTGTTCTTAAAAGATACTCTCAAGGTTGTGTGAAAATTTCATTACGATCGGATGAATGGTGTAGCAATGCATAAATAACATACATATATATATATATATATCTATATATATATATATATATATATATATATATATATATATATATATATATATATATATATATATATATATGCAAATATTCATTTTTTTATATATATAGAAAATAATAAGTATTAACCATAATAAAATGGTCTGTAACAGAAATATTCTTCAGTTATTGCAGATAACTCTCCAGTAGAGGAATTAACACACCCACCGTATTCTTTATAAGTATCGTTTGGTAAAACACTTGGAACTGATATAGAAAAGAAAATCGTTATTACAAATTCATAATAATTTTAAATTTATTTCTTTCAAGTTAACCTGCGTAAACCGCAAGAAAACTTTCACGGCCAGATGGAGTTCCATCAGAAAGCTTCACATCGCAGTTGGAAGAAGAAACAGCCAAACCGTTATTAAAATCCAGACAAAAACATTTGTTGAGCTTTTCAATCAAGCAAATATTATTTTAGAAATCATGATTTTGTTGTTTAATGAAAGTAAATTTTTATTATAAATCATTTTTTTTTTAGTTCACACAATGTTCATTGTTAGAGTCTAGTAGGTACGTTGCCGTAACGTTGCACTTATTTCGGCAGTTTTTATTATTTAAAATTTAAGGCGCGCGGTTTTTTTTATTTTTTTCCTCTCCAATAAAATCTTATATAATTAAAACCTTTTCTGGC
Organism: Erpobdella octoculata; assembly: GCA_963978895.1. Lineage (NCBI taxonomy): Eukaryota > Metazoa > Annelida > Clitellata > Hirudinida > Erpobdellidae > Erpobdella > Erpobdella octoculata. The sequence continues at coordinate 23,121,178 of OZ022244.1, forward strand.
TTGTAGATCGTATAAAAAGACACTGGAACCGAAGCCGTTTGCATCCATAATAAATTTGTTCCCACGCCATCACCGAATTTTTTGAACTTAAAATTTTTATTATTACCAATGCTTTTATTAAATCTTCGTCTCTGTTTCTCTGTCTGTCTGTTTCTCTGTCTGTTTCAAATCTTGCAATCAATTTTTGAGTCACTTCCTGATGATAGATTTTTTTCAAATTTTGCATACATGCTCAAAATAGAAGACAATGCAATATTCAATTATTAGTTTTACAATAAGTCAATTAATTTAGTTAATTTTCTTGAGGGTTTTATCGAGGGGTTTCTTGAGGGTTTTCTTGAGGGTTTTCTTGATGGTTTTCTTGAGGGTTTTCTTGACCACAAAACGCTAACCGACTGGCAGACTATTTTACCAAGTTAACACGAACCACACTCACTGACCGCGATTCTCAAGCGTGTACGAAATTTTCATGAAAATAGTTGAGATATTTAAATTCGATGCTTTTTGATGATATTTTTATTATTATTACCAATGCTTTTATTAACTCGTCGTCTCTGTTTCTCTGTCTGTCTGCTTGTTTCTCTGTCTGTTTGTTTCTCTGTCTGTTTCAAATCTTGCAATCAATTTTTGAGTCACTTCCTGATGATAGATTTTTTTTCAAATTTTGCATACATGCTCAAAATAGAAGACAATGCAATATTCAATTATTAGTTTTATAATAAGTCAATTAATTTAGTTAATTTTAATTAATTTCGATATTTCGATATAATTAAGATATTTCGACTTTAATATAAAATAAAAGAGTAATATAAGAAAAAATTGATTGCAAAATTTGTGTTTTAATTACATATAAGAGCATTGGTTTTAAAAATTCGTTTTTAATTTACTTGTTTTCAATTAAAACAACAATAAAAAATGTCTTATATCTTAAAAAAGTAAGTATAAAATTCAGTTTTAGTTTTTATTTTAATCAATTTTTAATAATTTTTTCAAATTTTTTTTTCCTTAAATGATAAAACAATGCATTGACTTCAAAGTCAAACATGAACTTTTCTTGAAAATTCCAATAGGTATGCTACTCCCGGCTATTTTTGCTGGTATCGCAATTCCCGGATTGATTCCATTCTATTAGATTGGATAGACTAATACCTAATATATTACAAATAGTTTTTATTTAGCTGTTTGTGAGGTTATCTATAGCAACAAACCAAATTAAGTTTTATTGCGAGAGTTGGCAGAAAATTAATAAAGTAAGTTTTTTCAACTCGAGCTATGCAAGAATTCAATGGAAGTATTAGAATTAGTATCGGCAGATGGGGCTTCTAAGAAAAACAAAACTTTCACATGGCTGGAAAACTATTAAAATTCAGATTTATAAATTGTTTTATTTAAAATATACTACTTGTAATCCAAGGTTGGTACTTCCTGCTTTTTTGCACGTGCTACTGCAGTCTAGGAATACATCGAGGTTGCCGTGATATGAAACGTTTTTTAAAAACTTGTAGCAGCCAACATAATAATTTAATTCTGACACTGGCAATAAATTGAAAAAATATTTTAGGTTTTACTCGGTCATAAAAAAAGACAACTGTTTACACGGCGAATTAGTTATTTTACCTTCAACGATAGCATACAACTGAGGAAGAAAAGATTGTCTAAATTTTTTACTGCGTATAAGTTTAACATAGCGAGCTGCGGGACTATTCTTACATCTATATATGACTTCATTCTCAAGACTGCATTCACTCTTCAAATTCCTCTGACTGATTATCCAAATCTGGATGTCATCCACTGTGAATGTAATTAATTTAAACGGTTAAATATTTAGCTATTTTGTTTCGAAATTAACTATCAACCTAAATAAAATTTTGAAAATATAAAACAATACATTCAAGGAAAACAATGAAGCTTAGTTAAAGTGATGTTAATTAAAATAGGAGAGCGGTGTGTTAAATTAAAATAAGTTTTTTTTTCTTCACCAAAACATAATACTGTCGACGGAATATTCTCATAAACTTTCTCTTTCTTTAAACCTTGAAAAGAACGATGCTACGACTGAATCTTGCAGGCGCTTTTACCATATACAAATTTGTAATTGTTATCAAACTTCAAAGAAAATTTCATACTCTAAGTTAAAAAAAAATTATTAACATAAGAGAAGAACAAACTTGGAGGGTCCTTGAATTCAAAATGAGAGACAAGATAATAATTAGAGAGATCATACGTGTATGTGACATTTGATCGATTACCAGATTTCGTTTTTTCAGTAAGTTTTCGTTGCAATGCCATGTTGATTACTAATGAACAAAAACATTTCATTGGTTGTTTTAAATACAATGATTTTTTTAAATATTCCTCCGAGAATTTTTATGAAATAAACCAGGGGCTGATCAGATGTTACACAGAGGGCAAATATGACGACATCAAAATAAAATAAAAATTCCATCAATCAATTCACAGCTATCTCGATAATCAAATTATCAACAAATACACGTTGATTAAGCAAAATAAAAAAAATACAAGTTAGCTTTAAAAAGAGAAATTGTTTAAAGTTATAATTAATTAGTATAGTGAATTTTATTGTAACGTGAAACCTTTCGCTGGATATCCGTAACAAGGTAATATCCAAGCAAATACGATCAGATATGGTTTCAAATAAAACATGCTGAAACCGCCAATATCTAACATTTTTGATGAAAACGTCATTCAAGAGACTTACAGGCTATGTTTGTATAGTAATATCTATATATCTATAGTAATGCATACATGTAAACAAAAAACATTTCATTACGTAGTTTAAAAGACATAAACAAAATATAAAGAAAATAAACTTATAGAAAAATTGTTTATCTTCTATATATACAAAAGAACATGTCCTGACTGACTGAAAATCAACGCCGAACCAAAACGCCTCGTCTTAGGAACGTGAAATTTGGAACTATATTACTTGTATAACGAGCGGGAACGGGAAAGCGACAGGGAACGAGAGAGCAAGCGGAAACGGGAGAGCGACCGGGAACGAGAGAGCAAGCGGAAGCGGGAAAGGAAACGGGAGCAAGAGAGAAAAACAATAAAAAACCCTCTGAAAAACCCGAGCAACGCCGGATAACCCCGCTAGTCAGCTATAAAAAGTTTTTTCCTAGGCGGTTATATATATCCGTTTTTAAATGCTTTTATTTAACTTCACTCGTCTTTCTGTTTGTTTGTCTGTGGTGATCAAATCTTAGAAATATAAAATTCACCCACCTTTCAACCACCTAGAATTTTAAAACTTTCAGGAAAGCTTTATTCTGGATGAAAATACATGAATTGTTTTTTTTCGTACAAGATTCAGCGTAACGGCTGTTTTTTTATTCAAAAATTTTAGTTCGCTGACTCAGATAAAGAGGCAAATAAAAGCATTTTTTTATCTTAACTTGTTTTAAGCCAGTTTTTGTCAATATCAGCCATTTAAGTTTTTTTTTCGTAGGCGGTTTTTATCAATAGCCATTATTGGTTGTTTTTTTCGTAGACGTTTTTAGCCAAGATCAGCCATTAAAAAAGTTTTTTGAAGCCGGTTTTTGCCAATATCAGCCATTATAGGTTGTTTTTTTCGTAGGTGGTTGCTGCTTATGACGACCCTTAGCACAAGTTGCATAGCCTGATTAGGAAAGGGGTTGAAAAGTTTGGGTACCATAAGTAAAGCGTTTTTATTAATTACTTGTCTAATTTTGTAATAATTTGAATATCAAATTGTTTTTTAGCCATTGTAGCAAAGGCGTTCAGACTGCCTGTAAAATTCTAAATTACGTGGTTTTTTTAAACGAAAGGAAGTTCGGACTCCGAACCTAAGAATCCGCCACTGAGTTATGCACAGCAAACATTTTAGTTATGCATTAACAGAAAAACTAAAAAACATGATATTTTGATTTTCTATCATCAGTTTCTGAGCTATTTCAAATTATTTGCAATGCTTATTAGACGTGTATTTTTATCTTTTTATATGACAAATTAATTTAATTGTTGCTAAACAGTAAATAAATACCGAAAGATTGCTTTCTTTTAACTGAACACGAAAAATATTAGAACGGCGCCGAAACGGCGCGTCAAAATATTTAGCAAGAGTCGCGCCAAGTCAGCCATCGCCAAGACGCCGGCCTCCAAACGTCTCCTGCAGATAATTTATATTTGAACTTAACTATTTTTGTTCATGTGTTAGTCAACGTGAACAGATCGTACTGAAATAACCATGAACAGTTGTATTTCAGCATATTTATTAAGATTGTTTTTTTATAAAAAACATAACTCAAATTTTGATATTAGTTGCTAAACTTCGAAGTTTTAGAAGATCTAAAATACACATCCCTGAAAGATACATCCTCATAATGGTCTTTGAGAATGGTGACCTGACTTCCTTCTTCATTTTTCTAAAATGCACAAGAAAATGTCATAAAACTTAAAAAAAAAACACAAACAAAAGACAACAAAAATTCACCTGAAGTTCTTTAAATTTTTCCATTATAATTAATCGCCGGCTCACTCGGTTGTTGAGAATTTGCTCGCAGTTTGAGATCAGCTCCAAGCAGTCGTGACGAGGGATGTTTTCTTCAGAATAGCTGCATTTAAAAATTCAAGCAAAGCAAGGTATTAAATCATATAAAACTATAATACAAAAATTTCAAAAAAAACTAAAGACCCACCCATCTCGACTGACAGGCATCCAAAATACAAGTCTCCCCCCAACGTTCAAATGTCGAACTGCAAAGCGTAAAAGATCACAAAGCAGTTCTTTGAGATTGTAAGATTTCTTGCATGGAATGTGGTTTTCTTTGCTGAAAAATCATGCCATGAAATCTCATGCTTTGAACACCATTTTGCAATTCAAAATAAAAAATAATATTTTTTTTAACAATAATAACACACAGTTCTTCAGGAATCTCAAAGTCTGGCGAAGGTGTTTTTCTGAAACCCAACTTCATAGTCGGTTCCCTGATACCATATGGAGCTGCAATTTAAAACCATGATAACAAAAATAATTTTAATTTAATTCACAATTTAATCTTTCAACTCACGGTCAGTTACAATTGCATCGAATAGAATACGAGGCCTCCACATTTTATGTAAAGATGCATCTGCAACTAATGCATCAACATACAAATCTTCTAATCCATATTGCTTCAAATTGTTTCTAATCGTTTCCTCTTTAGATTTCCACTTCTGTCCAGCTCTGCTGGATTTTCCTGAGATATATAAAACAAATTATTATCTGTGGTGTTAAGTAAAGATAAAAGTCAAGAGGCAACTGGTAATAAGTTCAATGGTTGATGCATATAAATAAGATAAAATAATATCAATTATTACATAAATAATGATTAAACAAAATAATAGAATAAAATTTAAAAGAAATAAAACTGTACCAACCGACACCACAAATGACATTGTAATCCAGATCACTCCCCATTACATAACCTCCATAATGTGCAGAAGATACCAGCAAACTACCTGGAAATTCAAAGAGCATCACATGTAAGAATAATTTTTTTTCAAAATTACTAATTGAAAAAAAAACATAACTCAGATATGATAAAAAAATGAAAAATTATTTCATAATTATAAAATACATTTAATTAATATAATCAACATAACCGATGACCAACCTGTCCCAACGAAAGGATCATAAACCAAAGAGCCTGGCCTAATTTTTGCCAAGTTGGCAATGATCATTGAAAGTGTTGGATCCATAGAAGTATTTCCTATTTCGAATTTTAAATTTTTGTAGAAATAATTAAAACATTAATTATATAACTTGTTTCTTAAAAAAACACAAATTGCAAAATTAAAAAAAAGAATTTACAAAAAAACTGCCAGAAAAACAGCAACACACCAATAAACTTTCTTTGACTGAGATTATACTTTTTGACTTCATCTCTGTGACCATCACAGATCTTTTAAAATTAATTTATTTATAAATAAACAAAATATTAGGCACATTATAATATAAAATAATAAAATATCAAGTATATACTAAGAGGAAACCTAGCATCAAACAAGAGCTTTAATAATTGCTGCAAAAATATGAAATTTGAATTACCCATCTGCCGAAATAAATCTGACTAGGAGACATTTCCGATCCGCTGCCAACTCGCCGATAATATTCAAATAGATTGAACGTCACATCGCAGTCATCTTTTAAATCAACACGACCTTTGAACTCCAGTGGACCGTTTGTAAGTTGCTGCAATTTAGTCAAGTAAAGCAATATACAAACATAATAAATATATATGATTTTTTGGACTTGTCCGATGGAGCACTTATTGAAAAATATTTTAGTTAATCAATATACACAGTAAATTCTCATCATATCAAACTTGCTTGAGTAGTAATAACTTGTTATTACAATAAGATTAGTTGTATAAACAAGGTCCTACTTTTTTTTTGACTTATGCGACTTTCAGCGATCAATATTATATGGCATGAGAAGTTTATTAATGAGGTCCTACTAATTCAAACATTTTTTTAACAATCCTGTACCACGAAATGTTAATACAGTGCACTCCAACAATAACGACTAAGCATCTGTGTCCCGTAATCGTTATCCCGATATCAATCGGGATTTCAAAACGATACTGGAAATCCCGTATCGCTATTAAAACGATACAGCCTGTGAGGGAAGTCTCGTATCGAAATAAAATAGCGAGACTTAAATTTTGTTCTCGTATAAAGTCTAAAAAAAAATTCGGAAATTTAAAAAAAAAATATTTTTCAATAAATAACTTAAGTCATACATATTTAATTAACGATTGTCACAACTGTGAATATTTGCAATTGATTCATCAACATTGATTAATTAATCTACCTATTGACAGAAGTTTATAACTATTTAACTATTATTAACACCACTTTAAATTCGGTTTTCCTAACAGTATTTACTCGCTGACATTGATGACTATTATTATTAATGACTATTATTAATATTCTATGTTTATATTTTGGTTTAGTCTGTTTGATAAAATTATTATGTCAAATTTGTTATATAGAATTAGAATGATTATTTTAGTGTTTCGATATCAGTAATTGACCGTAATAGTAGCTCATCTAAGATATATCTTTATAATCTCGATATACTGAAGTAATTTTGTTGGTTCTCTGAGCTTTGACATAACAACATTAAACTGTACAAATATCTATATATTACTTTTTACTGTCTATCGTTTCAATTTCAAGGCAATTTGAAAAATTTAATAAAGGAAAGAAATCACAACAAACCTCAATTTTTTCAATTTTTTCTGAAATACTCAGCTGCTTGTTAAACGATTCAACTTTCACCCTGAAGCTTTTCTCAGAGCTCAAAAACTTTTCCTAAAAAATTAGGTAATTTTTTTGACATTCAAGTCACTGAAAACATAAAAATTCATTTTGACAACAAATAATTTTAGTATAATTGATATTTGTGAAATATCACTGATGTAATGTTCTCAACTTTCAGTGTTATCTAAGAAATGTACAGACATTTCAAACTAGATTAAAAAAATTTTGTATTTGGTAATAAATTTTTACTCCAACAATAATTGAAAAAAATTACGTTTTCTGGAACTTCATGTGGTCAGAAAGGGTCAGTCAGTAAATGGATAATGGATTGTATATTGCACTTAATAAATTTATTAACTTAAGAATTAGTTGTAATTAATAAGTAGTACAGTACACGTCCTGAAAGGCGGACAGGCAGACACCCTCGGGGGAAAAGTAAAAGTCTGCGCTTCTCGTGTATGTCCGTTCCTCGGGGACAAGCTACTTTAGACTAGATAGAGATTTAAGAAATTCCATTTGGAACAAGTGTCTGATGCTCTTACGATCCACCCTTAGAGGTGTCGCCCTAAAAGAGCTTTACTGTATTACACTTAATAAAATTACTAACAGACCTAGCCTTATGGTAACTTTAGTTATACATTAACCTATAAGTAAAAATTGAGCCAAAGCTGCTTAAATTATTAATGTGAAAGTTTAAAAATAAGTAATCAAGTCATATACTAGTTATCAGTACTGGCTGGATGGACACAAATAATATTGATGAGTACCATAATAAATAATACCATTGAACACAATTAAAAATATTGATGAGTTTTAACTTTAATATAATCAATATAATTTGTTTATAAGTAATAATATAACAAAACTCACAAAAAGAGAGTGGTTTAACAAAGACAGTTTTTCAAAAAATGATGGATAGTTATCAGCTTGAGCCCATACTTCCATTGATGACCTGAATAATCCAGTATTGTTTTGAACAATAATTTATTATAAATACTTAATTGATGATTTGATTACCATCCAATATTGTTTTGAACTATAATTTATTTCTCTTCACAACTCACTTACTTGATCAAAACAGATCTTTTCACAATATTCTTAACAGCATCTTCGTCTGGCAAGTCGACTACTAAAAACGGATTCTGGCAATTAAAATGCACAAAAAAGGCAATGAGTTTAGAGCGAAAATAAACTCGAAAATGAAAATAACCAAACCAGTAATTATAAAACAATGAATCAAAAACGAAACTTCAATAAATTGACAATAAAATATTGTTCAACTGCCTCACCTCCGCACTGTGATCTTTTGGAATATTAAGGTCATGTCCAAAAATTCGAGCAATTGATTTAATTTCCTAATTAAAAAATTTATTAGAAAACACTTAAAAATAAGGGGTAAACTAGCAAGCAGCAGAGAATGTGGCATATATAAAGACTATAAAGAACGAGGACACATCCAAACACAGTCATTCATTTGTATATATAAAGATAAATTAATGTCATTAATAAAATTAAAATAAATAAAATTAAAACTTAATAACCGGTAGTCTGAACTCCAGATGTTCGTGTGCAAGCTGAATTAATACTCTCATTTTACTGTAAATTCTTTTACGAAAATATAAACATAAAAATCATAAAATTGAATAACCGGTAGTCGTCTACAAACTATACTATTATATTTATATTACTTTGTTAATGTTAATGTTTATTATTATAACAGGCACGCAGGACAAAATAATAAATAATCAATCGAAAGAAATTGCAGAAGACGATTATTTGTTTACAAAAAGAATGTCAAAAGCAAATCTAGAATTAAAAGCATGGATGTGCTAAAACATTATGATTACAAAATTTCATCAAACGCTACAAATTGATATTTTGTCAATCTTGACAACTGAAACAAAAACGTCATTGCATTGCACATATGTCAACTTGAGAGCGCATGTAATTTGCCGTGTTTAGCGTGTCTTGCTACATATGGCACGTTAAATTTTTCAAATTTATTTATTTTGTATATATTAACTAGCAGGGGTACCCAATACACGGGCACCCGCGTCACTTCAAAATCAAATTTGGCAAGTTTTCGGGCAGGGGGGGGGAGAAAAAAAGAAAGAAAGCAACAAAAAAAAGAGAAAGAGAAAACTGCGTTTCACTAGGAAAAGAAAAGCGAAACACAAATAAAAGAAAGAAACAAAACATAGTAAGAAAGGATAATATATAGAAAATTAGAGAGAGGGAAACAAAAAAAGGAGAGACATGCGTTTCACTAGGGACAAAAATGAAAGCGAAGCGGAGAGAATCTCTAATAACATTATTAATTATTATTGTATGTAAGAAAATGCTTTGACATTATTAAAAACAAACTTTTGTTATTTTTAGTCATCTTGAAAATTAGTTTTTTTGTTTACGTTGTTTTACTTTTCATTTTATTTACTTTTTTGAATCTCGACTTTCAAAGTTAATAAAAAGTAGCTAAATTTAAATAATTAGACTAGGTTTGCTTTTGTCTTTTAGATGTTTTCCTGAATTAAAGTTTCTTATATTTAAAACCGCTGTCTTGTTCGCTTGATTGTTTGCGGGTTATCTTTCACTTTGCCAGTTTAGCCACTTTAGCCGCTAAACGCTAAAGCTAAGTGAAATATTCCTATTTTAACCTTAACCCTAACCCTGATCTTAACTCTAACCTTAACCCTAACCCTAATTAGCTAATTATAGCCGAGAATGTATTAATCTAATCTAATCTTTCACACATCCGGCCCTTAGGCCCTTAAGCCTTAAAATTAAAGTGAAAGATTACCTGTTTTTTTTATAATAGTTTATAGTCCTTTACACCAAGTGTTTTAAGACTGAAATAGCTGTATGTAGGAAGCACCTAAGTGCTTCCTGTCGTGGATCAAAGTTTGGTCCTTTTAGCTGTCTCTCCGGCTTTATCCAGGCTTGGGACTGGCTCGCAATTAGCGAGGCAGAGTTAAAGATTACCTGTTTGCGCACCATGTGAAGTAACTAACTTCCGTTAATTCTTAATTATTTTAGATCTTAGATTAGATATTAGATTTAGATCTTGAGCATGGAGATTAACAGTTTTATTTTCCACATAATAAAGTTTTTTTTTAATTTTTTTACAAGTTGACTTTTTTTTAACTTCATTGACTTTTTTTATCAGGTGTTTTCATTGCACTCTGACCATCTTGAGTGGAAACATTGCAGTGATTTTTTATTAGTAATTAAATTAGAATGAAGTGAAAAAAAAGAAAATAGTTAAAGAAGTTTTATTTTTGTAATTGCTTGATCTTGGAAGTCAAAGAATGCTTGACGAGGGTTCTGATTTTATTTTTATGAAAAGAAAAACTGTAACAGAGGAACTTGATAGAATAGCTGCCTTCCTGACAAAATATGCTGATTTTGCCAATTTAAATAACAGTGACTTTATCATTGATCACAACTGGGACATTTTGCCAGCGGATTTTGCAGATGATTTGCTTCAGTTGGGTGATGCGATTAATGCACTGCCATCTGGGAAAATACATTTTAAAAATTTAAATACTGAAAAAATTCAGTCCACACAAAATTCAGCGACAATGTTTCAAAATCTGGAAGAATTTGTTGCCGACTGCTGTGCCCATTCTCTTCCTAATATGAAGTCGTTATCTTCTTTCGACCTCGTGCAAAACAGACTGGGAATTCAACTGAATGAAAAAAGCCAGCCTAGTATTAAGCAGTTCATGTCAATTAAAAAGCACTATGAAGTTCAGCTGCTTGGGAGTTTGTGTCAGGGTGTGTGTAGTGCCCAGGAAATCACTAAGGTAATATTTTTTACATTTTCGTTATTAATTGCTCAGGTGTCAAAGTGTGCAATTTTTGTACGTTCTGTCTGAATAACCAATGTTATAATCTCGAGCTATTCTTGGTGCAGACGGGCATTATACCTACAAATTGCTTTCACTATTAAGCCTCACTCAAAATCTTACTTGTATTGTATTCTATTATTATTGATCATTTAAACATTCATTCTTTTAATTAAAACTGTGCAATTGTAGATTCAACTTTCAATTTTTTGAATAATTTTGTTTGAATGATTTATAAGATGGTTTTATTGAAGGTTGTTGATATTGGTTCAGGCCTAGGATATCTTGGTGGTTATTTGTCTCTGATGTGTGGTTATGAAGTTCTTGCTATTGATTCTGTGAAAGACCGATCAGATGCAGCGATCAAAAGAAACAAGTTGCTCAAGAAACAGTGGGTTGGCCTGGTAAGAAGACCAGTAAATGGCATTCATTATTCAGTAATGTTTTTTTATATGTATACAAAAACTGAATCATATTCTATAAAGGTTAAGAAATCGTTATCTGAATTGAAAAATCTTCCAGACGAAGAGATATTGTATTATACAGAAAATTTCAAGAACTGTTCATTTACTCCAATGTGTTTGTACATCACAAGTGAAGCTCAAATAAACAATTTGTGCAAAGATCAGTTTGGTTGCGAGAAAGTAATGTTCACTGCACTTCATTCCTGTGGAGACCTTTCTTCCAACATCATCAGACTATTCATCCAATGCCCGTCTGCTTCAGCTCTCTGCATCGTGGGCTGCTGCTACAATCTCCTTTCTGAACAGTTTGAAAATCAAGATAATAATTCAACTTCAGGGTTTCCAATGAGTCGACATCTGAAAGAGAAGAATTTCCGGCTTGGTGCAAACACTCGATCGCTTGCTTGTCAGTCCGCTTTTCGATCGGCTTCTTCTAACAAAGTAACTTTTTTCTTATTATTGATATTAATCAATAGAAGTCATATATTTATCAAGTAATGCAACAAATTACAATTTTCTATTTTAATTTTCAATACATTTGAATTTTAGAATCCTTCGGATTCTCTCTTTTGGAGAGCTTTGCTGCAAGTCATTCTTATAGAACGCTTCGGCAGGCCGCTGAACAAGAACCAGTGGAAGATTGGTAGACTGGCCGTCAAATGTCGGAATTTTCACGATTACGTAGTGAAAGCTATCGAGAAACTGGGTCTTGAATATGAGGTTTTGATTCACTGATGTTGTTGTCTTATACCTACAAATAACTATTTATTTCTACTTGATTCTTTTTTATTCATAGCTATTTTGTTTGCTTTTTTTACTGTTTAACCCTTTAACGGTCTGGTTGCGAAAACACAAAGCTTTCGTATTTTTTGTGGTAGTGACCATTAATGGTTGAACAAAAAAGAATAATTTTGTGTAAATTTGGCCTCATTGAGGAGAATAATGAACCGATGAGCATTATGGATATCTAGAGTAAAGCAATAAATTAATTTAGCTTAATAATGTACCATTTTGACTTATTGGTATATTTCTATATTTGTAAAGTTTTCCTTAAGAAGTTCAGTAAGAATTTGCTAAACAATCTATAATCTATACTCTAAATAATAATAATAATAATAAACATTTCTTAGATTACAGAAGAAAATACATCGCATTATTACGAAAAATATTTAGCATATCGTCAGAAGTGTTTGGCTTTCTATCAGCTGCGAGCTTGTTTAGGACACTGTATTGAGTCTCTCATACAATTAGATAGACTTCTTTATATTATGGAAGAGGTTTGTTTAAGCTGAAATTTATCAATAAACATTTTTTTTATTCATCATTATATTTTAGAAACAATTTAATCTCATTTTGCATTGCCTTGCAGACCAGCATAAGAGATGCCCATCTCCTTCAGTTATTCGATCCGGTTCAGTCACCAAGATGTTATGCAATCGTTGCAGTGAAATGATACAAATGGTTTTCATGTTTGAGAAAATCATTGTGTTGTTTGTTTGTGTTTTATGTTGTACATTTTGTAAAAAATTGTAATAAACCAAGACTCATCTGTCAAGGAGTTTAAATAAATGGCATTAACAATTAGGAGATGCATTGTAGTGTAGATCTGTGTGAGTTTGTTGGCAGAAGAATGTACATGATGCATTTGAAAGGAAAACAAACTGCCAGTAGATCACCAGCTGCAATGTTGCAACTTCATTTTAGCACTGGACTCTGATATGATAACCACATTTTTGTTGAGTGCTTGAAATGTGGAGCTGAAGTTGTTTTTCAAAAAAAATCTGTTTGAAAAACTACTTTTACTCTCATATGATCAGTTTTCATTATAATGACAGTTGCAAATTGGACATCGCTATATAACAGATTGTTTGTTTTTTGAATCGATAAGCATGAGTTATAATTTTATCTGTGATTACATTTATAGTTCTGCAAATTAGTGGCATTAGACTCAAGTTGTTTATTTTACAAAATGGCATTAAAATCTTGACTGAATAATTCTCCTAAAGATTTTTTTTATTTATATTCAACTCTTCACAGAACAAAATGCTTAATCTGTCAAATTGTATGAGCATGAAAATTAAATAATATAAAACAATTAAATGCTAGGAAATTTTTAAACAATTGAGCATAAAATGTTTACTTGTCATCTACATTTGGTCGAATAAGAATTAAATTGAAACCTATTTGTTGCATCTAAACAGATGTAATATAAACAAATTGAGATTCAGTAACAGATCTATGCAGAATGCCCATTCAAGGCAGGAAATAAAAACAACAAAAACTCGGCTGCTTTTCAAAAGAGATGCTCGTGAGGATCTTCGGTTGAAAGATTATGAATCTGTTGTATATGAAAAAAAATTAGTAATTAGTTGCTTGTTATTATATTATTTTCAAACCCACTTTATTATTTTTAAACCCATCTTATTATTTTATAGCTACCTTATAATTAAGTAATTTATTTTCTGTCAGATAATTTTTTAATTGATTTCTCGACGATTTGAACAAACCATAATATTTTTGCTTCGAAGTGATTTGTTGAGCAAGGCTGGTTCTCAATTCAAGTACTTGTTGTCTTCTCGATTTCTCATCTTCAAGTCTTTTCTTCAGATCTCCCAAGTGTGATGTCAATTCTTCTTTATTGAACTCTGTCAGGCTTTTGATATAAATTAATGGAGATGTCAGCATTTAGTATTATTTAATAGCAGTAATTTAATTTATAAAAAAAAGTTTTCAAGTGCCACATTTGAGCTATTTCACAGTATGATAATATTTGTGATAATAATAATAATAATAATAATAATAATGTGAAATCTAATCAAAATAATTTTAAAAACATTTTAACCATACAAAAGTAGCTGATATTACTGTCAGTGGCATTTGAACTTGTGAGAAATCAACTTTAATTCATAACAAAATTACATTATTTCTATTAAAAAACTGTTATTATGAAAATGCAGATCTATTTCACTTAACTGATCGATTGAATAAAAATCTTCTAGACTTACAAAATAAAACGTGATGTAAAATTCAACTTTTCAGGTCAAGCACAAGACTTTTTTTAAATAAGGAAAATGCTGTCATATGATCAGGGTCGTGTCAACTACTGTCAACACATTTGGAGGTCTTTGTCTGATCATGTCAAACAGACGGGGGAAAGTGACAGCACATACAAGTTTTTCAACAAAAAGTTTTTAATAGATGGAAGGGACTTCAATATTGTTCAACAAAAGAAAAAAAACAAATTAAAAAAATGTTAAAGCTCGATCGCCTGTGCTCACACCTGAGGCTGCTTCGGATAATGAACTTTGATTGAAACACAAGTCAAACCTTTGAGCTGCAACAATTCTTTTCAACTTTTCTGATTTTTCTTTTCTTCTCATCACTTCTTCTGCCGACAATTTAGGCTCGTCTGAGTGATCGCTTTGCGGTTTTTTGTCGAAAAATGCCTGTTAATGTTTAGTAAAAATATTTCATCGTTAACATTTATTATTACTTTACTGTATTTGTTAGTGTCAGGGTTATTTATTTACGTTGTATGATTCTTCATCTTTCCAGTATTCACTATCTTTAGCAGATTCTCCTTCTTTGGAGTTTTGACTTTTTTTATAAAAAGGTCTCGGTGTGAAAATTCCCGAAAGTCTTCTCGTGTTTGATCTGCTTCTGAAGCCTGTTTCTTCTTCTTCTGTCTTTTCATTCAAGTTCTGAAATGACATTAATCAGTGTGATAACTGGCTCGATGTTAACCTAATTGGGTCATCTATATTTCTATATTAAACTCAAAACATAATCGGGTCATCTATATTAAACTTAAAACCAAATTGGGTCATCTATTGTAAACTCAAAACCTAATTGGGTCATCCATATTAAACTCAAAAATCAGTTACATTTCAATGTTCACAAATGTATAACAAAACTTAATTTAAATTAAATCTAAAAAGCAAACAATTTTTTTATGAAAATCATTTAAGACACACCCAAATTAAAAAACAAAACTAACTAAGACATTCTCAATCTCAGTTAACACTAAAATTTAATTGTCGAACCTGTGAAGATTTTGAAGATCTTATAACACTTTCTCCAGTCACACCGTGCTCTTCTTCTGAGAATGATTTCGTTCGCTGTCTTCCTGAAATTAATTTCATGCAAACATTAGTAATCTCATCTTTCACCATCAGCAATGATAAAATATAACTTGATCTCACTTGGTAATGTTCTGTTTGAGTCATTCTGTTGAAGAATTAAAAATAAACAATTTGAAAACTGCTCAATTTAATGACAAATATTTGAAAAAAAATATTATTTTTTTACAGTAAAATTCATACATTACCTGAAAGTTATAAGCTTTAGAACCATCAGAACTTTTCAACGGTACAAGAGATTGTTTGTATTGCTGCGGTGGTCTCTGAATGTTGATGGATTTTTGAGGAAGTTCTTGCTGCCTATAAGGTGGGTCGTAGAGTTTGGTGCTGTTAGATGTGTTGCTGGTTGGTAATTCGTATCTCTTATCATTGTCGGGAATGTTGTACTGTTTTTTGTATACACTTATGTCGGCAGCTTGATTGTACGAGTTGTTCTTAGTTGGTATACTGTGTAATTTAATGCTTGCAGGCTGATTATATAAGTTGCTGCTAGGATGTTGATTATATGAGTTGTTGCTAGCAGGTTGATTGTAGAAGTTGTTGCTAGCAGGTTGATTGTATAATCTGTTACTAGGATTTTGATTGTATGACTTGTTGCTAGCAGGCTGATTGTATGAGTTGTCGTTAGGACGTTGATAATATGTATTGTTGCTGGCAGGAACATTATGAGAAGGTTTTTCAGCAGGTGTGTTAAACTTGTTGTTGATTGATTGATTGTAAGATTTGTTGTTACTTAAAAAGCTGAATGAATTGTTGCTAGAAGGTAAATCATGGGATTGATTGGCAGTAGGAAAACTGTATTTATTGGTGCCAGGTAGATGATGTGAATTTTCGTTTGGTTGGTTGAGCTGTCTGTAGGCGGACAGGTGTTCATCTGTTCTTTTATGTAGTTTTTGAATTTCTGAACTGAAATTATCTTTTCTCTGGTTCTTTGATGAATCATGATCAGTTACTGTTTTTAAATAGTAATCCTTCAATTGGTTGCTGGAATGAGAGGAAGATATTGATTGGTTTTGATTCTTCGAATTGACGTAAAAGAAGTTTGTTTCTGGATCTCCTTTCTGTCTTGATTTCTCTTCAATGTTTAATGATTCTTTGTAACCATTCAGCAGGGAAGGGGTGATCAGATCACTCGGTTTTACGCCATAAGAAAACATGGCAATGTCCTTAGTCTGGAATGAGTCTAAATCTGTTTCGAAGAATGTAAGTTCAGTTGGAAATGTTGAAGGTCGGGTTTCAGGGCTGAAAAAGGTACTTGAGTCTGCAGAAGATGAAAGTACTTCATTACGAGCTGATTTTTTGTCTTCAACTTGTTGTACATTGTGTCTAGTTCTCAGCATCTCCGGTTTGTCTTCAATGTTTGTAGAAGAAATTATTTCTTTTTTTGGACGCCACATTTGATCATCAGTTTGATCGAGGACAGAAGATGAACCTGATATTAAATTCTGAAATTGAAAATTACAACAATTACGCAACGAAACAGCGAATAAAAAATAACATCAAAATTAATTATTATTGAGAGAATATTCAGTTCCAAATTCTAACCAAATCATGCGATGACATATTCTGCTTCTCTATATTTTGGACATTTTTAGTTCGACTGTAAAGACATGCTTCAAGCTGGCTGATCATCTCGGAGTTCCGATCAATTTCAGATTCCAAGGTTCGTTGGCTAACAGTTTTATCCTGTGGACTGAAATATGTATAAGCTATAATAATAAAATCACATCTGGTTATTTGCTTTACTTAATTATTTAAAAACTCACTTCAGAGATTTTGAAAAACTTTCGCTAATCAAATTGTAGAGAAATTCGTGTAGATCACCCTGGTTTCTTCTCAGTTGGATTAAAATTTTGACAACTTGATCATTCTGTGAGAGGTCATATTACATGATTTTTGCATATTAATAAGTAATATTAAGTTTCTCAAGACAAATAATTTCATAATGAGTTATTGTAACAAATTTAATATATGCAATGAATATAATTAATGCAATAAATATAATATAGACAATGAATGTAATATATGCAGTTAATGTAATATATGCAATGAATATAATATATGCAATAAATAAAATAAATGCAATAAATATAATATATGCAGTGAATGTAATATATGCAATGAATATAATATATGCAAAAAATATGTAAATGTATGAGCACATGTACAATGAAATAAAATCAAAATTAATAAATAAGTATTAGATAAACATCAACTTACAAGAGCTGGAGAATTTCGTCCCGATGAATTTACACTTTCTAAAAAAATTGCAGCATTTTGGAAGCAATTTGTACTTTTAGAAATGAGCTCCCTCAGATTGTTCTGAAGAAAAAAACTCCACTTTATTCACAACTGAAATCAGAAATAAAATAGATTTAATAGAAAAAAACCTTGAAAACAGATTCTCGGGCTGCTAAAATATTTGGTCTGCCATCACTGGAAGCCACAATTCGAAGATCATTTCTTTGATCATCATTTTTGATTCTAGTCGGTGCTGCATGATCAACATTTGGTGATGGATTGTTAGGATAATAATTATGATGTTTGAGACTGTTTATTGATAAAGTGGAAGAAACTGGCATGCCAAATCTGTCTTGTATAATTTCTTTTTCAAGGCTTTTCATATCTTCACTGCTTCTTAGTGATCTCTGACTTTTGTTGCTGCTAACATCTTCTATTTTTCTAATTTCTAAATCTTTTTCAAACGACAGGCTGGAGCTGGTTTTGCGATAATTTCTGTCCAGAATTTCTTCATTCGACACTGGAGTACGTGTTTGCTGAGCACGGGTATAAATGTTTCGATTGTCTGGAATAATTTTATTGTATGCAAATGAATTGGATTCATAGCTGTTTTGCTTTTCAAATAATTCCATGTCCTGCTCCAAATAAAGTCTACTTGATGAATCTACATTCTGGTTACTTAAGTTACTAACAACCAGGTCGTTATTTGAGGCTCGGAGTGCTTCAAATTGTTTAAAATCAAGTTTTGGTTCGGTGATCATTAAATTCATATTTGATTTGACATCATCTAATGGTGTAGTGGCCAGTATCTCTTTCTTGTACATATTTTGCTCTTCAGTCCATTCTTTCACTCTTTCAAAATTGGTATCATCGAGAACTTCACCAGTCTCTGGCACATAGACGTCAGTGGTAACTTTTTCACCAAGTTCTTTACCAGAAATTCTACTTTGAAAATAAAGAGCTTTGGAATTATCATGACCACTTGATTTGTGTGTCGGACTTTTGATGTAATTTTTCTGCAGCAAAGATTTTTCTTGAGATTTATTTGGAGACGAGTTTATTCTGTGAATTTCATTTTTTGAACTATCGTAACTCCGACGAGACAGTCTCTCTTTTTCATCGATGCGTTTACTTTCACTTTCCATTGATGATTTCATTTTGAGGACTTGGTGCTGCGATTGTGGGATGTCATCTGAAAACTTGTTGTTGTTGTTGTTATATTTCTGTGTGAAATCAAACTCATTAACTGTTGATGTTGCTTGCTTGGGTGGATCTGTAGATGGGAGAACATCTTGAAGATATTGCTGATCTCTTAATTGGTCGATGACAGACATTTTTGGATTTTCTTGAGCACTGGTATGGAAAAACTCAATTTTAATTTTCAATTGTTAAGTGTTCTTAATTACCTATTATTGAATACTTGAAGAAAAAATAAATTAAAAAAAGAAATGACAAACAATTGATTACTCATGAAAAATAAATTACTTCTAGCAATCCTACAAAGGATACCAAGCAAATTATATAAAAATAATCATTAAAGGATACTGTATTTATACAAATTAACCAAAATATCAAAGTATTAGGTATAAAAAAGTAAAAAAAGTTTTAAATAAACATAAATTAATAAATAAGAACTAACCTGTCGATTGCCAAAGAAGCCAAATCCATGACTTCCATCCACTCTTCAGCTTCTTCAACTGAATCTCCTGCAAAATGGATGGTCTTCATGTTCTCATGCTCTGCCTAATTTTTGGAAAATTAAATATTAGGCAATGTTTATAACACCTGTAGAATTTTTAAAAGATTTCATACATGTTTGTGGTAATTAAATATGTAATTCATTTAGTGTTTAATAAATAATGTTTATAAAAGATTTAATATTATTTGAGAATATGTAATAGTTAATATATAATAGATATAAAAATATATAAAAAATTAAAAATTACTCAGTAGAAATTATCAAAAATTTTCTGATTACTAAAAAGCTGACTTACTTTAAAAATATACTTTTTATTAGCAGAATCTTTTGAACAAGGCAAAATTTGATAACTTGGAAGCAAAACCGAACTCAACAGCTCCCCTTCTTCTGGACCTGACATTAAATAGCTCTTAATTAATAACTAACAAATTATTATTTTATTCGATAATGTATATATATATATATATATAACTGTATTTAATATATGAATTTATTCTGCAATCCCACGTGACTGATATATACAAACCTTTGTATATAAAAAGGCACAATTGAGAAAGAACACACCACCTCTTCTTCCATGTTTTCAATGGACCGGGACCACCTTCCTAAGTATAGAAAAGTTAATATTTTGTTTATTAGCATTTAATCTATTATTATTATAAATCTATTATTATTATAAATCTATTATTATTATTATAAATCTATTATTATTATAAATCTATACATTTTGAAACATTTTATCAAGTTGTATTTTTTCATATTTTTTTTCATTTTTAGACATACCTGTCTGTACAGCCACCCTCTTTTAGTAACTTCTGAAGTTTTGTCTCTTTTTACATCTGGTGCTCTGAAGAAATTTGTATGATATCCTTATGATAACAAATTGTTTTTTATAAATTAAATATGTAAATTAATATATACTTTTGTTTCAAACTTTTTCTTCTTGAGTTCTGTGACAGAAAAATAGAAAATGTATTTTATGAAATGATATTTTTTCTTATAAAAATTATTAAAAACATGCTTACAGATCTTTTAAATGGAGATGCTGACCGCTTTAAGTCCCTGCAATGGAATTTTTAACAAATTTAATCTTAATGAAGTCATTAGCACGGTGGTATTGTTATTGCAGTATTGCTGTATGGTTACTACCAAAACTACTTGTGCTATATAATAAAGGTTATGGTATAAAAATGAAGTCATACTAAACAGATAAGGTTATGCAAAATAAATGAGGTTATGCTATATAATTGAGGTGTGGCTATATAATTATGGTTATGCTATATAATTGAGGTTATGCTTTATAATTGAGGTTATGCTATATAATTGAGGTTATGCTGTATAATTAAGGTTATGCTATATAATTGAGGTTATGCTATATAATTATGGTTATGCTATATAATTGAGATAATGCTATACAATTGAGGTTATGCTATATAATTGAGGTTATGCTCTATATTTGAGGTTATGCTATATAATTGAGGTTATGCTATATAATTAAGGTTATGCTATATAAATGAGACTATCTCTGTTATTGAAACATGGCAGCTTACTGTTTAGATGATGATGAAGATGGCTTTTCAGGTGGTAGAGTCCAGGAAGTAGAACAAGTATTGTGACTAGAAGAAATAAAAAATATAAGCTTGTCAAAATTTCATCAGATGGCCTTAATAATTTCTTTAATAACACTAACTCTATTAAGTATGGGACTCTATCTTGAGTTAGATCAATTTCCCAGCCATCTGGCAATTCTACAAAAAAAATGCATTTATCTAATATACAAATATGTATTCTCGAGCTTTTTATGCTGTATGTCCTAAAATAATTTTTTACTTGGATCTTGAAAAAATCCTGTCTGAATTGGCTGCTTGGATTTCGGATGAAGCCAGCTTGTTGTCTTGAATTCGTCACTTTGAAACAATGCATGTTAATGTTAACATGATTTAATCAATAATATATGACATATAATGCTGATATGCATACCATTCTATTATAGACTAACTATTACTAGACTTACTCCCCACTAAACTACTAAATACTAAACTAATTACTAAACCGAAGTTCCAAAAAATGCCAAAAATGCTTACTTAATGAAAAAAACTCGGCCCTCATCTGTGGCTGCATAATTCCAATGAATAGGTAATTGTTCGTCCCACAAATACTCCATGCAAACTTTTATAAATGAATCCAAATTTGATTGATTAAAATGAAAGCCAGTGTTCAACTTATTAATTACATTAACCCGTGTACCTTTTGTTGTTCTACAACACACAGGTGTGCGATTCGAATAGTATAAAAGTAAGAGTGGTATAAAATCTTTCACGATATGCTTACAACGATTCGTAAAAGTTTTTGATGATTTTTTTAAATTGATTTTATTTTCAAACAATTACAAAATATAAAATTCAGTCCGCTTACTAAAATAGAAATAAAGCATCTTCCCTAGTAGGCCAAAGTTTATAATCTTATAATCACACGCGATTGAATGGATGAATGAATGGATGAAGAAGTCTATTGATTGATTGAAGATAAGTCCAATGATTGATGAGTGGTCCTGGGTGGACGGACGGACGGATGAACGTATCAACGGTGGACGGACGGATGGATGGACGTATAGACAGACAGACGGTTGGACGGACGGACGGGTGGATGGATGGATGGATGGATGGATGGATGGATGGATGGATGGATGGATGGATGGATGGATGGATGGATGGATGGATGGATGGATGGATGGATGGATGGATGGATGGATGGATGGATGGATGGATGGATGGATGGATGGATGGATGGATGGATGGATGGATGGATGGATGGATGGATGGATGGATGGATGGATGGATGGATGATGGATGGATGGATGGATGGATGGGATGATGGATGGATGGATGGATGGATGGATGGATGGATGGATGGATGGATGGATGGATGGATGGATGGATGGATGGATGGATGGATGGATGGATGGATGGATGGATGGATGGATGGATGGTTGGATGGATGGATGGATGGATGGATGGATGGATGGATGGATGGATGGATGGATGGATGGATGGATGGATGGATGGACGGACGGACGGATGGATGGATGGATGTATGGAAATAAAATTCGGAATGATAGACGCTCACATTGATGGATAAAGATAAATAAAATAGTATTGACAAAAATATGAATAACCAATAAATGGTATAACGCAGCCTCCTATCCTATAACCTCTGCCCCAGTAGCAAGCTTTCCCTGTTCTGCGCTCATGTAGAAAACAATCTTTCTAGGAAAGGAACTGCATGTGATTTGGTGAAGCTTAGAAAGCTATCTATTTGACCAATAGGCTACATTATTTATTAAGTTGAGAAATTTTGGAGTTCCGACTTTTCAACCATCTGCCGCATTTCATTCGCCCATACAAACGCCAACACCTTTTATTAACTGTTAAGAAACTTTCCGATCTGGGTCAGCGGGTCGGGTCACACCGACGTTCAGGTGAAAGCCCCACTAAGCCACTAATGGTCACTAAAGGTCACTAAACTTTTTTATACAATTTTAGATGATCTACTAATTTAGATGATCTACTAATTCAGATGATGCAGCACATGAATGCTATTTGTGACAAATTAACTGAGAACTAAATAGCATTTTATATGTTTTCTACTTCGCAAATTCTAAAATTCAAACTTTCTTTACCGGCGATTTCTCACGTTTTCCGGTGTTAATTCGAATCACCTTTTTCTGAACAAAGAAACTCATTATAAGAAATGCAACTGCCCGACTTTGATGTTGCCTTCAATTACTTAGACACGCCATCAAATATGAAAAATTCCTTTAAAGCGGTTTTTCTGTTCAATATTTTAACTTCAAGTTCAATCAGAAATCACTCGATCATTAATAATTTTGAATTTTCTTCATACGTATCATAAAACAAAACCTACAAACGCACAAAATATCATCGGAAAGAATTGTAATTTGGCCTCGAGCTATTTAATCGAATCGAGAGTGCACTTGCCATTTTAATAACGAAACGGCTCATGTTTCCCTCCAGTAGCCATGGTGATTGACGAGTTGGAAATAATAAATAAACACTTTTTAATTTCAATCGTCAAATTATTTTTGTGATTCTCAACGGCTTCGTGTAAACGTTTGCATCGCCAGTTTCTTGGTCATTCCGACACGTCATTAACAATTGGCCACTCCCACCTGACCAAGGTAAAAAACGCCCCCTATCATGCCACTCTCTTTTCTACCTGTCTCACACTTATATATAAAAGTTTAAAAGATTTAACAAATTTTAGATACGCGTTTATTTTTCATTAGCTTTTGTGAAATGAGCATGACTAGTTACGTCAATGTCTAAAATCCGCGGTTGATAGGAACGTAAATTATATTATTATGTGGGCAGAAAATAATTATTCTTTACACAAAAACTTTTCAAAGAATACTTCTCAATGTTTCCCAACAAAAAATCAATATTTAAATCATTATAAACCGACGTGTTATCCCAATTACTACTCTCATCCTTCGAACGAACTTCATCAAACACAGCCAAGGTCACCGTTCAAAACGCCCGCATGTCTACCCAACTCACTTCAAGCACCACAACCACCACCACAACCACTCAACAGAAACACCGTCATCGAATCAAAAAACTGTTCAACAGCACAGTCTGATGTTCACGGTTCATTGAAGCAGGGCGGTTCTACCAAAAGAACGTTCAACACGAAATGCCTGATCGATAGAAAGTTGTCATTTTGTGGCGTTTCCGATCATTCCAACCTTGAAGTTTGTTTCAATGCAGCAACTCGAGTGAAACTAGCAACCGGAGAGCTCTGCTATGTAGGAAATATCACCACTCAAGATTTCTACGATGACTGTAGGAGTTTTTCTGATTTCTCGGTTGTTCGTATGACTGTCGTTCACATGAAAGAGAACCACGAAAAAAACACTGTCGCACTGGGCTTCGTCGTTGGCCTCGACAAAATTCAGGTTGAACTTTTTCTTAGATTCGGATTTTTATAGATTTAAACTATAAGAGCTGGCGGTGAAACGGTTCATGATGAGACTCGTATCAATGTGTCTGTCTATTAGTATTAGTTCTATGTATAATATTGATTGGTGGTCGTTCCAGTTTATTTTACACAGAAACTCAAAGCGGAACTGATTAAACGTACCAGTCGTTGAGCACTGACCTTGACCCAACTAACTTTCACTTTTTAATAGATATTTCAAGTTTATTTAATTGTTCGTCTTGTTATCTGGTGAAAAATCTATCTATATATATAAAAGAACATGTCCTGACTGACTGATAATCAACGCCGAGCTCAAACGCCTCCTCCTAGGAACGTGAAATTTGGAACTTATATTACTTTTATAGTGCAAACATCCGCTAAGAAAGGATTTTTGAAAACTTTGCTCCTGAAGCGAAAAAACTGGAAAACAAACTTTTTTCTAAACATTTTTTCTAAAATATTTTTCTGAAATTTGGTATATAGATTCTTTTTAAAAAATAAAAAGATACATGTTTCACCATTTTTTGAAAATTTGGTTTCCCGGACCTCAAATGTGGGTTGGAAAATTGGGTTATTTGGTTTTTAAAGTAGCTGCTACTCAAACACTGTGAATGCTACAGGAGTAAAAATTAGTATTTAGTTTCTACTTCAAAAATAATGAAATACGTGTTTCACCATTTTTTGAAAATTCGGTTTCCCGGACCTCAAATGTGGGTTGGAAAATTGGGTTATTTGGTTTTTAAAGTAGCTTCTACTCAAAAACTGTTAATGCTACAGGAGTAAAAATTAGTATTTAGTTTCTACTCCAAAAATAATGAAATACGTGTTTTAGCATTTTTTGAAAATTTGGTTTCCAGGACTTCAAATGTTGGGTGGAAAATAGGGCTATTTGTCTTTTATAGTAACTGCTACTCAAAAACAGTAAATACCACAGATGTAAAAATTATTATTTAGTTTCTTTTCTAAAAATAAAGATATACGTATTTCACCATTTTTCACAAATTTGGTTTCCCGGACCTCAAATGTGGGTTGGAAAATTGGGTTATTTGGTTTTTAAAGTAGCTGCTACTCAAAAACTGTGAATGCTACAGGAGTAAAAATTAGTATTTAGTTTCTACTTCAAAAATAATGAAATACGTGTTTTAGCATTTTTTAAAATTTGGTTTCCAGGACTTCAAATGTGGGGTGGAAATTAGGGCTATTTGTTTTTTAAGTAACTGCTACTCAAAAACTGTAAATACCACAGATGTAAAAATTAGTATTTAGTTTCTATTCTAAAAATAAAGATATACGTGTTTCACCATTTTTTTACAAATTTGGTTATAGGACCTAAAATGTGGGGTGGACAATAGGATTACTTGGTTTTTAAAGTTGCTGCTACTCAAAAACTGTGAATGCTACAAAAGTAAAAATTAGCATTTAGTTTCTACTCTAAAAATAATGATATACGTTTTTCACCATTTTTTGAAATTTTGGTTTTCAGGACCTCAAATGTGGGGTGGAAAAAAGGTTTCTTTGGTTTTTAAAGTATCTGCTACTCAAAAACTGTGAATGCTACAGATGTCAAAATTAGTATTTAGTATATACTCAAAAAATAATGATATAAGTGTTTCAACATTTTTTAAAAATTTGGTTTCCAGGACCTCAAATGTGGGGTGGAAATAAGGGTTATTTGATTTCAAAATAACTGCTACTCAAAAACTGTAAGTGCTACAAATGTAAAAATTAGTATTTTGAAGTTTTGTGCCGGATAAAAGTAGCTAAGTCCAGTTTATCACCGGCGGGTCAAGCCTTTATTTTAGAGTCTTCACACGGGCCAGGCCAAACCTTAAATCAAGGTGGGACGGGCCGAGATTTTTCACCAAGTATATAGATGTTTTAGTGATTTTAGGGTTTTATTTGCGCCGGGCTAAACCTGAAGTCAAGGTGGGACGGGCCGAAGTTTTTCATCAAGTATATAGAACTTCTAGGCCTGTAAAAAGGGGCCGGGCCTAATTCAGACGGGCTGTGCCGGGCCAGGAGTTCGGATTTTTAAAACGGGCTGGGCTAAGTTGTCGACGGGCCTAGACGAGACCTAAACAATTGATCTCTACTATGGATGCACTGTTCAAACTCTCTAATTTCATGCGAGCGAAGCCGCTACGGGCACTGCTAGTCTATATATATAAAAGAACATGTCCTGACTGACTGACTGACTGACTGACTGACTGACTGACTGACTGACTGATAATCAACGCCGAGCTCAAACGCCTCATCCTAGAAACGTGAAATTTGGAACTTATATTATTTTTATAGCGTAAACATCCGCTAAGAAAGGATTTTTGAAAATTTTGCTCCTGAGGGGAAAAAACTGGAAATCAAACTTTTTTCTAAAACAATGTATATCTCGAAAATAAAAAATGAGGAGATTTTGAAATTTGGTATATAGATTCTTTTTAAAAAATAAAAAGATACGTGTTTCACCATTTTTTGAAAATTCGGTTTCCCGGACTTCAAATGTGGGTTGGAAAATTGGGTTATTTGGTTTTTAAAGTAGCTTCTACTCAAAAACTGTTAATGCTACAGGAGTAAAAATTAGTATTTAGTTCCTACTTCAAAAATAATGAAATACGTGTTTTAGCATTTTTTGAAAATTTGGTTTCCAGGACTGCAAATGTGGGGTGGAAAATAGGGCTAATTGTCTTTTATAGTAACTGCCACTCAAAAACAGTAAATACCACAGATGTAAAAATTATTATTTAGTTTCTTTTCTAAAAATAGAGATATACGTGTTTCACCATTTTTTACAAATTTGGTTTCACGGACCTCAAATGTGGGTTGGAAAATTGGGTTATTTGGTTTTTAAAGTAGCTTCTACTCAAAAACTGTTAATGCTACAAAAGTAAATATTAGTATTTAGTTTCTACTCTAAAAATAATGATATTCGGGTTTCACAATTTTTTGAAAATTTGGTTTCCAGGACTTCAAAAGTGGGGTGGAAAATAGGGTTACTTGGTTTTTAAAGTAACTGCTACTCAAAAACTGTAAATGCTACAAAAGTAAAATTAGCATTTAGTTTCTACTCTAAAAATAAAAATATACGTGTTTCACCATTTTTTGAAAATTTGGTTTCCAGGACCTCAAATGTGAAGTGGAAAAAGGGTTATTTGAATTTAAAATAACTGCTACTCAAAAACTGTAAGTGCTACAGATGTGAAAATTAGTATTCTGAGGTTTTGTGCCGGTTAAGAGTAGATGAGTTCAGTTTATCAACCGACGAACGGGCCAAGCCGTTATTTTAGGGTCTTCATAAGGCCCTGCCCAAACCTTAAATCATGGTGGGACGGGCCGAGATTTTTAACCAAGTATATAGACATTTAAGTGATTTTAGGGTGTTCAGACGGGCCGGGCTAAACCTGAAGTCAAGGTGGGACGGGCCGAAGTTTTTCATCAAGTATATAGAACTTCTAGACCTGTAAAAACGGGCCGGGCCCATATTAGACGGGCCGTGCCGGGCCAGGAATTTCTGTTTTTGAAACGGGCTGGGCCAAGTAGTCGACGGGGCGAGCCGAGACCTAAAAAGTTGATCCGTGCAGTACTCTACTATGTATGCACGGTTCAAATTCTCTAATTTCATGCGAGCGAAGCCGCTACGGGCACTGCTAGTCCAGAATAAAGCTTTCTTAAAAGTTTTAGAGCTTTAGGTGGTCGAAAAGTGGGTGAATTTTTGTTTCTAAGATTTGATCAACACAGACAAACAAACAAACAAACAAACAGAGAGACGAATGAAGTTAAATAAAAGCATTTAATAACAAAAAAATAGATATTAATATTATATTTTGGTGCAAAATTTAGACTAGTCGTTAAAATATGCAACGGCGTTAATTCTTTTAATGCGCGCTAATTTTTTAGCGTTAATTAATGGAATTAATCGCAATTAATTCGCAGCTCTAGTATATACTAGAAATACCCCGTCAAAGTAAAAAATAGCGGTTTTTTACCAATGCTTTTATTAACTCGTCGTCTCTGTTTCTCTGTCTGTCTGTTTGTTTCTCTGTCTGTCTGTTTGTTTCTCTGTCTGTTTCAAATCTTGCAATCAATTTTTGAGTCACTTCCTGATGATAGATTTTTTTCAAATTTTGCATACATGCTCAAAATAGAAGACAATGCAATATTCAATTATTAGTTTTACAATAAGTCAATTAATTTAGTTAATTTTAATTAATTTCGATATTTCGATATAATTAAGATATTTCGACTTTAATATAAAGTAAAAGAGTAATATAAGAAAAAATTGATTGCAAAATTTGTGTTTTAATTACATATAAGAACATTGGTTTTAAAAATTCGTTTTTAATTTACTTGTTTTGTTTTTATTGAGCTGTCAGATCTATATATATATAAAAATGAATGTTTGTATGTATGTATATAGGTATTGTATTCATGCATTGCCACACCATTCATCCGATCGTAATGAAATTTTCACACAACCTTGAGAGTCAAGGGGAATCAAATATAGAGAAAAAATTTTTGAAATCCGTCACAAAATGAGCGGAGCGGAGCGGGTGAGCGAGCGTGAACTATATATATATGTATGTGCGTATGTATGTGTGTATGTATGTATGTGTATGTGCATGTATGTGTGTCTGTATGTTTGTGTTTATGTATGTACTAGCTGAGATACCCGGCGTTGCCCGGGTTTTTTAGAGGTTTTTCTAATGTTTGTCTCTTTCTCTCCCGTTTCCTTTCCCACCTGCTTTCCCACTCCTGTTCGCTTTCCCGTTTTTGGTCGTTTTCTCGCTGCCGGTCGCTTTACCGCTGCCGGTCGCTTTCCCGCTCCCGGTCGTTTTCCCGTTCCCGGTCGCTGTCCCGTTCCCGCTCACGTTTGCTCTCCCATTCCCGCTCACGCTTGCTTTTCCGTTCCCGCTCGCTGTCCGTTCCGGGTCGCTTTAATAGACAAACTAACCCACAAACATTCATATATATATATATATAGTCTTAGCAAATCTATTTTACGTTTTATAGGCTAACAGAAGTTATGAAAGAATGGAAAAGAAAAAATGAGCGTGAACGGGAACGGGAGAGCAACCGTGACCGGGAATGGAAGAGCAAGCATGACCGGGAATGGAAGAGCAAGCATGACCGGGAACGGGAGAGCAAGCGTGAGCGGGAACGGGAAAGCGACCGGGAACGGGAAAGCGACCGGGAACGGAAAAGCGACCGGGAACGGAAAAGCGACCGGGAACGGGAAAGCGACCGGGAACGCGGAAAGCGACCGGGAACGCGCAAAGCGACCGGGAACGCGGAAAGCGACTGGAATCGGGAGAGCAAGCTTGGAAGGAAACGCGAGCAAGAGAGAAAATCGATAACAAAACTTCTGAGCGGGAAAGCGACCGGGAACGCGACGAAAACGGGAAAGTGGAGAAGGAAACGGGAGCGAGAGAGACAAACATTAGAAAAACCTCTAAAAAACCCCGGGCAACGCCGGGTAACCCCGCTAGTATTAAATAAAAAAGTTTTCCCTTCTCTACAATTATTATAGGAAGTTCAATCAAGTCATGATCTCAAAAATCGCTGTAAATGATGAAATGTGTAATTGCCAAATTTCCTTTTTGTGTAATAAGTATAGGTGGTTGTTGAAAGAGATGATTGAATAAAACAGTTAATAACTGATGCTTGTTTTACGTCCATTGAACTTGTCCATTATAGCTGTTGCCCTGTAAGAGTTCGGTTATCAAAAATTATCCATGGTTAGACCCACAGTCCATACAAGTAAATTAAAAACGAATTTTTAAAACCAATGCTCTTATATGTAATTAAGACACAAATTTTGCAATCAATTTTTTCTTATATTACTCTTTTATTTTATATTAAAGTCTGGCCTGGCGTAATATGGTTCGAAGAGCATTGCGATTTCCATTAAGCTCATAAACAAAAATTTTGCAATCAATTTTTTCTTATATTACTCTTTTATTTTATATTAAAGTCGCAATATACAACAAATAAATATAATAAACATATATATATATATATATATATATATATATATATATATATATATATATATATAAAATCCTCAAGAAAATTAACTAAATTAATTGACTTATTGTAAAACTAATAATTGAATATTGCATTGTCTTCTATCTTGAGCATGTATGCAAAATTTGAAAAAAATCTATCATCAGGAAGTGACTCAAAAATTGATTGCAAGATTTGAAACAGAGAAACAGACAGAGAAACAGAGCCGACGAGTTAATAAAAGCATTGGTAAAAAGTCTGTTAAATCAGCGTGATGAAGTCCGGAAACATATTAGTTTTTGTTTCAGCTTTCATTCATATTACAAATAATTACTTCTACAAAAACTTGCTGTTAAATCATCTGAGCTCATTCACACAAATGAAAGTATCATTTTCAACTTTTTTTGCTTGATCTGCCGGTGGAGGTTTAAATGTTTTTTTATCAGATATTATTTTAAATATATTTTGCAGTGAATTAGTTTTAAAAAGGCCCAAAAGTTTTTAAATATCTGCCAAATTTTAGAATTATTGATGGTCGAGGGGTAAATTTAGTAAAGATAAAGCCTCAGGCTTCAGTTAAACAACTCTCTCTCTTGCTCTTTCTCTTTCTCTCTCTCTCTCTCTCTCTCTCTCTCTCTCTTTCTCTCTCTCTCTCTCTCTCTCTCTCTCTTTCTCTTTCTCTCTTTCTCTCTCTCTCTTTCTTTCTCTGATTTTTAATTTTTTTGAATTTATAATCTACTAGCATTTCCGTCGCGGCTTCGCTCGCTTGAAAAAGAGAATACACATCCACAGTGGCGTACTGCACGCGGCGATTTTTTACGGCCCGACTCGGTCCGGTTCGTCGACAACTTGACCCGGCCCGCTTCATAAGTCAAAATTTCAGGCCTGGCACGGCACATCTAATTTGGTTTTTAAAGGCCTACAATTTCTATATACTTGGCGAAAAATCTCGACCCGTCCCACCTTGACTTCAGGTTTGGCCCATCCGGTCTGAAGACCCTAAAATCACGGCACTGAAGTAAGTCACACGCATTTCAGGGGGAACTTGGCCTAAATTGGGTTCCTCGCAATTAAGGGGGCCCTCGGCACCTAAGTGGGCACTTCCTGATTTTAAGCAGTTTTTCCTGGACTTTTCAGTGGGCCATGCGCACTTAAGGGGGCACTCGGCACTAAAATGCCCCTCGCAGTTAAGGGGATCCTCAGCAATGAAGTGAGCCCAACGTACTTATGAAAACCCCGGCACTAAAGTGGGTCATGCACTTACGTGAGCCTCTGCACTTTAGTGGCTCCCGTTCTTAAGCAGAGGTCTCCCCGCACTTAAGTGGGCTCCGGCAGGGTTGTTAACAATAGCCAGAAATTGTATTGGCAATGCCAATCCCAATAGGCACTTGAAAAAGTATTGACCATACCAATATCAATACTCAATTAAAAACGTATTGCTGCCAATAGCAAATACCAAACACTAATACTTAAAAAAAACCTTTTTCTCAAGTATTTCATTACAAGCAGACAAATTTAAAATCATACAATGCACAAAAATGAAAATTAAATATAATTAAAGAGATGTACAAAATAAAAAGCAAAGTGGCAAAATAACTCCAGGAAACTGAACGCGCAAACAAATACAACAAAAAATAACGAAAAATAAACAGAGCAAAATAAAAATCCTAAGCAAAATCAAATTGAATATCACCAAAAAAATCATCCAAAAGTGATTTGAACAAAGACAACGATTCAGCAGACACCACCGGTCCAGGGAGCCGATTCTAGTCGTCCACCACTCTGTTACTGAAGTAATACTTCCTGCAATCTTTATGAGCCAACCTAGTAGTCAACTTGAACTCATGTCCCCTAGTTCTTTTGTCAGGGCAAAGTGTCAACCCCGGACAGTGGCAATCCATCAACTGACCAGACTTCATTTTATACAGTAGCCATTTTGACCACTTATGCTATTCACGGAAAATCATTAAAAGTGCAAAATTGCCGATTTGCGCAGCTAATAATTGCTCACATCAACAATATAAGGGAGAACAACAGTCATTTCATTTGTTTGTACTCAATTATTGCAAATTTTTAACAAGTTTTATTCGACACCTGAGCTATTATATAAAAACCCTTCAACCAACGGCTAACGACCTAACAAGCTTAACAGTTATCATCAGCCTAAATAATTTAATGTGAGCTTCAATACCTATTATTAAATTTTATTAATTGAAAAGTTTAAAGATTCGTTTTTGCTCAAATTTTAAGTTAGCAAAGATGAAATGGGGTGCTAAAATAGCGACAGCAAGAGGCTAGAAAAATTATAATTCATTTAATAGTCTAAGTGCGATCCAGTTATATTGAGATCAATGGAGCACAATCAAACGGTAACAAATAATTTAAAAAAAAAAACAAATGTCAAAATGTACAAAAATAACTTTTCTAAGTTTGAATTTTTTGACAAATTTTAATTTTTAATATGAAAAAATATTGGTATTGGGTATTGACAAATTTTTATTCTAAATGTATCGGCGATACCAAACTAATTCTTCTCAGTAAAAGTATTGACAATACCATTCCCAATAACGAAAAGTTATTGCCAATAGTGTATTGGTATTTGGCCAATACCAATCTTAACATCCCTGGGCTCCGCACTCAAGTTGGTCCTTCTTGACTTTTAACTGGCTTGTTCCTGACTTTTTACTGACCCTCTCCTGACTGTTTTCTTGGCTGTTAAGTAGCCCTCCCTGGCTTTTATGTAAGCTCCTGACTTTTAAGTGGGCCCATGGTTCAGTGTTGTTTCAGTTAAGCGTAACTTTAACTGAATTTGGTCTATTAACTGAAAAAAGAGATTTAAGTTAAGTACTAACTAAAACTTTAACTGAAAAATAATTTTAACTTTAATTGTAATACTAATAGTAAAAAAAAGTAGTAACTGTAATACAAACTGAAAAACAAAATGTTTTCGGAAAATCCAATACAGAAATGCGCCAAGATTTTATTTCTTTGTTTTTACTTGGTAACCGGACCCACTCGTGTCTTTTATCTCTACTATGATTTGCTTTTTCATCGCTTTATTTGCATTTAACGACATATGAACAATGTTAAATTAAATTCTGACCGAAAACAAGAAAATGGTGTTTGACGTTATTTAAGTTACGAACCCTCTACTGATAAAAGCCGGTGCAACGTTTGGGAGAAAAAGATTCGTAAGCTCACGTGGTCGAAACTTGCGTAGCTCTGTTAAAAAGTAAATCATCTGAGTCATAGACATAAGGAAGTGACAAAAGAACTTAGGTTTTGGAGACTAATCGCAAAAAGCTAAAGGCCAAGCGCAAACTAATCGAAAATGATATAGGAAACATGGTTAACCAGAATAGCACACATGCCTGCTTTTATTAACCAAAAAAGAATGGAATTCAGATGCACAAGAAGTGAAACTGAGACAGCGTTTGCTTAGTAATATCAGTACTGGGTTATATTAATAACTGTTATACTAACTGTAATAGTAACTGAAAAAATTATTAACTCTAATATTAACTGGAAAAAATGAAAAAAATTAACTTTAACTGTAATACTAACTAAAAAATATTAAATTGGCTAACTTTAACTGTAATTCTAACTAAAAAATATTAAAGTGGCTAACTTTAACTGATACTCTAACTGAAAAACCCTAACTGAAACAACACTGCCATGGTTAATATATGGTCATCTTTCAAATCTTTATTTTCAAAACTTAGAGACATCATTTAAGGGGGACTGGGATCCCTAACTTTCATGTAAACCAATAGTTATTAAATGTGGGCCCCTGTTAGATTTTTTTCTTTTTAGGTGTTTTTTAATGAGATTTTAGAAGAGAAAAGCAGAAGCTTTTGTATAATTCATATTATGTGATTTCCCATTGTTCCAATCCAGTTTTTTAGCTGCAATACAAATAAAAGTTATATCTATCATAGGATGGGACCGTATATAGAAAAAATGCCGTTCCGGTTATAAGGATAGTTAGTATTATTCATAGCCTGGTCGAGTAGGCTGTCCATAGAAATTAAAAGAAAGATGAGATGCTAAAGAAAATAGGAAGCTAGAAGGTCCACGTCGAGAACAGTTATGAACAGTCCAAAGTGGAACGAGATAGGTAACAGATTTTGTATGCGTGAACGCACGATTTACACAAAATAGTGATCTTCTTGCATGCCTGAATTTCTTCAATTCACAATCTTATGATTTCTTCTCAGCAAACCGAATAAGCACACTTGATAAGCTTAATCCAACTTTGGATATCGACCCTCTCGTGGTTGAAGCAGGCCCGTAGGCAGGATTTAGTTAGTGGGGGGGCTATGAAAAGTAGTAGGGGGGCTACTGACGAACGGGGGCAACGAAGAAGCCTGAGCGCGAGCGGCGAAGGTGCGAAGCCCCTCACGATAAGGCAATAAGGAGATTCGCCAAAGCATTTTTTAGCATTTGGCACAAAATGGCTTCCAATTTTGGATATCCTATTATGTGATTTTAGGTTTTCTAAGAGTGGCAATATTGCTGCTCGTAATAACAAAAATTAACAATTTTCACAGGCAATTTTGTCAAATAACAGTATGCTTGTTGTTATCCACAATCTTGATTTTTGATGCGGGCATGGTACACCAGCACTGAATCAAATTGTTCAAATTTAATTATTGATTAACACAACCGTTATACTGTTAGAGTCCACAATACAATAACTTCCTTATTTTATTTTTGATAAAAATTTGTACATCTGTATCAAATACCAAGAAATCAACAAAATAAAATTGGATTTAAATATTTGTCTTGACAAAGATCAAACCACATTATAATAAAATGTACTATTTAGTTTAGCTTCTCATTTTAAGTTACTACACTTACTACACATCCATTCATGTGCTACACATAAAACTTGTCATCAGTTTCTAAATAATCTAACTAGAAGATTAGATTATATATCAAGTATATCATTATACTTAAATTGTTGTAAAAATTTTGTGGTGTGGCAGTAAGCTTTAAATTGTTTCTTCGAATTAATCAGTTCAGCAATATAAGGGTTAATAATAATGCCCTGCACTAAAAAGACTAAATTATGAAAATATTTTGAATTATTGAGAGTCATTCAAAAATCAAAAACAAAAGTTTGTCAGCTAAGCTGAATTAGCTTCTTTCTCTGTTCTAAAACTGTAAAATTGAAGTTATTATAGTATTGTAAGACTTAGTCCACGCACTGATTATGAAACTGATGACAATTTTCATGTGTAAAACATGAATGGATGTGTAGTAGCTTGAAATGAGAAACAAAATTAAAAAGTGCATTTCATTATAATGTGGGTTGATCATTGTCAAGACAATTACTTGAATCCGATTTTATGTTATTGCATTCTTGGTATTTGATACAGGTGTACACATTTTCAACAAAAATTTTGATAAATTACAATTACAACAAAATGCGACGTGATTGAATAGAAAATTTCTGCAAGAAGGTATCCATATCAATTGCTTTACAGAACGATTTTCTCTGTGGTCGTAGTACTCGTGTTAGACAAGAAAATGAATTCTCACAAGTGGCAGTCGAGATGCCGAGAGTCATTGCAGCTGAATAGTGCCAATGTAAAGTAGGAAATGCATCTTTATGGTCCAGCATAAAATCCATCACTTCCTGGAGACTGCAGCCTGGTTGAAATTTGTTTTTTAGAAACCTATTTACAATGAGAGCCTCGTCTGCAATATATTTTTCAACATCGTCATGCCTGTCATGTTTTAGCAGTTGCTTAAACAGTTTAAGGTCGTTGACATCTAAAAACTTATATGATGTTGGTAGAAGGGCAGACACTGCACAAGTCAAACCTTTAGAAAAACCATCAACAAACCTCTCCATCAACTCTCCTAATATACTGCTCAACATGCTAAAATAAACAGCACGAAGCTGATTCTACTCTGGTGAACACTCTTGTTCATCACTCTGTCCAAGAGTAGACATAACTACAGAATCACGTAGCGTGCTACTCTGTAACTTTTGCTCTTTTTGGTATAGGTTGTAGCAATGGTTCATCTATTATCTCGACTTCATTCACTTTTTTTATTTAATTTTATTTAATACATTTATATTTAAATTGCGGATCGTAACGTCCTAATCATTTGGCTGGCTTAAGTGTAAATAAAGTGAAAAAACCTGCCAAAAATTCTAGTGGGGGGGCTTGAATTTTTAGTGGGGGGGCTGCAGCCCTCCCAGCCCCCCGCTAGCTACGGGCCTGGGTTGAAGTTGAAGCTGGCACTGCAAAATCGTACGTTTCTTCATTGCCTTAATTTGGAAGACTTGCGTTTTCACTTAGCAAAAATGCCAAATGCATTTTGCAATTTGATTCGCCTTGCAGATCTTGTTTTGACTTTGCCTGTTACTTTGGTAGAAAACGAACGAACGTTTAGCTGCATGAAGAGAGTTGTGGCTATGAACGTTTAAGCGATTTGCTTGTATTGGCTATTTTACGGTTCTGCGAGTTGACATCGAAAAGTTATTGGCATAATATGCGTCAAATTACCGTTTACAGTAGATTTTGATAGTAAAATCCATGTTCACAGAGTCACAGCAGACATCTGGAAATGCTCTTATGCTCACTCAGATGCTATGGTATGTGATCTTCCCGTATTTTCTCGGTGTTTTGTGAGGAAAAATAAAACGAGGGTTTTGGATTTTTTTAAATTGGCTCCAACTACCCCCCCCCCCACCCCCTGTCATCAGGTTTTTGGGAGAAATAAGCAAATGATGTTATGCAGAAAGCAGATTTTGTGTTTTGTCTACGGGCGCAGAAGACCCTAGCTACACCCCTGAGTGGGCCTCTAAAACATCTTCCCCCCCTTAAGGTTTTGCTGAAATAACGTCCCTGCATTTGAGGTCCTGGAAACCAAATTTTCAAAAATTGGTGAAACACTTATTATCTCATTTTTTAAGAAGAATATCGTTACCAAATTTCAAAAGTCCTTT
Organism: Erpobdella octoculata; assembly: GCA_963978895.1. Lineage (NCBI taxonomy): Eukaryota > Metazoa > Annelida > Clitellata > Hirudinida > Erpobdellidae > Erpobdella > Erpobdella octoculata. The sequence continues at coordinate 23,158,812 of OZ022244.1, forward strand.
GTTTTTGGTTTTCGAGATATTCGTTATTTTAGAAAAACATTTGTTTTCCAGTTTCATTCTCTCAGGAGCAAAATTTTCAAAAATCCTTTCTTTGTGGGTGCTTACGCTATAAAAGTAATATAAGTTCTAAATTTCACGTTTCTAGGATGAGGCGTTTGAGCTCGGCGTTGATTATCAGTCAGGACGTGTTCTTTTGTTAGATATATATAAAACTAACCCATAAAAACAAAGTTTTTATTATAAATCCTTTATATACGATCCTAGATTTTTAATTACTAATTCCTTTTACAGCCCAGAGCCAAATTCAAAAATTAAAAATCCGTTAAAATTTGGTGTTTTTTGAAAAACTGAATTATACAATATCCGATCAAACTGAAATTTTGATAGATTCAATTGTCTCGCAGCCCAAGTCGATGTGCCAAATTTCAGCTCGATCGGATAACGGGAAGTGAGTTAATTTTGAGACTCAAAGTTTGTGACCGACAGACGGGAAGACAATCGAAAATAATATAAAGGATT
>OZ022244.1:23159530-23172030 GCA_963978895.1 Erpobdella octoculata
ATTGACTGAAGCTGAAAAAAAAGAATTTATTAGTTAACGGCTGCAATAATGTTAAAATCCGCTCATATATATCTCAACAGGTTATATTTATTTTAAATACTTGTAAGATTATAAATGCTCACAATAGATTTATCACACACTGTTCAACAGCTGCTTTTCGTAAAATCGCTAGTCTTAGTTTTTTGAGTTGTTCTTAGTTTTTAAGTGTCATGTCTACAGAAAGCATATAACGCTACATGTGGCATGTTAATAAATGTTGACCCGTGGCTTTGAAAAATGTGATATAAAACACAGATTGAAATAAAACATGAAGTAATAATAATATTAAAAACCTTCAAAGCATTAACTTAATGAATTTTCCGAGAGTTTTCTGAGATCATCAATTTGGAACAATCGAAGAGTACCACTTTTATTTAGCAAATGATGCAATTATAAATTGAACAAAACAGCAGCAGATTGATAGGCTGGCTTGAGAACTTTGTTCATGATTTTGTTGAAACACAAAAATACTGCACTTGCTTTCCTTTCTTTCAAATTTCATGCACCTCATATATCAGTGAAACTTTTACAATAAATTGGTGTTGAATGTAAGATTTTCTTTCAAATGTAATTTTCTAATTTCCTCTGAAAAGTAAAAAATAAAATAAGACCGATAAATTAATTCATAATCTTATAGTCATAACTACTCGTGAATAATAATGGTTGTAATGCCATCACATAAAAAAAACTTACTGCCCAAAAAAATTTCTCATTTACCGATAGGCTGATAGCAAGCTCGTCAGTTTAGGAAACCATGATGAACATTATTAGATAAGGAACAATTGAAGTCAGAAGCCTTGAAGGATAAATATGAACAATGAATTTAAATTTATTTTTCCAATCTGCAACTCCTTTTTGTAAAACACAAAATGTTAGAGCATAATGATAATCTTATAATAATATAACATAATTAAACACGTGCAATGCAACAAACGAAACAAATTGAAAGATACACAGTAAATCATGATTTTAAAAACTAAAAACAAATTACCAAAGCTTTGCCACTTACTTTTGAATGGGAGATAAGAACAATGAATTTCTAATTTGATTTAATTTTAATTTGTTAAGTCTGGAACTCTTTTTGTGAAGCACAAAATATCTCTAAATAGAAGAAATTCCACCTGCAATTTATTGATTAGTCCTGAAATCCAAAGTTATCTAGATTTAAAAAATAAGTTGCTAAAATCAAATATAAAGTTTACCGATAGCAGAGCTGTCGTATCGGAGGTTCGGAAGAGAATGAGCCTCAATGAGCTCTATGAAATCAAAACAAAGGTATCCGGCGGCACCATAGATATCTATGGGCGGCACTAAACAACACACATATTTATTTAATTTAATATTTATATTTAAAACCTTTAAAACTTAAGAAAAAAAAATTAAAAATATTTTGTATAATTTAACTATAAATTTATTTTATTTTATTTTGTAGAAAAAAAATTTACTCCAACTTACTACCGCTGACCAAAACGTTTTTTGTCCATAAAACATCAACGGAGAAACCAATTTATTTAAAATTTTACAGGAACCACCGCTTGAATAAGATACATAAGTGTGCCAAATTTCAATTAAATCTGTTCGGCCGTTTACATTTTATGTCCGAACAAACAAACAAACAAACAAACATTTCATTTTTATATATAAGATAAATTGAATTTAAGAAGTATGAGTTTGCCAAAAAAATCTTGCTGTCGTGGGTTCAAATCTCAGTTACAGCGAGGCTTAATTCCGTTGAGCAAGGAATTCACTCACACTGCTCAGGCCAATTCAGCTTTTCATACTTCACTGGTCGATGAATGAGTAACAGTTTCACGACTGGCGTGTAATAGGGTTCGGCACATTCCGATTTCGGATACACGTGCGGGTGGCAGGTAACACTGTGTGATCCCATATGCACGAGCAGTTCCTGGCGCTGCTGAAGTGTATTACCCGAAATGGTGCCCTAATGGCATGACATTTTCCTTTACCCTTTCCTAACGACAGTATAAATGCAGTTTTTAAACGTGCTTGGATGTCAAAATTAAACAAAAACAATTTGTTATTCATGCAGTTATTTAAATGACGTTGATGCAGTTAAAAACGATTTTTTTATATTTATAAAAGAATTTTTTTGATAACTCACAATCCATTTTTCAGAGAAGTTTCAAATACCTGTAAAATCAAACACGATAAAAACTTTAATGTCAGCCTTAAAACCTCTCATGTCGTTTTTGTATATCTATACAGCTAGTTTATTGTTTTTATTTAATGCTGTGCCTGGTTAGTATTTATTGTAACGTTTGTAGCAAAGTCCAATGGAAATATTTCAGTGTACTTTTTTTACCGTCAACTTCTTATTTACACGTGGACACGTTGTTGAATTTTGATTATGTGTTCAATAGAGATCTTTAAACAAGGTTTTACGTGGCTCAAAGAATTGAACAAGTTTTATAGGAAAGCTTTCTTGGCTGTACGACTAGAAGCGTTTATAAGTGAAGAACTTTTAAAAATAAAAAAATCTTGTACATAATCAGAGGCAAAACAGCAGTTTGCAGTAATTTTATAAAACGTCTGCCCTAATCTAACCGTACAATTTCTGTCTACTGTCAGTCAATTTGAGTAGTTCAGTGGTTTAGTTTGTCCATTACTTAAAAAAAAAACTAAAAAGGAATTAAAAAGAAGATAAGTTAAAAAAAGTTGATTAAGGCATAAAAGCAAAATCAATAGTATGTATATCTTGTCAGAGCGGCAATAGTATGTATATCTGGTGGCAGAGCGGCAGAGCGTTCGCCTGTCGATCGTTGGGTCGGCAGTTCAAGCCTCGCCGGCGTCACCAGCGTAACTCCCTTCAGCAAGGAGTTCACTCGCATTTGCTAAAGGGGTAGGCGCCTATAAATGGCTGCCTTTGCAAGTACCCTCCCTCTCTCGCCTTGAGCAAGACTTGTCTTGATAAGGCGTATGCTAAATCTCAATAAATCTCAATAAAGCCATTCAAAATAGAGCTCTCCACGGATTAGCTTTCATATTGAGGTTATTAAAACGGACCGAGTCGGCATGGCGAGGCTATGGGTCAAGCCTGGGTTTTTCTCTAAAAAAACGGGCTGGGCGGAAAATGGCCGAACTACCGACTGGTCGGCCTAACAAAATTAGCCTATGCGAGTTTGAAGGACAGCTTAAATTTGTTAAAAGGTTTTACAAATTTATTAAACTATTGACCCTGTATTTGCAAGAGATCGGTTTTTTTGCATTAAACTGTATTTCATTATTTACAGGTTTTACTATCGATTTTATAGAAACAAAATTGCTGCAGACACTTGTGAATGTAGCAACATAGTATATCGATTGTGCTAGTAGGATTTAATTTCACGAGTTTGCTCTTGGTATTTTGTCCTGACACACAATTTAATGCATTACAACATGAGTATATACTGCATTTTGTCTCTTTGGAGAAAATAGAAAAAAAGTAATGGTTGTAAAACTGGGATGAATTAAAAAAAAGTAAAGCTAAACGAAATGTAAAAATTTTGCAAATTTAGCAGTTTTAAACCCTTCCCAAATAGCGTTCCTGACCACAAATATTTTACATCAAAGTTTGATTTTCTACTGAATATCAAGTTGTGCCATGTTTTCAACGGAATTAAGAAAATCTTTGTTTGCTTATAAACCATACGAAACCTTTATGAAATTTCATTAAACCTAATAATTCTATGATAACTTAATTATACTTTTCTGTAACGCCAACTAACGCAAACTTTCTGAGCTTAAGTTATCCGGTTACGCATTCTGCCTATATAATTTGTACAGATTTAGACGGCATCTACTGAACCTAATAGATTAGATACTCAAGCCCCATTTTAAAGAGATCATCCAAACTTATGCAACACGAACCAGTTTGATTTTATGGCTACTACCACAACGAGTTGGATGTTCCCAACTACGGGGACTTGGCTTTACAAGAAGAGAACCATCTACACCTTGTGCTTGTAGAAGATCGGTTTTTATGCATTAAACTGCATTTCATACTTTACAGGTTCTGAAAGAAAGATAATATTTTATAAAAAAAATCTAAAACACCGAACACTGAGTAAAATTGTGAATGCATTTTACTGATATCACCAACTAAAATAAATTATTCCAATTTTTCAAGGTTCACGTTTATAACGTTTGCATTATTCGGCGTTTAATTGTTTCACTCCAAGAAATGTTTTTTCAAAATAGAAAAAAAATTAAAGCCAGATATCAGAACTGCAATCTCCGCCTGGATATCTGATTTCATGTGCAAGTGCAGGACCTTTTGGTTCAAATCCAAAGTCAATGCCAAAGTTTTCATTAACTGTCAATCCTCCAGTTACGTCATCAACATCCACTTGAACCAGAAATGATCCATTGCTTTTAGGAAAAACACGTTACAATTTTAATAATCTGACAGCAAATGCCAAACATAATAGACATATAACCGACTTCAAAAGGTCAGGATAGAACTGCTTGTCCCATATACTGTATAATGAGGTTGTAACATACATTCGTTTCCCATCAAGGCTCAATTGAATCATCTGTGAACCACCTTCAACTTTTTTTCCTTTAATTTTTAGTGGTTCTGGCTGCTCCTAAAAAGCAGAAATAAAAATTACTTTTAATATTGGTGTGACCATCTATATTATTTCTCGTGTTATTTTTTATTACATAACTAAGTCTGTCTCTTATAGAAATTTAAACCTCTGGAGCGATCTTGATGAAATTTGGCAAGGAGGTAGTTCTCATACAGGGAAAGAAATATAAAAAGGTTTGGAATGTAAAAATATTAATTTTTTTTAAATTGTCTAGGAAATAGTATCCTATATACAAAGCCTTTTTAATTTAGTTATTGTTTGGTTTTACTGAATTTTTATGAAGTTAAGAAAGTTTGTTTCTTTCACTTTTTTATTTTTTTTCTAGTATTTATAACACAGCCAAATTAAAATTTAATAATTTCAAGGCCAATATCGTTACGAGTGGTCAATGATAATGAACTTTTTCAGAAATATTTTGTCCAAAGAAAGCTGAAATTCTACTTTTTTCAGAGTTTACAATTTTAAATTGTTCAGGCTGAATGAATAATAAAATTTCAGCCTCATTGAAAAAGAAAAAATAACTTTAAATGTTTTTTTGAAATTCTTACTACCGGCGCGACACACACCCAGTCAAGGCGAACTACAAGCACAACAGCCCAGGCCAGCATGAGGCTGACGTACCAGACTGAGCTGAAATCAGCGTAAACAGCAATCACGAAAGCTCAAATCAGTGTGAGCTGGACTGGGCATGAAAACTTGGGTCTGTAAAACAGCCGACACATCATGCAGGCCGGAAAATCCTGCCTCTGCAGTTCAAGGGCGTCATTTGGAGGAACGCAGCGGGTAGTTGCGCCCCCCCCCCCCGAGGATTTTGGAGATTTGTTTATTATAAAATAAATAAAGAGGAAGTTTTATAAATTTTTTGGAAAATGGAAGATTATTTTATTAAAGTTAATTAATGTTTGTTATTACAAAATTTGAAACAATAATATAATAATAAGCACAAGTTGACCTTCAGCTCAGGGTCGTTGAGCACCTGAACTGGACCTCCTCTGCATATTGATCCACCAATGAACACCTTTGAAAAGAAACACGTGCAATTTAAATCATCTATGATGTTCAATAGTTGCATACAAATTCTTATTAAGCATGTTTCATCTCAGTTCTTATCTAACTATTTGCTCTTGCGAAAGTTAACTTGTAGACAAATTTCACGCATAAAAGTCCTCTACCAGTTTTTACCCACGAAAATGTTAACCATTATAAATAGTTTTTCTTAAGTCAGAATTTAAATAAGTTAACTGTATTGTTTTTTGTAATATCAGTTTTAAGGCCAGTTTTCAACGTTTTCAATTTATTGATTGCTTAAGAAAAAAGCCATCGATTTAAAATAAACTACAAAGTATTTTAGCTATTAAAACGAACTTCTCGCAACACACGCAATAAAATAAACTCCTCGAACTCACACTACAAATGCATTAATTTTCGTATTGATCATTGCTGATCAATTTTTTAGAAATTAAAATTCCTTTAAAACGTTTGAATTACATTTTTTTGTTACAAATTCGTTAAAAAGCAAATAGTTTTTGCATACCTTACCAGGATTTGTGACTTACCTGCCCTACAAATACAGGATGCGCTCTATCTGTGATATTGTATTGTCTTAAATCTCCATGCAGCCAGTTACTAAAGTATAAGAAATTATCGTCCAGTGATATCAAAATGTCTGTTATTAAACCTGTAAACAATGTGGCAAGCTTTCACTCTAGATACCAAGCAAAAGTCCACTTTCATTTGTCTTATAAGCGTACCAGCTGCTTTCTAACGTGATTAAAAGATTTTCAACATTTTAAACATGAACATGTTTAAATAAATAAACTATATTATTTTAAAACAAGAAATGAATGATAAATTGAAATCATTAATTACATGTCTCAAACATAACATACAAAGTTTAACTAAAAAATTGAAGAAGAAAGTACTTTTTAACAAACTTATTGGCTAAATATTACAAGTATTTTATTTTTAGAACTATTTAACCTTCACTAAGTCAATAAAAACATTTTATTGTGAATTTGTTAAAAAACACCCCAACGTTGAAAACATTAACATTATAAGACGTTAAGCTTTAATATAGCATATCGCGATAGGCGGAGGTGGGGAGGAAAGCGGCGGAGCGATACCATAGCCTATGAGGATCATCCGAGGTTTGTTAAATTGCTAGCTGCAAGGGAGGTCGATTTGCCGGTCCTTGTCCAACTTATTGCACTTATTAGTTGGCGGCTGGAGTTAGTCGAGCTTTGTGCCCACGAAAGCTTTGTGCTTTCGGTGGCCTCCTTGCCTCAAAGCCAACATAAACACGTCACCAAACACTCAATCATACATCCCGTCTAAATTGTCTTATTGACAGATACAGACGTTAAACAAACCACACACACACACACACACACACACATAGCATATCGCTCCGTCCAAATTGACTACAGTCAGAAAAAAATTAAAAAAGGTACATTGCACTTGATGAGTTGATATAATAAGCGTTACAAATAACCTGGCATTGATGGAAGAATCCAATTTTTAACAGTTTTACTTTGAACAGAAATGACTTTTTCGGCATTCCATTCGCCATTCTATTTATAAACAAAAACAAATTTTGAAATGAATTTTATGTTATTTTAATAAAAGACATAAAAGTGTAAAAATCTAATATATGTATATATATATATATTTAAAAAATTTTTCTGATATAAATTAATTTGATGCTCTAAAAATATATGTAACTTTAATAAACGAGATAAAGATTAATTAATAAGAAAAAGGAGAAAAATGTACGTGGCTCACCTTGTCTTTAAAAATTCTAAAAACATTTGAAGACAAAGCACATCCAACATATCCTTGTGGTTCCGACGGATCATGCAGGAATCTGATTTCCAATGGCATAAGACCATCTTCTCCAAGTTCAATAGTTTTTATTAATTTACGATTTTTCCAGCTCCATACATGTAAACTACTTCCATATTTTCCTAAGTTATTATATTTACTTAATTTCAATAATTTTCCAACATATCTGAACAAAACAAATTTGTTGCACAGAATTTCCAAATATTAACCAAATCTTCAAAACGGTTAATAGTTACATTACAACCCATTTTGAAAAAACAAATTTTATTTTGTTTTGATCTGGTTAAAGTTCTTACCTACTTTCACGTCATCAAGATTGAAACCAGATCTAATTAGTTTGGGATTTCCCCACGATGTACTGATCATGACATCGAAACGAAGTTGATACCAGAAATCGTAGCCATAATTTACACCATCTGTTTTATTAACCCAGCTTTCTTTAACTTTCCAGTCTTTAGCATCAATCATCAAAAAATTTCCTAAAAATTAAAGTTTTCATTCAATAAAATTTATAATGGTAGTTAATTTAAAACAAATATAGGTTTTAACAAAAAAAGTCGTTTTAAGATTTTTAAGTGAACTCAGCTTAAAACATTTTTTTGTTCACGTGCTAAACATGCTATGTTTAATGTAAGGTCTGGCAATTTTTTTTTTAATATAACATCTTGAATGTTTATCTTAAGATGTTTCAAATTGGAAATTCAAAAATTTACCCAGTAAGCTTGCATCTAATTTTACATATTATAAAGAAAACTGTTCTAAAATAAGAAAATATAAAAAAAAACTTTTTTGGAAGTACTTTTTCATTTATTTCATTTCATTCCGTTTATTTTCAATTATTTTATAGGTAGCGACATATGGGCAGATGGACATATGGGCGGAATGACATTCAGGCGTAGCGACATTTAGGGGCGCGACATTTAGGGGCGTGACATTTAGGGGCGCGACAATTAGAGGCGCGACATTTAGGAGGGCGCAGCATTCATGGGTACGACTTTTAGGCAACGACAGGCTGTTAATATACTAATTTTTGAGCCAATTAAAATTTAATTTAGCTTAAAACTGTAGTCTATTGGTTTTATGGGTTAACTTTTCTGTAATTATCGCTCGATCTTTTGTCTGTGAACATTAAAGCTTTCAAGAAACAAATTTTTTTCTGTCTTAAAATAAACTTGAATAAACAACAACAGAAAAGAAAACCGAAGTTTGTAATGATTTTTATTTAAACTGTTACATTTAGTACATACATAACAACTAAGCATGTGATAGATAAACAATAGCCTGCAAATATGTGAAGATTTGTGCACGTCCATATGCTGCTACGGCACGCCAAACTCTGTGGTCTAGTGTGCGATACTTCTTCGAGGATAAGTTATCAATTCCGGTCGTGCCTTGCAACAACTATGTTTTCTGCTGTTGAATGTCCCGTTTGATACCATCCATGAATGACCAAAAAGTTGGATGGTGACAAAAGCAATAATGGAACCCCTCACCAAATCTTCTCATAATTATTCAACAAAGTTTTATTATATCCTTCAAATTACAAATCTTTTGAAGCATCCTCAATTAGTAAATAACACTAGAATGTCCATTTTTCAAGGATATCTTGATATAACAACTGTATCCACAACCTACTTTAGTAGGCCTAATGTTTTATCGCTTCTTATATCAAAACTAGCTGACCCAGCAAACGTTGTTTTGCCTTATAAATTATTTTGGTTTTTTATTAAAAGTTGCTTTCCCGCTCACTGTCGTTTTTCCGCTCCCTGTAGCTTTCACGGTCCCTGTAGCTTTTCCGGTTCCGGTTGCGCTCCCGCTACCTACCGGTCGCTTTCGTTTGCTTTTCTGTTTCCGCTTGCTTTTTCGTTCTCGCTCATTCTGCAGTTACCGTTTCGTTCGTTCTCTCGCTCCGCTCATTTTGTGACCGTTTTAAAAATATATATATTTATATATGAGTGTTTGTTTGTTCTTTGTTTTTCCAAATATATATGCATAAATATGTATTATATATATATATATATATATATATATATATATATATATATATATATATATATATATATATATATATATATATATATATATATATATATATATATATATATATATATATATATATATATGTCTGTCTATCTGTTGCATTTTTCTATAAAAAGGACACTTTATTGTTTTTCCAAAATAACTTTTTTAAATACATTTATACAAATATTTCAAATAGCCTAAGACCTATCTTCAGACCTACCAAATGTACACAAAAATTTCATAAAAATCGGTTCAGCCGTTTGGAGGAGTTCAATTTCAAACACTATGACACAGGATTTATATATATATAGATTATAAATAAATTGATGTAACAAACTACAAAAGCATAGTAGTTATATCATACTTCTACAAATTTTTATGTAACTCTGACGTAATTGGCTGAACTGTCTTGGCCTACCCAAGGATATCTTGATATAACAAGATATATGCATAAGCTTAAGTTGTTTTATCAAGATATCCTTGCCATTTTTAAGTTTTTCATTGCATAAGCTTAAATTTACATTACATTGCATAAACTTAAATTTACATGACATTGCATAAGCTTAAATTTACATTACATTGCATAAGCTTAAGTTGCATGCGCCCAAATGCGCCTATTTGTCGTCCGCCTAAAAATCCATTCACCCATTTGTCGTCCGCCTAAATGTCTATCCACCCATTTGTTGTGCGCTCATATGGATCCGTCCAAATGTCGCACGCCTAACTGACGTCCGCCCAAGTGTCCCGATACTGTGGCGGAGGCGGAGTGACATGACAACTACTACAACACTATATTTAAAACTTTTAAAATGTTAAGTCTAATAGCGGTATTGATCAACTTTTTAAAAGTATCAAGTTTTTTTAATTGACATTTGTGAGCAACGAATTGCAGATGTCCATTTGTAATTGCGAATATAAACATTCCGGGTGTTGATGCAAGTAGGTATACATTTGAAATTTTTTTACCAGAAAAGCTGATGGCCAGGGATGGGGCCTGTAGTTGTAGATATTTTTCAATTTTTTTGTCAAAGAATCCCACTTTTATCACCCAACAAAACTGATGATCGGGGTTAGTCGTAGGTTATTTTTAACAATTTACTTTTAACTACGGTCATTTTTCAGAAACCATGTATTTTACCCATAAAAAATTTAATTAATACTCTGGTAGGAAGGAATGATTTTTGTATTGCTTACAGTAGCAACACGTTAATATATTATATAAAATTTGCGCAGGTCATTTTTAAACCTGCTCAGTGCATGCTGTACAGCGCGCACCTTCCTTGTCACCTTAGAAGGAACATTGCTCTCGAGGAGTAAAAAGTCTGATTTTTTTGACAAAACTTAGGACAGTATAGCAGTCCGCTGAATTTTTGTTTACATGCATCCACGTGTATACAAAATGAGTTTTTTTTTTTTCAAATTCAGTGACAGTCAATTTGACACCAAGAAAGTTTTACAATTGATTTTGGAGAAAAACTTAATTAATTTCATTTACAAATAATTTGATGCCAATATTTACTGACAAAACCCGTTTAATAAAAAAAAATTTGTGTTAGAAGAATTTGTGCTTTCGCTATGCATAACGAAAATAATAAATAATTTTCAAAAGTTTGCCGTGACGTAATTTCTCCTGTTTGAAGTCGCACAGACCTAGTTGAACAAAGAGAGCACTAGTACATCTAAGACTAACAACAAGTTTTGAAAAAATTTAAAGTAGAATACAATGTTTTAAAGAAATATTTTTGCTAGATTTTTTGATTTATTAAAGCAGTGTATGCCGTGAACCGAAAAAATAAATGATCGCTGCGTCAGGTGTGTCAGACGGAATCGATAATGAATTCTGGAAATAAATTGATAATTTATCGATTGCTGGTAAAAGCATTAATAACATTATTTAATAGCAGTCAAAAATTAAAACATCTTTTCTACTGCATTTTATTACCTAAAATGTCACAACAATGTCAATGAACTACTAAAAGCTATTAAAAATATATTCGACTGAAAAGTTTAGCTAGCTTATAATAACTAAAAGAGCCTGAATTTTATTTTCGTTACGGCGTGAGTTTTTGTAGCTAGAAATTAAAAAATCTATTCATAAAACTTAATTTTTTTTATTAAGTGCTGAATATTAATACAATGTCTTTTTTCGAGTTTGTCTGTTGTCGATATCAACAAAATAGTGCTATCAGTAAAAGCAACTGTTTGACAGATTCGTACTGTAAAAACTCAGAAATAAAAATTTAAAACCACGCCCATTCCAGCAGACTAGAACTTAGTGGAAGTTTTTATTTGTAGAAAAAAGAAATACTTAAAATATAACTGTTGAACGTCGACTGATGTTTTATAAACAAGTATATTTACCATGTGCATTGCCATCAACATCTCCAAGCGTGCTGATCATAACTTCTCCAGTAGGAAGACAGTGAGAGGTGTGTGGCATGCCCAAACCTGCCTTGCTATGGACCTCATGTGGTTCAATTATCTGTAAACAAATAAATTCATTTGATTTTTAAAATTGAGATTATTAACAATTTAAAAATAATTTATCACCATTTTAACAACAAAAACCTTAAAACCTTATGTATTCTTGGCTCTCTGGGATTTTCGAAAACATCAATAACATATATTCTATCAGAATTAAGACAAGGTAGTATCAGATACTTTCTGCATTTAGTTTTATCTCCATAACAACTAGAACATGCATTCCATCCAGAGTGATGAACTTCATCTCCAGTGTATGGCATATACAAGCGGTGTATTACCTTTTTGAACATATTGTTAAAATAGCGATTAAAACATTTTTTATTGGATTAGAATATATTAAAATATATTATATTTATTATTATGTATAACTGTAGATTATATATATAAATTTGTTATGAATAAATTGTGGAATTAATTTTTCTATGAGACATGCTCTAAGAAACACAACTCGCCATATAGGAGAAACAACTTTTACAACTTATATATATGTATATCTAAACAAATAACTAAATAAATAAATAAATA
>OZ022244.1:23174530-23287030 GCA_963978895.1 Erpobdella octoculata
TTACAAATTGAGACATGTGCACTGTCCTAGAGATTGCATTGTCGTGTTTTAACGTGCATAAAAGTAAAAAAAACAATGTGCTATCCATCCATTTATTCAAATAAAAAAATATTTTTTTTGAAAACTTACACTCCATTCTTCCTATAAGAAATTGCAAAATCCAATTCAAATCAAACTCAATAAATATTTCAACGCGCTCATTCACAGCTGTTACGTCGTGCCCTGTATATCTATATAGCGGGTGTTCGGCATTTGTTTAATACAAGCCAGCTCTATGCTGTGCCTGGTTTATATTTATTGCAACGTTTGTAGCAAAGTTCAGCGGAATTAATTTAATGTTAATTTCATATATTCAAACATACCTGTGACATCTTAGGCTTTGCACAATTTTCTTTATTTATTTCCTTAAAAACAAGAAAACCATGAAAATCTTCGTTTTTCGAAAATCTGTTATAATTTTTTAATTCTGCGAATAAAAATGTTTTGGAAAATAATTTTTGATGATAGTAAGTTTATAAAATGTGAAGACATTGCCCAAATTCTTCTAATTACATAATATGTGAAGTATGTGATGATTGAAAATTTAAGCAAATTTTGAATCAATATGAAATAAACAAATTTTTTAATTAAAATTTTTTTAAATTTAAAAATTTAATATTGCTTTTTTTGAATAAATTACAAATTAGAACTAAAAATAAAAAAATAATTTATCTCTGGGCTGTGTGAGAAATATCTTGATAGAGGCATGCATAAAATTTTAAAACTTAAAACGTTAGGAGCCTTTTACTCAAACTAACTATCTGCTAACTTTTAAAGAGGATAGACCCGCTTTTATAGAATATAAAAATAAAAGGCGACCCACGTTTACGGTCGCTGCGATCCCAATTGTGCTGCTGAGCCCTTGTCTTTGGTGTTGATTTGTTTTTGTTTTTCATCCATAGATATGAGCAAGTCCTTAACCTGGATAAATGATGAAGGGAAAAGTGAACAGAATGAATTGATGGTGTGCGACAAGAAATACTTTGGTTCTTGCTACATAGGTACTGCTATTTCAGTTTTAAAACACCTCGTGTAATTAAGCAATTAAAACAAATTTAATATTGTCCGGTTTAATTCACCCAACATATTATTTTTTGGCATGTTGTGGCTGGGAAACATTCAATTGTATCTCATTACGTATTAGCAATAGCTGATATCACATTTAAACTTCAAACGCTATGCTTTAAAACCAAACAACAGAAAAGGTTACATCAGGATGGTAAGTGCCATTATGAAGCTATTATAATAAACTGGTATTTAAAACGCATAGAGAACTTAAAAATGAATAATTTGAATACACAAATCTTCCACATCTTATTAAAATGAGACTTTGAACTGCGCCCATACGATGGCGTCTTATTCTTAAAATGTAGTAATAAATAACTATTGCTCATGCATAAGTAGGCCTAACAAAGAAATGCAAACATTCTATAGCAGCTGTACTGAGTGTTAACAAAGCTTATAAGTTATCATTGTCATCAAGACATTTATATACTCTTTCTATCTATGTAAGACTTAAGTACATAAACAAAACTAGATTAAAAACTAACCAAACAATATTTAAACATCTGATAAGGCTATTTTCTAAACAAAGCGTTGTTGTTGTGTTTCATTCAGGCTGAATTTATATTGTATATAACATATTGAGAAATTTAAATCTTTTCAACTAAGTGAAGCTTGTGACTAGACTTGTACGGCAAATTTAGATTATAGTTTAACCTGGCAGAAATGAACAAAGTTTATAACTCGTATATGAGTGTTTTAAAAGAATTTCGAAATCACAATAATGAAGGCAAACTTCTTCTTCCTATGATGGATGAACTTGCGAACGAAGTCCGTATTCTGAACAAGTAAATTAAAAACGAATTTTTAAAACCAATGCTCTTATATGTAATTAAAACACAAATTTTGCAATCAATTTTTTCTTATATTACTCTTTTATTTTATATTAAAGTCGAAATATCTTAATTATATCGAAATATCAAAATTAATTAAAATTAACTAAATTAATTGACTTATTGTAAAACTAATAATTGAATATTGCATTGTCTTCTATTTTGAGCATGTATGCAAAATTTGAAAAAAATCTATCATCAGGAAGTGACTCAAAAATTGATTGCAAGATTTGAAACAGACAGAGAAAAAAACAGACAGACAGAGAAACAGAGACGACGAGTTAATAAAAGCATTGGTAATAATAATAAAAATATCATCAAAAAGCATCGAATTTAAATATCTCAACTATTTTCATGAAACTTTGGTACACGCTTGAGAATCGCGGTCAGTGAGTGTGGTTCGTGTTAACTTGGTAAAATAGTCTGCCAGTCGGTTAGCGTTTTGTGGTCAAGAAAACCCTCAAGAAAACCCTCAAGAAACTTCTCGATAAAACCCTCAGGAAAATTAACTAAATTAATTGACTTATTGTAAAACTAATAATTGAATATTGCATTGCCTTCTATTTTGAGCATGTATGCAAAATTTGAAAAAAATCTATCGTCAGGAGGTGACTCAAAAATTGATTGCAAGATTTGAAACAGACAGAGAAACAGACAGACAGAGAAACAGTAAAAATGCAGAGAACTGTTTTTCAATTGGAACTGGGTACGGTGAGTATGATATTGAGTTTGTCAAACGCTGTCTTCCCAATCTTAAAATGTTTGTTGCCGTAGAAAAAGATCCCAGCAGTGTGAAAGAGTTGAAGGTAAACGTGAAGGAAGCTTTCGAAAATGAAATTGATTTTAAAGTCTACGAGACATCCGTTGAAATGTTGGTTGAAAGCATCACAGAAGTGGACAAACAAAAATTGAACAAAAATATTGATGTTGTATTGGTCATTCACGCATTTTATTACTTAGAAACCTCTGACCGTATGAAATTTTTTGAAAATTGTTTCAACACCTGGCTGAAAACAGAAACTGGATCAGTTGTGTTTGTGAATGGAAGTACGGGTAGTGTTGTTTCTGAACTGAATCGCGAGTTAAATATTGCTCAATTTCCCACAACAAATGATATAATCAAAGAAATCAATCAGCTTGGAGGGGCAGTTATCAACAGAAAACAATACGAAATTTTATTTAACTTGAAACAGCGGAATAAAGGCATTTATGATATTTTCATGTTTGGACACACACAATTAATAAGTGAAGAAAACTTTTGGAAAGCCTTAAGTGTGGTTGCACCGAGTGGGTACGGCAATCAAGTGTGCGACTTTGTAGTGGTGAAAACAAAGATTTCAGAGCAAGAAAGAGTCTAAACAAATGTTTCTATCATTGTTTATTACATTTGATTCTTTTTAATAGCTGATCAACTTAATGCAGTTTTTAACATTACTTAAGAAATAAAAAATAACGTTTATTTTCTACCTACAATCAATTAATATGAATTACCTAAAAAATTCTTTCAATAGAATTTACCTTTGAGTCTTAGACAAATTTGTTTTTATTGAGTTTGTGGTTTATTTTTTGAATAGTAAGCCTGGTAAGACAAATTGGTAGCAGACAAATCTATTTCAGATTTAACTAGCTGTTGTTATTAAATTTGTTTCATAAGTTTACTATTTCTTTCATTGATTACTAGCGAAATTACCCGGCGCTTCCCGGAGTTTTCAGAGGTTTTTCTATCTTGCTCCCGTTTCTTTTCTCGTTTGTTTTCCCATTCTCCCTGGCTCTACTGCTCTCCGCTCTCTCTTTCTTCTTTCTTTCCCTTTCAATCTCCCGCCCACTCTTCCGCTCCCACTCACTCTCCCGTTTCTGGTCGCTTTCCCGTTTCCGCTCACTTTCAGTTTCCGTTCGCTTTCCAGTTTTAACTCGCATTCTCAATCCCGCTCGCTCTTCTGCTCTTTTTCCCGTTTGTTTTTTTTCTCCCACTTCTTACCTTTTTTCCACTTTTTCCTAAGTATAGTTTGCCCAGAAAACGTAAAATAGATTTGCTAAAAGCTGCTTGAGGCTTTCGAACTTTGTTACTGTTGTGTTATAACACGTTATCCCAATAATGTCAAAACTCAGAGGTTTTGTAATTAACTCGTTTATCATAAGCTTAACTGAAAATACACTTAAGAGACAATTAATATTAATATACAGTTTTTTTTATAAAACATTCGGGCACTTGAATTCAACTTTATTTTAGGTTATAGTTAAATTTTGGAAAATTTGTATGTGAGAATAATAACAAAAATTTAATCAAGTAAAAAGATTTGCTTAATTTAATTTGTTATGATTAGCTGAAGTACGATCATAACAAATTTAACGAGTTGTTTTGACTGAGCTATTTTGTCTTGGGCTGTTTTGTGGACAAGCTATTTTGTCGGGGCTGTTTTCACGGGACGATTTTGTCCTGGGCTATTTTAACGGGTAACCCTCCAGAGCAGTTACGTAATCTAAATTTGAATTTTGTTGCGCAATAACAATTGATGTTTGAACATAGGCACTTTTGACATTTCTCTCTATATCTTATTAATGAGACCCGCAATTAATAAACAATTTGATAAATTTCCACAGATTCTCCACTTATTCGGTGTCAAAGAAAGAAATATGCATCGGTTACCCTGTATTCCTTCTAACGACGAGGATAACATAAATGATGATAATTCTGACTCGTCCTCTGACACAATTACTTTGGCTGTTGAGGCTGCTCCTGACGAATCTCATTGTAATGTATCTGAGGAAATTCTTGTCTCTTCTAATATAACACAGCGAAAGCGCAAAAATTGATTTCCAATAGTATAAATTTTATATTCTTTTGATTTGATAGGTAGAGTGTTTTTTCGTTTTTTCTTTTGTTAGTGTGCTAATTCTTTGATAATTTCGGTTCTTTCTGTTTGTTTACTTTTCTCGTTTTACTTTTGACCCTGAGGATGGCTGACATAGCTGAAACGGTCCGTCGGTCTGACAATAAAAGTTTAATGGAAAAGTTTTTGGCTAATTGTAGTCTCGAACAGAGAGTTTTGTACCGAAAGGTCGAGAATTTGGCTCGAAAAGTTGTTTCTGCCAAATGGCGAGTTGTGTTTCTTGGAGCGTGTATCAAAGATATATATATATATATATATATATATATATATATATATATATATATATATATATATATATATATATATATATATATATATATATATATATATATATATATATATATATATATATATATATATATATATATATATATATATATATATATATATATATATATATATATATATAGATATATATATATATATATATATATATATATATATATATATATATATATATATATATATATATTTGTTCTGTGTGATGATTGCGATTAACTTCAGGATTTGAAGAGCAAATTCGATAGCAATTCCGTTTTGAAACTTACCGTTGAGCTCAGTTATGAAAATAAATTGCTTTTTTAGACTTACTGGCAACAAAAACAGATAAATTTTTAAAATTAAATCCATACTAAAAAACCTACAAATCATGGAGAAACCTTGAACGCCAATGGTTTTTGCCCTAAAAGATACAAAGATAGTGTCATTCTGTACATGCTACACAGAGCTTGCCAATCTACTGATTGTCTAAAGGAACTTCAAATAGAAATTCAAAAAGTTAAAGAAATACTTATCAATAATAACTTCACAGACAGAATGGTTGATGATGTCCCAAAAAGATTTCTTGACGTTAGTTTGAAAATGGACAAATTCAGTGATAATCCAAAGAAGGTCATAAACGTTTATTACAAAGCCCAAATGCACAGAAATTATATAGTTGACGAAAACATCATAAAAAATATAACTAAAACTCGAGTGAAAGTTATTGACCCGTTAAACTATGAAATTAAACTTAATGTATACTATAAACCAAAAACAACCCACTCGATGATTATGCGTAACAATCTTTCTAGCTGTAAAAAACGTTTGCAACGTAAAAATGTTATCTACAGGTTCACATGTCCCTGTGATCATGCAACATATATTGGCTTCACCCTAACGTCTTCATCACGAATGTTGACTATGCATTTGCAAGGTAGAGGTATCATGAAGCATTTCTGTGAAAAACACCATAAACAGTTCTCTAGACAAATCCTTGTGGATAACACTGAAATAATATAAACTTTTAAAAATCCGAGAAGATTGAGGGTGGCAGAGGCTTTGCTGATCCAGGAACAAAAACCGGTAATTAACATTTAAGATAACAATTTCACTCACATTTTGAAATTGTTTGATAACCCGATTGTTTCGAAATTTGGAATTGCAGCAAACGTAAATAAAGAAATGATTCTGAATAGGTTGGTGGAAGGAGATATACGTAAAACAGATATGAAGAAAAGGGAATAGAATAACTGCCGCTCTAAAACTGAAAATACAACAGATATAAAAAATAGTATTTAAGTACTACTTAGAAAATGAAGTTACACATGTTTTACCAATTTTTTTTATATTTTAACTTTGAGGACTTCAAATGTAAAGTGGAAAAAAAATATTTGTGTAATAAAATTCAAATCTAAATTACGTAACAACGTTTCATGGCTTCAAGCAACATTTACCCAGTTTTAGCAAATCTATTTTACGTTTTGAAGGGCTAAAAGAAGCTAGGAAAGAATGAAAAAAAGAAAACGAGCGCGAGCGGGAACGGAAACAAGAGAACAAGCGGGAACGGGAGAAATAATATAAACTTTTAACACTCCGAGACGATTAAGGGTGGCAGAGGCTTTGCTGATCCAGGAACAAAAACGGCAATTAACATATAAGATTACAATTTCACTCCCATTTTGAAATTGTTTGATGGCTCGATTGTTTCGAAATTTGGAATTGCAGCAAACGTAAATAAAGGAATGATTATGAATATGTTGGTGGAAGGAAATATACGTAAAACAGACATGAAAAACAGGGATCCAAAAAAAAACTTCTTGAAACATAAGTAAATAACTGTAAACATTCATCCGACGTATCAGTTGGAGAGGCTAGTAATAATAATAATTGTGACTCTAAAATCCTAGAGCCCAAACCACTCCTCTACGATAATCTCAACAAGAATAAAACGAGCGTGAAATTTGAAAATGATTTGTCCGAAAAAAGAGAACAAAGTGATTGCTGCGAGAAAGAAATTGATATGGTGACCGATGAAGATATAC
Organism: Erpobdella octoculata; assembly: GCA_963978895.1. NCBI lineage: Eukaryota > Metazoa > Annelida > Clitellata > Hirudinida > Erpobdellidae > Erpobdella > Erpobdella octoculata. Next base: position 23,181,659 of record OZ022244.1, read on the forward strand.
TCAACATCAAAGACATAGAGGATGCCGTCATGGAAAATCTCACTAACCAGAAGGAAACTACACCTGTCAAGAATTATGAAAGGTTTGTGGATACTTAGGGAGATCTAAATAGAGAAACACCTGTTTGTTTTAAAAGCTGTGGTTCTAAAAATACAGAGTCAGAATCACTCTCTCTTGATAGTTTTTACATTGATGAAATGGTTGAAGAAAAACAAAATGATTCGGAAAAAAACACAAAAGCAGTAATAATGTCGACGATGACGATGTTTTCTGTAATTGTGAAGGTAGTAAGGTTGAGGTTGATTGTGATGCGGCTACAAAGTGTGGAACTACACTAATCGGAGAAATTGAGAATTTTTTGATTAATGGTGCAGGTGATGCTGCGACACCTTCGGTGTTTGAACATTTGCTTTGCAAATCAAATATTAATACAAAATTAAGTTTATTAATGTTGTCTGATTTTTTTAATTTTTTTATAATTATCAAAATGAAGGACTTATGCCACATATTTGGTAATTCCACCTAGTGCCGTTTTACAACTATATGAGTCTGCTACTCCAAAAAACATTCAAACTCCGTCCTTTCCAAAGTGTATACGGGTCTGTAGGACAGGTCCTGGACTAAACGGTTTAAGGTCGTTGACATCTAAAAACTTGTCTGATATTGGTAGAAGGGCAGACACTGCACAAGTCAAACTTTTGAAAAAACCATCAACAAACCTCTCCATCAACTCTCCTAATATAATGTCCAACAAGCTAAAATAAACAGCATGAAGCTGATTCCACTCTGGTGAACACTCTTGCTCGTCACTCTGTCCAAGAGTAGACATAACTACAGAATCACGTATCTTGCTACTCTGTACATTAAATTTATCTTTATTTATTTAATTTTATTGAATACATTTAAATTTAAATTTAAATTAGGTATCGTAACTTCATTATCACTTGGCTGGCTTAGGTGTAAATAAGGTGAAAAAACCTGCCAACAACTCTAGTGGGGCGGGTTTAAATTTTTAGTGGGGCGGCTGCAGTCCCCCCAGTCCCCCCAGTCCCCCAATAGCTACGGTCTTGAGCAGATCAAGACTGCAACAATTGTGACAACACGTAGCTGAGCCATCAGTCGCAAGCTCAGACCCACTAAAAAAGGTTTTTTTTTAATTTTGCTCCTGAGGAAATGGAATAGGGGAACAAACTTTTTTCTAAAGCAGCGCATATCTCAAAAATCAAAAATGAGGTGGTGAAATTTGGTATCTAGTTTTTTCTTAAAAAAATACGTGTTTCACCAATTTTTTAAAATTTGGTTTCCAGGACGTCAAATGTGGGGTTGAAAATAAGATTATTTGTTTTTTAGAGCAGCTGCTACTCACAAACTCCGAGTGCTACAGATGTAAAAATTAATATCTAGTATCTACTCAAAAACAAAGGTATACATGTTTTACCAAATTTTGTTAATTTGGTTTCCAGGATCTCAAATGTGAGATGGAAGAAAAAAATATTTGCTTAATAACTCCATAAGCTAATAATGTGAAAGTTTTGCACTTTAGTACCAACTAGCCGGTACCCGGCGCTGCCCGGGGTTTTTAGAGGTTTTTCTATCGTTTTTCTCTCTTGCTTCCGTTCCCGGTCGCATTCCCGCTTCCGGTCGCTTTCTCGCTCCAGGTCGCTTTTACGTTTTCCTGCTCCAGATTGCTCTTCTCTTCCTGGTCACTTTTCCTTCTCGCTTTTTTCGATCATGGTCGCTTTACCGCTCAGACTTGAGTAAGATAATCAGGCGGTGGTTTGTATCAAGTTTGACAAACATTTGCTAATACGTGGGTTTTTTATGAACAAAAAACGTTTTAGTCAGCGGTTGCCCAGGGATATTAGAGGTTTTTCTATCGTTTTTCTCTTGCTCCGATTTCCTTTACCGCTTGTTTTCCCGTTCCCGTTCGCTTTCCCACTCCCGGCTGCTTTTCCGCAAATTTAATATCAATATTTAATATTTGCGTTATTTCGTGGTGGATTGTAAGCCATCCAAGTTTCTGATATATGTGGCTCGTAAAAACATATCAACACTATGTTTCCTTATAATATATATCATAAAACATATATCTTCGATAGCTATTAAATTAGCTAGTGACGGAATGTAAGCCGTACAACTTATATATACTATCGAGCATTGATTCGTACCCATTCATAGTCGAGTGTTGTGTTCAACATATTCCAACAAAAGCGCTTAACAACCACTGTTTTTTGGCGGTGGAAGTGGCGCAGATGGTAAGGTAGTTGGCATGATGCGAGGCGGTGTTGCCGATCCGACAGTCGTGGGTTCGAGTCTGAAATTCAGACATATATATATATATATATATATATATATATATATATATATATATATATATATATATATATATATATATATATATATATATATATATATATATATATATATATATATATATATATATATATATATATATATATATATATATATATATATATATATATATATATATATATATATATATACAACTTACAACTTACAACCGCTGACCAAAAGGTTTTATTTCCATAAAACACCAACGGATAAGCAAATTATTTTCAAACTTTGCACAAACCACCGCTGGTTATCTCCAATAAGTTTGCCAAGTTGCAATAAAATCGGTTTGGCGGTTTTTATTTGATGCTTGAATATACAAACATACAAAAATTGCCTTTTATATATAAGACTAGCAGTGCCCGTAGCGGCTTCGCTCGCATGAAATTAAAGAATTTGAACCGTGCATACATAGTAGAGTATTGCACGGATCAATTTTTTAGGTCTCGGCTCGGCCCGTCGACAACTTGGCTCAGCCCGTTTCAAAAACCGAAATTCCTGGCCCGGCACGGCCCGTCTAATATGGGCCCGGCCCGTTTTTACAGGCCTAGAAGTTCTATATACTTGATGAAAAACTTCGGCCCATCCCACCTTGACTTCAGGTTTAACACCCTAAAATCACTAAAATGTCTATATACTTGGTTAAAAATCTCGGCCCGTCTCACCTTGATTTAAGGTTTGGGCAGGGCCGTATGAAGACCCTAAAATAACGGTTTGGCCCGTCGTCCGGTATAAACTGAACTTATCTACTTTTAACCGGCAGAAAACCTTAAAATACTAATTTTCACATCTGTAGCACTTACAGTTTTTGAGTAGATGTTATTTTAAAATCAAATAACCTTTTTTCCAGTTCACATTTGAGGTCCTGGAAACCAAATTTTCAAAAAATGGTAAAACACGTATATCATTATTTCTGGAGTAGAAACCAAATACCAATTTTTACTCCTGTAGCGTCTACAGTTTTCGAGTAGCAGTTACATTAAAAACCAAATAACCTTATTTTACACCCCACATTTGAGGTCCTGGAAACCAAATTTTAAAAAAATGGTAAAACACGTATATCTTTATTTTTAGAATAGAAACTAAATACTAATTTTTACAACTGTGGTATTTACAGTTTTTGAGTAGCAGTTACTTTAAAAAACAAATAACCCTGTTTTCCGCCCCACATTTGAAGTCCTGGAAACCAAATTTTCAAAAAATGCTAAAACACGTATTTCATTATTTTTGGAGTAGAAACTAAATACTAATTTTTACTTCTGTAGCATTCACAGTTTTTGAGTAGCAGCTACTTTAAAAACTCAATAACCCAATTTTCCAACCCACATTTGGGGTCCGGGAAACCAAATTTTCAAAAAATAGTGAAACACGTATCTTTTTATTTTTCAAGAAGAATCCATATACCAAATTTCAAAATGTCCTCATTTTTGGTTTTTGAGATATACATTGTTTTAGAAAAGGTTTGTTTTCCAGTTTCTTCCCCTCAGGAGCAAAATTTTCAAAAATCCTTTCTTAGTGGATGCTCAAGCAATAAAAGTAATATAAGTTCCAAATTTCACTTTCCTAGGATGAGGCATTTGAGCTCGGCGTTGATTATTAGTCAGTCAGTCAGTCAGTCAGTCAGGACATGTTTTTTAATATATATAGATATTATTTTTACTCAGCCAGTTTTAACAAAAACATACAAAATAACAAAATAGGTGTTTTAATAGTTTTTGAAAATTTGGTTTCCAGGATTTCAATCAAATGTGGGGTGGAAAATAAAGCTATGTTTTTTAGAATAACTGCCACTATACTGCCATACTACAGATATAAAAAATAGTATTTAAGTGCTACTTAGAAAATGAAGTTACACATGTTTTACTCATTTTTTTTATATTTTAACTTTGACGACTACAAATGTAAAGTGGAGAAAAAAAATAATTGCTTGAAAACTCAATAACTGGAAGTGTTAAAACATTATCATTTACTATTTAGGTTTTTCGTTAAAAAAGTAATAAGATACGTGTTTCATTATTTTTTTAAAAAGTGGTTAACAAGCTTTTTGTGCCCGTTAAAACTGGTGGAGTCCAGTTCATCACGGATCGGGCCAGGCTTCGACTTTTGTTCTTATTAAACGGACCCGTCGACATTTTGGCCCGGTGAGTTTCATAAACCAAAATTCCAGGCCCGGCCCGGCTCATCTAATATGGGCCCGGCCCATTTTTACAGACCTAAAATTTCTATATACTTGGCATACATCTCAGCCCGGTCCACTTCGACTTTAGTTTTGGCCCGGCCCATCTGAAGACCCTAAATCACAGCCTGGCCCAGTCCGTACAGTACTTTAATCCATAGAGCCCAATAAGAAATTTTTAAACCCGGTCCGGCTTTTTCAATAGACAAAAAATTCCAGTCCTGGCTTGTAATTTAGGCTCAACCGGTCCGTTTTATAAGCACATTTGTCGAGGCCTGACCCGATCCGCGATGAACTAGACTTTGTCAGTTTTAAAAGACATAAAACCTCAAAGCTTGAAAACTGATTTTGTGAAAGATATTAAAACACATACTTTATTATTCAAAAAAATTAATACTGAATTGTTATGTTTTCATATTTCCAGTTATTGCGATTTTAAGCAAATAATCCTTCTCTCCACTCCACATTTTAACTCTTGAGAACCAAATTTTCAATAAAATAACAAAACCCGTATTTTGGTTTTTTTTTGAGAATAATCTCGATACTAAATTGCATAATTTTTAAATTTTTAGTTTTTGGAGTTTTAAGCAAATATTCCTTTTTTCACCAATATTTGAGGTCTTGGAAACGAAGTTATAAAAACACGTATATCTTTATTTTTTGAGTAGATACTAAATAATAATTGTTGCATCTGTTAAACTTACAGTTTTTAAGTAGTAGTTATTCTAGCAAACAAATAACCCCACATTTCAGTTTCAAAAAATTCTTTCTTTTTTGGTTTTTAATTTATTTTTTTTCATGTGCTTAAATGAAGTCAACAAATTTCAGATATAGACGAATGCATTTTTGAGCCGTGTGATAACGTGACCGAAAAATGTGAGAACACTCAAGGTTCTTACATCTGTAAATGCGTTTCTGGTTATGAGATCTCACCTAATACTGAAAAATGCATAGGTTAGAAATTTGTTCATATAGTTATTTGATCTTCTTTAAACTTGGTGTTTTTTTTTATATTAGTTTTTTCATCAATCATAATAAGATTTAAATTTAAATATTCAGAGCAAGCGGAAACGGGAACTGGAGAATGAACGGGAACGGAAAAGCAAGCGGGAACGGAGAAGCGACCGAGAGCAAAAGAACGATCGGGAAAGAGAAAGTGACCGGGAGTCGGAAAGCTACTGGGAGCGGGAAAACGAGCGGGAACGGAAGATAAGCGGGAACGGGAAAGCGACTGAGAGCGTGAGAGCAAGCGGGAAAAGAAACGGGAGCGAAAGAGAAAAACGATAAAACAACCCTCTAAAGCCACGGGCAACGCCGGCTACCCTACTAATTCAAAATATAATAATTTTAGTTTTGTCATTGTTTAAATTAAAATGTTATCATTTACGAATTTCAAATTGACATATTTTACAAGTTAACGAATGCCTCTCACAATTTTTATCTTTAATAAAATTGCTATATGACTTCCACTGATTTGATTTGGTTTACTCCTGATGTATGGATGGGTTTAAGACAAATGTCTAAATTGTGTGAAAAGAAAATAAACAGAAAATGGGCCAGTATTTTTAATTCGGCGTGTATAAAAGAAAATATTTTGCCGGGGTACCTAATATATATATATATATATATATAGGTTTTATGGTAGCTGAAAATGCACTTTGTCATTCAATGCAGATTTGAATGAGTGTCTCACATCAAAAAATACTTGCAATGTTAGTATATCAGCATGTTCGAACATAGCTGGTTCATACAAGTGCATCTGCACCGCAGGATACGAACAGGAAACTTGGCATTTGTGTGCAGGTTTGTTCGATTTTTAAGCTTCTATTACTATCTATTTTAGTTAAGAACAAGTAAAATTAAAAAAAACTTTTGTTATAAGCCATGTTCTTTAAAGAAAATTTACGCTTTTTTGTAATACTCTGTTCCCTCTCTAGTTTTTTTTAAAACTTATCCTGGCTCTCAAACGACGCCTCTTAAATTTCATTTTAATTAATTGGCACAATTTTTTTAAAATTTCCCTCATTATTATTTTTTAAACAGTTTGGAATTTCCCTGCTTCATTTTCAAATGGTCCTCCTGGGTTCATGTATTGTTAACATTTTAATTATTTTCCAAAACTTTCTTTTTTTCTTCAAAAACTATTTTTTTTAATTTTTTGGAGCCCAATCCTCTCCTCCAAATGCCACCTATGATTTCGTTTAATGTCTTCAAGAGCACGTTTTTGTGCAAAATTCGAAGTCACAAAATCAATGGCAAATGGTTGAATGATTACAAATTTGCCGTCTTTTTTACAAAACAATACGTTTTGAATAATAATTATGACTCACCGTAATATAAAACATGGTTTCTGCAAAAACACGCAGCTTACGGGCTTTAGCTAAATGTTGGAGGTTAAAAATCAGTAGTCTGGTTTAAAACTAATTACCAGCCGCAGAACGACAAACAGGCTTCGATAAAGTGTTTTATTTTACCGGACTTTTTAGGCTAGGTAAATAACCAGAGTATAAATTTGTCATTAGTTTGATTTAGGTTACTTATTGCTAAGGTAATCGAGTTTTAAAAAAAATTGTTTTGAAATTTTATGAAATCTACGGCTTTCATTATTTAGATATTGATGAGTGTCGTAAGAAAAATGACTGTGATGAAGAAACAACTAACTGCATAAATAACCAAGGATCGTATGCTTGTGCTTGTATATTTGGCTATGTCCATGATAACCTGTACAGCTGCTCAAGTAGAAATGATTAATTTACATTAAACTAAAAAAAGATAGTTTTGTAATACTTAAAGTTAAAATTGCTTTGCCATGTAAAAATTATCTTATAAGTTAAAATTTAATTCCAGAAGAAGAAAACATTAAAAAGTACGATGATTTAGATAACGAGCCTCCGAGTGAACAAATGGATATCAATGCGTTGATTTTTTTAATTATTAGTGCCATATGTTTGGTCATCATTGTTCTTATTGTACTAAAACGTTTGAAAGGCTAGTTGAATTATTTTAGTGGTATATGTATTTGCATGCTTTGTTACGTATGTGTACTTTATCTGTTAAATTTAATATATAAAATGTCAAATAATAATAATCTTTCAATTGGATGTTCATGATTTTTTTTTAAATCAATCATAATTGTTATGTTTTATGAATATAAAAATAAAAGTTTTTTTTAAGAGCTTTAGGACTTCTAAAATCTTAAAAGACAAGAGTTATGCATTTTTATTCCTGGAAAATAATACTCCAAGTACCAAGTTTTAACTGATTTAATATAGTCACAAACATTGCTATAGGTGATTATAAATTATTATAAGGCTCAGTTACTAGTTACTGTTGTTAAAACGTCTTCAATATCAAACTGTTGAAACTGTTAGTTAACTGGTCTATTTTTTAGCTGTTTTTGAAGTTTATATATATCAAATAGTTTGCTACCCCTTCTTTATTCTTTTTTTGCTGTACCACAGCGTCTCTGGGCGGTTATACTTTAATAGTCGGTGAGAACGAATCCTCACCTGATAACAGGAATCTTTCTTCTTAGGATCCACCAATGGTTTCCCACTAACAAATCCTCAGCTGTGCAGCAAACTTATATTTGACTTTCCAAATATGAGGGCGTATCCATTACAGCCATCCTGATTTTACCGACTATTATAAACACACGTTGTTGAAAAGCTTGGCCAAACCACCCCTTCATTATTTCGGATTACAGGTAAGGAAAAACAGCATGTGCCCTATGTAGCCTTAAAAGAGTGCACTTTTGTTGTGAAAGACTGCATACTGAAACCCTTTTTCAGTCTGAAAACAGCTTTATTAGTAGTTTACAACGAGGAATCTAAATTTTGTCAAAAACATCGTTACTGTTACAGTTTCTTGTTTAAATATTGCAAAAATTTGTAAAATTTATAGGTTTTCTTTGCTAATTCACATATTATTATTTTCTTATTTTTTCAGAAAGAAGACGTGTTCGATCTGCCACTTGATTGGCTGTTTCTGAAAAAAATGAAACAACTAATTTAAAATATTTTGAGGATTTTAAAAACTGTTTGTTTTTTAATAATTATTTCATGTTATAAAATTTGAAAATTTCAAGAAACTGTATCTTTTATCAAATTACTTGTAATTTTATTACAAAACAAACAGTATCATATTTAGCGTCCGGACAAGGGGCGAGCCACCCCCAGCGTCCATGTCGAGTCTGAAAAGAGCCCCCACGCCTTCTTTCTTAAATTTATAAAAACAAGTTTTATCAATTTCATCTCTATCCCAGCCGTCATTGTCAACCTCATTTCCTTCGTTCATCAAACCTGAAAATCTGAACAGCGACCAATATTATTAAATTTTCATACCTAAACGACATCTATCAAACCGTTAATTTCTATCTAGCTCGTTTGCATCTTCTTATTTAACGCTTTACAGCAAATAGCAAGAAAGAAGCTGAGAAAGTTTCGAATTCCAGCTGCAGACAATACGGGCTACGGCACTGTCGTGCACACTACAGGTTGCACACACATACTCACACACAACCAAGAATATCATCGAGATTATAAAGATATTTCTTAGATGAGCTACTATTACGGTCAATTACGGATATCGAAACACTAAAATAATCATTCCAATTCTATGTAACAAATTTAAAAAAATAAGTTTATGAAACAGACTAAATTAAAACATAAACATAGAATGATCATTACTATTACATTACTCATTATTCTCATTAATAATAATAGTCATCGATGTCAGCGAATACGATTGCCTTGTAGGGCTTGTAGTATCAGTAGTATCCAGAGCTCAACTAGCAGCCTAAGAGGAGCGTGGCTTTTTTGCTGACTGTTCCCAGACTAAAAATAGTAAATAATGGGGCTACAGGCTGTCTGGAAAACCGAATTTAAAGTGGGGATGATAATAGTTATAAACTTCTGTCAATAGGTAGATTAATTAATCAATGTTGATGAATCAATTGCAAATATTCACAGTTGTGACAATCGTTAATTAAATATGTATGACTTTCGTTATTTATTGGGAAATATTTTTTAAAAATCTCGATATTTTTTCGGGATTTTATTCGGGAACGAAATTTTAAGTATCGCTAATTATATCGATACGAGACGTCTTCTGCAGGCTGTATCGTTTCAATGGCGATACGGGATCTCCCGTATCGTTTTGAAATCTCGATTGAATTCGAGATAACGATATCGGGACGCAGATGCTTAGTTTATTTTGTCAGCGGGTTTTATCAATTTTAGCCATTGAAGTCGGCGGGTTTTTCCGATTTTAAACAAGTTGTAATTTATTATTAACGACAATTTACTATTTTGCATTTAATATTCCTCTTATTTTAATTATTATTATTAACGAAGATTAACTATTTTGCTATTATTATTCCGATTATTGAAAAGTTTGACGCTTTGCGGATATATTTAATGAAATTATTATTAACGAAGATTAACTATTTTGCTACTATTATTCCTATTATAGGAAAGTTCGACGCTTTGCGGATATATTTAATAAAAATATTATTAACGACATTTTTCTATTTTTTAATTATTATTCCTCTTATTTTAATTATTAATAATATTATTATTTAGGAATATTAACTAATCTATATTATAGTAGACCACGTCACTGCCTGTTTAATGATTCTGTAACGCTTATATATATATATATATATATATATATATATATATATATATATATATATATATATATATATATATATATATATATATATATATATATATATATATATATATATATATATATATATATATTGTTACGATATCACCAAATCGTATACCGGGCTCAATAGAATGGTCTTGATGTTTTATTGGAAAATAATAAATGAAGCTTTGTTACGGCTAGTTATACCTTCTGGTTTAATAATAATAATGTCCATAATAGTTATTCCAAGTCCTTTAACGTATATTAATGGGAAAACCTATCGTAAAAGCAGCGATTTTACATTATTACCCCCTTCTTAATTCTGTTCGTCCCGAACAGCATAGTCGCTTTTGAGAAATGCGACTCGGCCACGAACACCAAAATACCTTGATCTTTACTCGTGGCTTTGACCGCAATTCGCAAACAACATGGTCAAGTCTCTTGACCGTTTGACACAGTTTCTTCCAGTCCTTCTTTGGCTCATCAACAGAGTCTTTCTTTGGCTCATCGTCGCCATTTTTGCACGGTTCATCACAGCCTTTTTTGCATGCCTCGTCCTGAACATCTTTGCACGGTTTATCGGAATTGTCTGCTTTTTCTTCTTCCTTCACATCTTTTAGATCTTTCTCAAGAAACTTTTCAAAAGGTTTTTCGAAAACACGTCGTTCCATAAATCCAATAAATCCCTTCATCAAACTGTTATTTGATTTTACAATGACTCTTAGTCTATCTGATCTAGAATCCTCTGTGGATTCATCTGATTTAAAACCCTCGGTACCGTTCTCTGTTCTTGTCTCATCTTTTCCAGAGTTTTTGCTTGCTGCATTGCTATTGTTGTTTTGGAGAAGTTCATCGCCGTCATGTTTGTTTTCTTCCAAGCTACAATCGAACGTTTTCTTTTCACATTCCAGCTCGGCTCTTTCGTCGGTGTCAACTTTCGTATCGTTCAGCGGATCTTTCTTCAAATTATCGCTATCGTCTCTCAAATCAGTGTCTTCTTTTTTTGTCAAGTTAACTTTGACGTATTTTTCCATTGGAGTTTCGTCCGTTTCTAATTCCTCGGTTGCTTCATCCAAGTCAGATTTTTCATTAAAATCTGACCCTGAATATTCGGTGCCGTCGTCTGTTATGGAGGCTTCCGTTTCAGAACCGTCGCTGTATGGGTGAAAGCCATAGTTGTTATTGCCATTATTATAATAATCATCGTCACTTTCATCCTCATCGTTTTGCATTTTGTTTTCAACATTCTTCTCATATTCTTTAGTTTGGTTTTTGACGTCCAAACCGACTGTATCACTCTCACCATCTTTGCATGGTTCACCTTGAGCATCTTTGCAAGGTTCCTTATCATGACCGTCTTTGACAGGCTCATCATCATGACCCACCTGACTTCTGCAGTCTGTACGGCCGTCATCCGTCACATGCTCTGAGACACAGCTGGTTGACTCCAGTTCAAATTGGGTGTCGCCGCAGCAACCCACATCACCAGCAGCCCGCTGGTCCAGAACCGTGTCCACCACTGCCTCAGCCAACCCTGCGACCAAACTCTCAACAGTTGTACCGGCTGCTGCTACTTTGTTTCCGTGGCCAAGAATCATTCCTTCTCCTGTCTTCTTCTGTGCTGCCATGTTTTCTTTCGCTCGTTGTCTTTCTTCCTCCAGCAATTTGTTTTTTAATTTCCTTCGCTTGACCACAGCTTCCTCGTCAATGTCGAATAGATATTCGTCGTCGTCAGGCCCATAGCCCTCATTCACTAACGCGGCTAAGAGGCGTTCCATAAGTTCGTCCTTTTTACCTGTATCGCTCAGGCCACGTTTCTCCAGCTCGTCTTTCATTTCACTCGCCCAAAGCTCATCCAATGATTTCAAAACCATTCTTGTATCCCACTTCTGACACCAATGTTACGATATCACCAAATCGTATACCGGGCTCAATAGAATGGTCTTGATGTTTTATTGGAAAATAATAAATGAAGCTTTGTTACGGCTAGTTATACCTTCTGGTTTAATAATAATAATGTCCATAATAGTTATTCCAAGTCCTTTAACGTATATTAATGGGAAAACCTATCGTAAAAGCAGCGATTTTACATTAATATATATATATATATATATATATATATATATATATATATATATATATATATATATATATATATATATATATATATATATATATATATATATATATATATATATATATATATATATATATATATATATGCATATATATATACATATATACATATTATTAGCTTTGTTTTTTCTATTATTTAAGTTCAGCTTTTAATAATTGAAAAATAAAGTATATTTTTTTAAACAAAATGTCTCTTAATATGAATGACGACAAAGATCCTGTGTCGAGAAAACGGCGTCTAGCTAAAGAAAGACAAACTCCACAATCAAAAGCAAAAATTCGAGCTCATCAACAACGCACTACACAAATGTCTGTTGAGGAATTGCAAGTTTTTCATGCTTTTCATGCCGCATCACAACAACGTTATGTCTATCGACTTACTCCTCAACATCTAGAAGCTTTTCACACGTCCATTCCTGCCTCACAACGTCATCGAATTGAGCAAATGTCTTCCCATGAATTGCAGTTACATCGATAAACCAATGCTGCCAAGGAACGCCATCGAGTTTTGCAAATGTCTCCCAATGAATTGCAACTACATCGAGAAACCAATGCTGCCTCGCAACGCCATCGAGTTAAACAAATGTCTCCCAATGAATTGCAGCTACATCGAGCTGCTAATGCGATCTCCCAACTTTTAGCATGAAATCGTGTGAGTGAGGCAGTTCGTATAGGCGGGCGCACACGAACAACAAAGTTGTGCAACTCGAGTTGTGCAGCCAAATTGCTCGTGTGCGCACCTCGAGTTGGACAACTTTTCAAGTTGTCAACTCAGTTGCCCAACTGGTTTAGTTTTCAAATTCGTTTGAAAACTTCGAGACACACATTGCACTGTGATTGGTTGATCACTTTTGTTTATAAAAAATATTAAATGGAAGTAGAGTGGACGAGCGAAGCGATCACAAATTTAATAAACTACTATGAAGAAAATAGTAGTTTGTACGATATTTGTTCGCCGGATTATAGAAACCGTGAAAAAAACGTGTTCTTGTGCAAAAATTTGCGGATTCGCTCGGGAAGAATGGTGAAAATAATATTTTTTATGCATCTGCCTTAAATTGTATTTTAAATTTTAAACGTGGTCAATGACTAGTATTGGGATATTTAAACATTTTAGTTTTAAAAGAGATTTGGCGTCGCATTGTCAATAGTAATTTCCATTAGTCAATAGTCTAGCTAGCCACTAGTGCTTATTTTATTATAGCTATTTATAGTGTATAGTCTAGTTACAAGACTAGCATGTACTAGATTCCAGTACATGCTAATATTCATTTCCAAAATGTGGTAAACAAAATTTTTTTTCAGTTTTGGAGGTGGAGAGAAAATGGGCAAATTTAAGAACCCAGTTTTTTAAAGAGCTAAGGTTGGCAAATCAAAAAGGCAAATCAGGAGCTGGGGGAGGAGCAAAAAGTGAAAGCAAGTGGCGCTATTTTAATGCTCTTTCATTCCTAGAAAAACACAGTGAAAGAAGGAGAACAATCACTAATCTTCAGGTTTTTACTAAATTTTATTTCATCTACACACACAGCAATATAAAACAAACAACACACTTCATCATACAAACAAATTTATGCCAAACTGCTTAATTGATTATTTCTTCCTGCCAACTCACAGCCCCAACTGTGCTGTTAACGTAGGAGCAAAACTGGTCTCGCACTTGTGTCGATTCGACGGAAACCCGATTTGCCCCAATTTTGTGTTAGAAGCAATAAGTTGGAGACAGGAACTTCATCTGGCCCAATGTAGTTTGAGGTAGAAGTGAAACTTCGAAGGAGAAAATTGTGCAAACAACACGTAGCCATAACTACAATATCCACTTTTTCAGGTGCTAAAGCTATGGGGCGTCCAAAAACTTTGAATCGGTTGCTTAAGATACCGAAAGCATTTTCAACAACCCTTCGCGCTCTACTAAGCCTGTAGTTAAAGATTCTTTGTTGGGGCGACAACCCTCTGCTGCAATAAGGCTTCATAATATAAGTCTTCAACGCAAATGCATCATCAGCAACAATAACATAAGGTAAGAGGTTGGTGGATCCTGGAGGTCGGCAAGCAGCAAGAACATTTAACATGTCATTGCTTAAGCCTATTGCCAATGAGCAACTGTTAAACACACCTCCATCAGCAACACGTCCATAATTTCCAATGTCGACAAATAGAAATTTGTACGAGGCATCAACAAGTGCCAACAATACAATACTGTTAAAATGTTTGTAATTATAGTATTGTGATCCGCTGTTTGAGGGTGCTGCAACTGCCACATGTTTCCCATCTAATGCCCCGATGCAGTTGGGAAAATTCCACTGCTTCCAAAACTCAGCAGCCACAGTTTTCCATTCTTGTTCGGTGCTAGGAACCTTTGTATAAATAAAAATGTTCACATTATTGTAAGAGTGAAATTAAAAAAGCAATCCTATCGATTACTATAAGCACATACAATTTTATTCTTAGTTTTTGTTTTCTAATAAATCTTACAGCTTTTTCCAGCTACCCACAAATGACTTGGAGGCCAAACCAGCCATAGCTGAAGACAATGAACCAGAACCTGCCTACTGCATGGAAGATTCTGAGACACCCATTAAAAAAAGAAAAAGAAAAAACATGGAAGATTCTGTGGAGATAAACACCCTGGAAATTATGGGGAAATATTTTGAAAAGTTATCATCAGATGAGCAACAGAACGATGATGATGACATTTTCGGGAACTTTGTCTCAGTGGAAATGAGAAAAGTGAAGAACATCAAAACAAAAAAAAATCTCAAATTAAAAATTATGGAAATGGTGATGAATGCTCAGGACGAGGAGCCAAAAATTAATATGGAAGCAGAAGTCATGACCGGTAAACAGCCAGTTTACCGAATTATGATTGCTCCGAAAACTCCTTTGCAAACGTCAAATTTCTGTAATTTATGAAACTTTTAATTGGAACATTGAATACAAAAAAATTAATTTTATATCTGTTGTTGTTATTTCTAAGAAACTACCTATATCGATATCGTTTATAGGTTCTAACCTGCAGATAATCTTGTAAAGCTGATATAATCGCTTGACATACTTCAAACACAATGTTACTCACTGTTCTTTTGCCCAAGCGAAACAAATAGCTTAAACTGGTGAAGGTTTCACCTACAAAATGTTATAAAACATTTAAGTAATAGTTCAATTGCTTTAGATACTATCAGTTAATGTTTAGTTAAATAATAACTGTAAAATTACCTGTAGCCAGAAAACGTAAAGTAACTCCGAGTCGTTCAGCCGGCTGAATACTCTTCCTCATGACTGTGTCATGGTGACTTATAAGCGGTGACACTTTCTCCAAAAGAATTTTAAATGACTCATAGTCCATCCTCATAAAATTTCGAATTGACCCCGTGTCCGTCAACAGCATCTTTGGCAACAATTTAGAAAATGCTCCTTGTGTGGATCTGCATACAATTGTTTATGTGTAAAACAAATGACGTTTAAATTTCTGTGCACCAATAATTAAATAAAATCTAACCGTTCCATTATCCACGGTTTCACCCAAATAGATCTTTGTCTGCTACTCTTTTTTTTCGTTTTTACTTAATTACGCAATGCATAGCAACAACTGCAGCAGCCGCGACGTCCATGTTTTGATTAAAAGTAGACAACAAGTACCAACTGCAACGAGGAGCGTGTGCGCGCAAAAGTTGCTCTGAAAACTCAGTTGCACAACTTAGTTGCACAACTTTGTTGTTCGTGTGCGCCCGCCTTAACGAAGCAATTAACTTCAACGAAACTCAATTCGATCAACATGATTGTGGTGAATTTGATGTTTTATGTACTTCATGTCGATCAAGAAATTTTGCTGCAGAGCAACCATCAGATGGACTATTCACTTCATGTTGTCGAAAAGGCAAAGTAATGTTGCCAAGTAATGAGTAATGAGGCGCTGGTGGCAGAGCGGTAGAGCGTTCGCCTGTCGATCGTTAGGTCGGCAGTTCAAACCCCGCCGGCGTCACCAGTGTAACTCCCTTAAGCAAGGAGTTCACTCGCATTTGCTAAAGGGGTAGGCGCCTATAAATGGCTGCTTTTGCAAGTACCCTCCCTTTCTCGCCTTGAGCAAGACTTGTCTTGATATGGCGTATGCTAAATCTCAAAAAAAAAAAAAAAAAAAACTAATTGACATTCACGGTAATACACTTGGATATCCCGATTTTCTTAAAAGCCTCATGTCAAACACATCCAATCCAGATAGACAAATTTTTCGACAACATATTCGATCATACAACAGCGCAGTTTGTTTTGCTTCCATGGCCGCAAAAATTTTTGATTTGCTTATATATAGAATTTTTTTATGGTTATCAAATGTCATTTTGTTTTTGTTGACTATTTTTAAAATAACAGGCGCCTTATTTTAAAACTTCCGTCATTTTTGACGGGCTATCTCTAGTTTGCTAATAATATTCCTATTATTGGAAAGTTCGACGCTTTGCGAATATACTTTGAGCATACGTCATAACTCAATATAAACAAGTTGAAAATAAATAAATCACCGAAGTAGAATATCGGCGGGTTTTCCCAATATCAGCCATTGAAGGTTGGGTTTTTTTTGTAGATGGTTTTTTTCATTATCAGCCATTAAAGATTGGGTTTTTTCTTAGGCTTTTTTCCCTATCACCCAAAACACGTTGTTTTTTTCGTAGGCTGTTGTTTTCGATACTATCCATTTAATATTGTGTTTTTCGTAGGCGGTTTTTCACGATCACCCAATAAATGTTGTTTTTTTCGTAGGCTGTTGTTTTCGATACAATCCATTTTATATTGTGTTTTTCGTAGGCGGTTTTTTCACGATCACCTTTTAAATGTTTTTTTCGTAGGCTGTTTTTCCCGATCACATCCAATAAATATTGAGTTTTTCGTATTCGGTTTTTTCACTATCACACAATAAATGTGTTTTTTTTAGTAGGCTATTTTTTCCAATATCGCCCATTTAAGGTTTTTTTCGTAGGCGGTTTTTCCAACATCATCCAATCAATTAGAAGACCATTCCAAGACGTTTTGAAGTGAAAAATCATCTGCTACTGGCTGAAATAGTCACATGCTGGGCTTGCGAAGCGTGCGTAAAGTTATTACTATATAAGCGCATTGGTGTTGTTTTTGAGTTTAGAGTGCTATTTGAGTGCGACTACCTTTACTATTAATATGTAAAAACTAACACGCTTCGCGCGCGAAGCGTGCGTCAAATGCTGGTTCCCAACATAAAAGCGCAATGATGTAATATGTATGTATTATGTCACCCGATTAGCATCTGCAGGTCTGAAAAAACTCACGTTGATAGATTATGAGACGCTGAACAAGGTTTGTTAGGGCACTTTTTTGTTAAAATATTTAAATAAAAAGTTATTAGCCGCGAAAGTTTAACGCTTTGCGGATATATATAATGAATCGTACGTCATTGCTGAATAACGAAAATTAACTAATTTGCTAAAATTATTCTTATTATTGGAAATATCTACGCTTTACGGATATATTTAATGAAATTATTATTAACGACATTTTACTGTTTTGCAATTATTATTCCTCTTATTTTAATTATTAATAATATTATTACGAAAATTAACTAATTTGCTAATATTATTCCTATTATTGGAAAGTTCGACGCTTTGCGGATATATCTTGAGCATACGTCATAACTCAATATAAACAAGTTGAAAATAAATAAGTCACCGAAGTAGTACATCGGCGGGTTTTCCCAATATCAGCCATTGAAGGTTGGGTTTTTTTGTAGGCGGTTTTTTCATTATCAGCCATTAAAGGTTGGGTTTTTCTTAGGCTTTTTTTCAAAATCACCCAAAATATGTTGTTTTTTTCGTAGGCTGTTTTTTTCGATACTATCCATTTAATATTGTGTTTTTCGTAGACGGTTTTTTCACTATCACACAATAAATGTTGTTTTTCTTTGTAGGATGTTTTTCCCGATCACATCCAATAAATATTGTGTTTTTCGTATTCGGTTTTTTCACTATCACACAATAAATGTGGTTTTTTTGGTGGCTATTTTTTCCAAAATCGCCCATTTAAGGTTTTTTTCGTAGGCAGTTTTTCCAAAATCATCCAATCAAATAGAAAACCATTCCAAAACGTTTTCAAGTGAAAATTCATCTGCTACTGGCTGAAATAGTCACATGCTTCGCTTGCGAAGCGTGCGTAAAGTTATTACTATATAAGCGCATTGGTGCTGTTTTTGAGCTTAAAGTGCTATATTTGAGTGCGACTACCTTTACTATTAATATGTAAAAACCCACGCGTTTCCCGCGCGAAGCGTGCGTCAAGTGTTGGAAAGTTAGACGCTCTGCGTATACAGTTAATAATAAATGTAGTTTTTTTCGTAGGCAGTTTTTCCAAAATTATCCAATCAAATAGAAGATTTTGTAGGCAGTTTTTCCAAAATCATCCAATCAAATAGAAGACTATTTAGTCTTCTATTTGATTGGATGATTTTGGAAAAACTGCCTACAAAATCTTCTATTTGATTGGATAATTTTGGAAAAACTGCCTACGAAAAAAACTACATTTATTATTATATTTAATAACACGTTTTCAAGTGAAAATTCATCTGCTACTGTCTGAAATAGTCACGTGCGTAAAGATATTACTATATAATCGCATTGGTGTTGTTTTTGAGCTTAGAGTGCTATTTGAGTGCGACTACTTTTACGATTATTATGTAAAAACTCACACGATTCGCGCGCGAAGCGTGCGTCAAGTGCTGGTTCCCTACTATAAAAGCGCAATGATGTAATATGTATGTATTATGTCACCCGATTAGCATCTACAGGTCTGAAAAAACTCACGTTGATAGATTATGAGACGCTGAACACGGTTTGTTAGGGCACTTTTTTGTTAAAATGTTTA
Source organism: Erpobdella octoculata (assembly GCA_963978895.1). Classification (NCBI taxonomy): domain Eukaryota; kingdom Metazoa; phylum Annelida; class Clitellata; order Hirudinida; family Erpobdellidae; genus Erpobdella; species Erpobdella octoculata. The sequence goes on from OZ022244.1 coordinate 23,200,854, forward strand.
AATAAAAAGTTATTAGCCGCGAAAGTTCTACGCTTTGCGGATATATATAATGCATCGTACGTCATCGCTGAATATAAACAAGTTGAAAATAATTAAATCACCGAAGTAGTAGTCGGCGGGGTTTTCCCAATTTTAAACAAGTTGTAAATTATTATTAACGACAATTTACTATTTTGCAATTATTATTCTTCTTATTTTAATTATTATTATTAACGAAGATTAACTATTTTGCTAATATTATTACGATTATTGGAAAGTTCGACGCTTTGCGGATATATTTAATAAAAATATTATTACCGACATTTTTCTATTTTTAAATTATTATTCCTCTTATTTTAATTATTAATATTATTATTTAGGAATATTAACTAATTTGCTAATAATAAGAGTTATGATTGGAAAGTTCGACGCTTTGCGAATATATTTTGAGTATACGTCATAACTCAGTATAAACAAGTTGAAAATAAATAAATCACCGAAGTAGTACATCGGCGGGTTTTCCCAATATCGGCCATTGAAAGATGGTTTTTTTTGTAAACGGTTTTTTCATTATCAGCCATTAAAGGTTGGTTTTTTCTTAGGCTTTTTTCCCTATCACCCAATAAATGTTGTTTTTTTCGTGGGCTGTTGTTTTCGATACTATCCATTTAATATTGTGTTTTTCGTAGGCGGTTTTTTCACGATCAACCAATAAATGTTGTTTTTTTCGTGGGCTGTTGTTTTCGATACTATCCATTTAATATTGTGTTTTTCGTAGGCGGTTTTTTCACGATCAACCAATAAAAGTTGTTTTTTTCGTAGGCTGTTGTTTTCGATACTATCCATTTAATATTGTGTTTTTCGTAGGCGGGTTTTTCACGATCACCCAATAAATGTTTTTTTCGTAGGCAGTTTTTCCAACATCATCCAATCAATTAGAAGACCATTCCAAAACGTTTTGAAGTGAAAAATCATTAGCTACTGGCTAAAATAGTCACACGCTTCGCTTGCGAAACGTGCGTAAAGTTATTACTATATAAGCGCATTGTTGTTTTTGAGCTTAGAGTGCTATTTGAGTGCGACTACCTTTACTATTATTATGTAAAAACTCACACGCTTCGCGCGCGAAGCGTGCGTCAAGTGCTGGTTCCCAACATAAAAGCGCAATGATGTAATATGTATTATGGCACCCGGTTAACATCTGCAGGTCTGAAAAAACTCACGTTGATAGATTATAAGACGCTGAACACGGTTTGTTAGGGCACTTTTTTGTTAAAATGTTTAAATAAAAAGTTAATAGCCGCGAAAGTTTAACGCTGTGCGGATATATATAATGCATATATATAGAATAGATATATCGGCCCGCCTGTTGTTTAAGAAGGCTTTTAGCGAGGCAGCCTAGTAGACCGGAGATCCGAAATGAAGAACTGAGAGTTACAACGTATAGTAACTTAATCAAGTATTTTTTGAATAGAAAAAAAAGAATTTTTTATGTACAAAATAAATTTTTAACTTTATAAAAATTAACAAATTTTTTTTTATAAAAATTTCAGTTGACATTGAATTTTATTTGCGTAGTCTCTAGTTCGATGGTCTATTTATGTCTATTTAACGTCGCCTGTGTTATCGGTAAATTAGAATTGTATATTTTTTATGTCGGATATCGCGTTAAATTAAAATAAAGCTCATATCAACTACTTTTAGCTATAAGAAATCGACGTTTCTGTTTCTTACAAACCGGAGTTTAGTCTCCGCTGTCGTACCAAAAATAGATTAATACAAATAATGAATATTCATGGATCCAAAAGACTCTAAATCGTTTTTTCGGAGGCCATCTTGGCATCTCGCTCAAAACCTGCTCATCTCCGATATATCTATTCTATATATATGATATAATGCATCGTACGTCATCGCTGAATATAAACAAGTTGAAAATAAATAAATCACCGAAGTAGTAGTCGGCGGGTTTTTCCTAATTAAACAAGTTGTAAATTATTATTCCTCTTATTTTAATTATTAATAATATTATTTTTAACAAAGATTAACTATATTGCTAATATTATTCCTATTATTGGAAAGTTCGACGCTTTGCGGATATATTTAATAAAAATATTATTAACGACATTTTTCTATTTTTTAATTATTATTCTTCTTATTTTAATTATTAATAATATTATTATTTAGGAATATTAACTAATTTGCGATTAATATTCCTATTATTGGAAAGTTCGACGCTTTGCGGATATATTTTGAGCATACGTCCTAACTCAATATAAACAAGTTGAAAATAAATAAATCACCAAAGTAGTACATCGGCGGGTTTTCCCTATATCAGCCATTGAAGGTTGGGTTTTTTCGTAGGCAGTTTTTTCATTATCAGCCATTAAATATTGTGTTTTTCGTAGGTGGTTATTTCCAAAAATATCCAATATATTTTTTTTCGTAGGCGGTTTTTTTCACTATCACCCAATAAATATGGTTTTTTTCGTATGCTGTTTTTCCCAATATCGCCTATTAAAGGTTTTTTTCGTAAGCAGTTTTTCCAAAATCATCCATTCAAAGAAAAGACCATTCCAAAACGTCATCAATTGAAAAATCATCTGCTACTGGCTATAATAGTCGAAGCGTGTGAAGCGTGCGTAAAGTTATTACTATAATAGCGCATTGGTGTTGTTTTTGAGCTCATAGTGCGATTTGAGTGCGACAACCTTTACTATTAATATGTAAAAACTCACACGCTTCGCGCGCGAAGCGTGCGTCAAGTGCTGGTTTATTTATAAATGCGTAATATTTATTATCTAAAATAAATCATTCATTAGTAAACACTAAACACATTTTTTCTGGTACATTTCGCTTGTTTGAAGCAACTGGAGCGTCTTTCTGAAACATCTTTCCAGATGCTTCCAACAAGCGGAAATGTACCGAAAACAGTCTCACTGGGAAGAAGAAATGAGTTCAGTGCTTACTAATTAATGTATTTTAGATAAAAAAAAAAACAAGTTTTGCTAAGCATTTATAAATAAATTTGCACCTTTTTCAAAAATTCTTATCGTTTTTTCACGTATATTTACATAGGAATCAATCAAAATATTTCAGACAGCGTTTTTGGTTAAAGTTGTATATGACCCCAAAGCACACCTGAAAACGACTTTTTGCAACTTCAAGTGCGTTTTGCAAAAAAACGTGACGTACTGGAACTTTTCTTATTATTTTATATTTTTAGCACACCAAATTACATATAAATCAGTGGAAAACATCTAGACAGGTTTTTTGTTGTTAACCTGTATAATTTAAGAGATGTGAGTGAAAAACAAGGTGAAAGATATATAAAAATGACCTTTTCTGTATGTTCTTTATGCATTGCTACAACATTCAAAGCAACTGGAAGGGAGAGAGCGACCGGGAGCGGGAGTGCGACGGGAAGCGGGAGTGCGACGGCGAGCGGGAGAGCGAGCGGGAGAGTGAGCGGGAACAAGAAAGCGACCCGGAGAACAAGCCGAAAGGGAAACGGCAGCGACAGAGACAAGCATTTGAAAAACCTTGAGAGTCAAAGGAAAACAATTGAAGTGAAAAAAATTGAAATCGCTTACAAGATGAGCGGAGCGAGAGAACGAGCGGGAACTATATATTGGATGTAATAAAACCTCTCGTCATTCACTCACTCACTGATTTTATCACGCTGTTAGATGGCGCTGCAATGGCATGAATTTTCAATCGATTTATAACAATCTTCTAGACTAACTAGAGCTTAAAAACTTTCACCACTTATTTTTACCATTTAGAATATTAATATTCAATCACTTTCCAAATGATTTGATTTTTATTTTAATTATAATATTTTAGTTTCAAAATTTATAAACAGGCGAATTCATTTTGCTTGAGCAAATTTATAAGCGAATCGACAAGCGCTTTCTAAAAGAAATTGTCAAATTTTAAAATTAGATTAAAATCGAGTAGTCGTTATTATAAATATAAATATTTAAATAGTATATAAAAAATTATTTGAACATAAAAAAGATGCATATAAGCATAGATATATATAGATACGCCATGCTGTGCTAACGTTCGCCGAGACCTAAAACTGCACAATAAATAAGCAGGGATGACGATAATATGTATACGACTTACGATAGTTTTCTCCCTAATTTCGTTTTATTGAATTAGTCGGTATTTATGAATGATTTTTCCTATTTAAACACACAAATAAAGAATTTTGTTTTTATTTCGAAGAAAATGAGTTTTATGGGTGGTTTAGTCAAATTTAATTTAATTTAGCTAACTTACCAATTTCACTGATCAAAAAATATTACTCCTGACAATATTTTTACATATAATAGAAGCTACTATTAAAGGTCATTTTTATAGTGAAAATTGAGATTCTCATACTATGAAAAACATTATTTAGAAGTAGAACTTTTAGTTTGAAGTAGAACTTTAAAGTTTGTCTTTTTCTGGAGCAAATTCTGGATTAATATGAGAAGTAACATGATTAGGAAAACCGCATCTTTGGAATTTTTGATGATTAGTCGGTTCATGGCTTTAAATTTTTGTGCACATGCTCTCTTCAACATTTTCTTCCTACTGGTATGATACAGTTGCAACATTGTTATAGTTGGAATGGGTAATCCCGTTTTAGGGGTTCATTGACAAACCAAATATGCAAGCTTCATCCACTAGCCCTTTAGCTCCACCCACAAAATTTTAAATGAAATTTCTGAAAATGTAGAGCAGCATTAATAATATCAAAATCAGGATTAAACAATTGTAGATTAAAATCGAGTAAATGTGTAAAATTATTTGTTGGTTACTAAATGTTAATAATAGTGAAAAAAACAGAAGAGGTTTTAGTGGTATTTCATGAAATAGAATAAAGTACTTAGGTTTGGGTACAGTGTGTTGTTAATTTAGATTATCATATTTATTCATAATATTTGTTGAAAAATATGGGCCTTTCTGCAAACAGCTCTAGATTCTCAGATTCTGAGTCAAAAGCACAATGTTGTAGATATTTATTAAACATTTCAAAGTCAAACTAATGACAAAACAAAATTAAACAAAAAATAAAGATTTCATTTCTAGAAGTCATTTATGGTTAGTGACTTGAATTTGTCTCTGCAAAAAATTCACTTATAACTGAAACAACTCATAACATTGATTTTTATTTTACTATGGTTCCCTTTTCTTGATAATTGCTGAGCTGACATATTTCTAGACAATGGAACACTTGAAAATTCGGTTTCCCGGACCTCAAATGTGGATTGGAAAATTGGGTTATTTGGTTTTTAAAGTAGCTGCTACTCAAAAACGGTGAATGCTACAGGAGTAAAAATTAGTATTTAGTTTCTACTCCAAAAATAATGAAATACGTGTTTTAGCATTTTTTGAAAATTTGGTTTCCAGGATTTCAAATGTGGGGTGGAAAATAGAGTTATTTGTTTTTTAAAGTAACTGCTACTCAAAAACTGTAAATACCACAGATGTAAAAATTAGTATTTAGTTTCTATTTTAAAAATAAAAATATACTTCTTTTACCATTTTTTGAAAATTTGGTTTCCAGGACCTCAAATGTGGGGTGGAAAATAAGGTTATTTGGTTTTTAATGTAACTGCTACTCGAAAACTGTAGGATGCTACAGTAGTAAAAATTAGTATTTAGTTTCTACTCCAGAAATAATGATATACGTGTTTTACCATTTTATGAAAATTTGGTTTCCAGGACTTCAAATATGGGGTGGAAAATAGGGTTACTTGGTTTTTAAAGTAACTGCTACTCAAAAACTGTAAATGCTACAAAAGTAAAATTAGTATTTAGTTTCTACTCTAAAAATAATGATATTCGTGTTTCACCATTTTTTGAAAATTTGGTTTCCAGGACCTCAAATGTGAAGTGGAAAAAGGGTTATTTGATTTCAAAATAACTGCTACTCAAAAACTGTAAGTGCTACAGATGTGAAAATTAGTATTTTGAGGTTTTGTGCCGGTTAAAAGTAGATGAGTTCAGTTTATCACCAGACGGACGGGCCAAGCCGTTATTTTAGGGTCTTCATACGGCCCTGCCAAAACCTTAAATCAAGGTGGGACGGGCCAAGATTTTTAAACAAGTATATAGACATTTTAGTGATTTTAGGGTGTTCAGACGGGCCGGGCTAAACCTGAAGTCAAGGTGGGACAGGCCGAAGTTTTTCATATATAGTATATAGAACTTCTAGGCCTGTAAAAACGGGCCGGGCCCATATTAGACGGGCCATGCCGGGCCAGGAATTTCGGTTTTTGAAACGGACTGGGCCAAGTTGTCGAAGGGCCGAACCGAGACCTAAAAAATTGATCCGTGCAGTACTCTACTATGTATGCACGGTTCAAATTCTCTAATTTCATGCGAGCGAAGCCGCTACGGGCACTGCTAGTCTATTATATAATCTATTTTCGAGAACATACAAACAAACAAGAAAGTGACTTAATAAAAACGTTGTAATAAGTTTTGTTATGCAATTATAAATAAAATTGTACTTGAGGATAGACCAAAAACCCCGTTTTCACCATACAATTTCGCGTTTTAAAAAACCTACCAGTCTAGAATTTTTATAGTATTTTTTTCGTTTTCAGCACAACTACATACATAGAAATCAGTGGAAACCTTCTAGACAGCATTTTTGAATCTATTTATTTATGGCTCAAAAATAGCTCAAATAACATTTTTGCAAAAAATTTCGTTTAAAAAAAACGGAAGTCAATTTCGGAATCAGCACGCCAAAAAATATAAAAATTATTAAATAAAACGAAATAGATTTCAACTTTTTTTTCAAGACCTGTGTAATCAATTAATAAAGTTAATTGTACGAAATGCTAAGAAAAAATAGTTTTGGCTGCAGTTCAGTTGAAGAGCAAGAGGCTTGATTAAAGTTTAGTTCTGACATCGGCAGCACGTTTTATTGTGCGATGGAGGAAGGAGGACCATATCACCCCAATCCTGTATAGCTTGCATTGGCTGGCAGTGGAAAAAAATTCAACATAAACTGGCGGTTCTTGTTTAAAAATCCATAAACGCCATGGCGCCAGCCTATTTATTAGTATTTATCTTCCTCCCCTTCCCAAGTTTCTGACCTCTTTGCTAGAAGACGCCTGCAGTTTTCGGCTACTCTTGTAAATAAAAAAGCAAGACTGTTTGCTATAGCTGGCTCATGACAGTGAATTTAACTTTGCGCTGCGGAACAGAAAAAATATTTTTTTTCGGCTTAAAAAGAATGTTAGTTAATATTGTTGTTTCTTTCAAACACCTGTAATTAAAGAAAAAAATGTTTAATTTAAAAGCGCTAGCAAATACCTTCACTGTGACGCATAATTGAGAATCGTCATTTATTTTGTTTTGAAAAACATCGATTAATTTAAAAATGGTTGAATTCATAATAGTTATTATGTTGTTAAATTATATTTCACTATTATCTACTTTTCCATATGAAAGTAACGTTTTTAGTTAAGATTATGTAACTCCGCCTTGCTTTTGCAAGGCATTCCCATGCTTGGAGAAAGCAGGGAAAAGTTAAAAGGATCAATATATGATCCACGATAGGAAGTACTTAGGTGCTTTCTACATAAAGCCATATTAGTCTTAAAACATCTGATGTAAAGGACTATAAGCTAATAAAAAAAATTAAATTGTTTTAAAGCAGACATACAATTCAAATGAAAACTGATACATTTATGTTTTTTACAAACTTTTATTTAAGTTACAATCTCTGTTTGTGTGTGTGTGTCTTTCTCTGTACGCAAATCTTGCAAGTAAAATTTAACCATTTTTTTTTCTAACTAGGAAGCTGAAACTTTCAGCATAGCTTTATATTGGATGACAATAAATGATTCGATTAAAAAAAAACCTAATTTGAACATCTTTCGTATTTCTAAATCAGATGTATTTGAAATAAAAGTTTTTGTTGAAAAACTTGTTTTTTCCTTTATTTGTTTTTAGTTTAAATTATTTCATTGTTTGCTAATAAAATTTAACAACTATAATTTTAAAATAAAAAAAATACTCTAAATTTTTTAACAGATCACTTCAGTAAAAAATTTGAGTTTGGGGTAAATTATTATGGTGCATCTTATCACTACATAGATCTTTCCGGATATTACCTCATCAACAAAATAAACTTCACTTCCATTTCACGTGCGTTGTTCTTACAATTATGTATTTAATTTAATTCTAGATTGATCTGAAAACAGTCAGGAATCCGGGTCATGTCGTAAGCAAAACGATATACCCCAAATATCGCTTTATTTTCAAAAAACCGTTTTATATATTTATTTAATTTCATTTTTAAATTAAATTTTTTTGCTGTTTAATCAAATAATTACGTGCATTAATTCAGGGCCGTAACCAGCTATGGGGCCGGGGGGCCCAGGCCTCCCCAGTTTTGTTCAGGCCTCCCCAGTTTTGGTCGGGCCCCCCAGCTCATTCAGCCCCCCCCCCAGTTTTTTGTATTGCTGTCCAGATAATATAAAACCGCACAATTTTTGTAATAATAATACAAGAGAAAGAGCTACTGAGAGGGCAAGAAAAAGAGAGATGCTGAAAAGTTAAAGAACCAACAAAATAAGCTGTCCAGTAGAGAATGAAAGAGAGACTGTAAAGAAGCTAGGCTACTAACATATAGAGGGAGAGAGTACTGTTAAAGAACTTAGGAGCCTAGCAGAATAGGCAGCTCACGTTGAGAAGGAATGAGATATGCTAAATAAGTTAATGGATAGAGAATATCACCGCTCACAGAGAGAGGAAAAGAGAGATGCTAATAGAAGAGACTTACCACAGTGAACGGATGCAGTGAGCGCATGCAAGCCGTTTTATACTACACATTAACATAAATTGGTTTACGGCAAATTCATCGTGAAACAATTCATCGTGAGACAATTCATCGTGGACAATTCATCGTAAGACAATTTATCGTGAAGACAATTTATCGTGGAAACCATTTATATATATCTAGTATATATACTAGTATTTATCAATGTGGAAACATTCATCGTAGACAATTTTTCACAATAGAAAATTAATTTGCATAATACAATTTTCCTTTAAACCGCTGAATGCATAAATATTGGTTGAATCTTTTAGTGTTCTTGGAAATAAATACAACGAACAAATTTTCAAATGAATTTCTTGGATACTTTTGCACTTATACAATTGTGTTACTAATATAATTATTTATTTATTAAATGTAGATTTTCTTTAGCGTTATCTTTGTAACTTTAAACTAATGAGAAAACTTGGTGTGGATAAGAATGAGTGTGGTTCTGAAATCGTGAATTTTTATAGACGTCATAAAAGTGTCCAGTATCATGGCGACAGGAACACCTGTGTATAGACTTCTTAATGTGAAACCTTCATATTTAAAAAAAAATCCATAATTGCGGACATGAGTGAATGTGAGTCTAAAAACCATGATTTCTTGTAAAATTACAAAGGAGTTATAAATGCTTTAATTTGACACAAAGCCTTTGATTCGCATGATCGATTCTTAGTTTAATTAGTTTACAAACGCTTTATACGTTTGTTTGAAAAAACAACAGCTGAGGCAAGTGAGCATTAACTTGCTCTTATCAGCTTAATGGTTTAATTAGCCTTGTCCATGGATATCTATGACCTTGCCACAGTGCCCTCCTCCTCAAAAGAAATGCTATCGTGACGCTGCTCTTCGCATTCAATTCATTCGGATTGTTCAAATTTATAATAATAGGGACAGATTAGATTATCTTCAAAGCATAGCTCACAATTTTTAATTTTAAATATGTTTTCCGTGTTAAAATTAGTGTTTTTTCTTATTAATAAACTGTTTAAACGTTAACTACTTGTCATTTTTACCAATGCTTTTATTAACTCGTCGTCTCTGTTTCTCTGTCTGTTTCAAATCTTGCAATCAATTTTTGAGTAACTTCCTGATGATAGATTTTTTTCAAATTTTGCATACATGCTCAAAATAGAAGACAATGCAATATTCAATTATTAGTTTTACAATAAGTCAATTAATTAAGTTAATTTTAAATTATTTCGATATTTCGATATAATTAAGATATTTCGACTTTAATATAAAATAAAAGAGTAATATAAGAAAAAATTGATTGCAAAATTTGTGTTTTAATTACATATAAGAGCATTGGTTTTAAAAATTCGTTTTTAATTTACTTGTTTACAAATAGCAATAACCTAAACATTTTCAAACAAAGATGAAAAAATTAGTCGTTATCATTATTATTTTTTTTTAGTTTTGTAGCTTAGAAAATGAAATACAAAATTTTTGTTAATGATGAATTCTCCTCACGATGAATTGTCTCACGATGGATTGTTCACGATGAATTGTTTACACGATGAAATGTTTCACGATGAATTGTCTCACGATGAATTGTTCACGATGAATTGTTTACACGATGAATTGTCTCACGATGAATTGTTCACGATGAATTGTTTACACGATGAAATGTTTCACGATGAATTGTCTCACGATGAATTGTCCACGATGAATTGTTTCACGATGAATTGTCTCACGATGAATTTGGCGGATACCCATAAATTTCATTGTTGTTTGTTTGCGTCCTCGTCACTTTCTTTCTCAGCGTTCAAGATCGACATTTTATCTTCAGCATTTGTTTTATTTCAAATTCAAATTAATTTGGTAGAATAAGGTAGAATAAGATTCAAATTTCAATCGCTGAACCTGTTTTTTTTGCGTAAAGCTCATTTTGAGGGTCAAATCACTGGTACGCGCAACCTTTGTCCGTACCATTTGTCTCCTTACAGTTTGTCTTCTTACGTTTCGTATCCCACGATTCGTTCCGCATACCTCTCAGACATATCAACGACATTGGTGCTGTAGTGGAAGAACCTAGCGGAGCACCTGATGGTAGCGAAAAAAACTCTGTTAGCTTAGGCAACTTAAACGCTTTGTCTTTAGCCTCATCCGCTTTTTTTCTTTTCTCAGCATCGCTTCGATAACGCTTCATAATCTGCAATACATAATGAAAGAGATAAAAATAGAGTCAAAGCGTCACTAGCATTATACCAACTATTACTATGAGCGATCAACTAGCGGATTAATCTATGTTTATGCTACAGAGAGTGTCCCCAAACAAAAACTTCACGTTCTCTGTCAAGTCATTAATACAAATGGCTGCAGACAGTGCGCGTCAAAAACGTTGAAACTTGCTTCCGCAACTAAATTTTTTTGTCTACTAATTAGCCATCTTAATAATATTAACTCTATGGTCAAATGTTTTTCAAATACACTTAGTTACGTTACGAACATTTTTTAACTAACCCGCCCCCCAAAGCGAAGGCAGGAGCAAATTAATCATGCGAAATATTTGACCTTATTGATATAAGAAGATTTTTAATGCTATTTCAACAATATTTTCAATTTCAAATTCACAAACTGTCAATGAATTGCACGGAAAATAACGTAACGTAACTGAGTTAAAGTAATAAATAACCAGTTAAGCAAAAACTCCATGTAAATTATTTTATTTTTTTTTGTCAATTATTTTAATAAAAGTTCAAACTACGATAAATAAAAGAATCATCATACTTACCCAATAATTTTAACAAAACCCAGAAAAATAACAAAATCGCCTGAAGTCGTTTCAACAAAAATTAACTAAATAACAATTTTTTGATAATCGAAACTCGAAACGGACGCGAAGTGACAACTTGATCCTGGCATTTGCACTTTTTGTTTGAGAGGTTTATGGCCGTATAAAAATTGAAAACTGCATTATTTTTTTTCTTTGAGTTCTACCACCATGCATAATTTTGTTGAAATTGGTCTAGAGGTTTGAGTTTGTATAGACGCCAGATAGGCAATGAAATTTATACGATGTTTTGAACTCAGACAAAGATAATGAAAATCTAAAAAGAAAAGGTCCAGATTCTGTAACAATAAACATTTTTTTATCTCATAAAGTGGTACCAATTTCTATTCTGAAGAAAGGAACAAGTATAATTTAGGAAGCAGACTGGGAATAAGAAACTGTAAATTCATCATTGATACTGGAGCTTCTTGTTCAATTATAAGGCCTTGTTTAGCAAAAGAAGTTTTGCAAAGTGGAAAAGACATTCGTCTCAAGACTGCAACTGGGGAGTTTGTTCCAGTAGTTGGTAAAATTCAAACTAAAATAGGGCTGGGAAATAGGACCTTTCAGCATCAGTTTTTGGTTGCCGACGTAGAAGAAGAGTGTCTGCTTGGGCTTGACTTTATGAAAGCGCAGGGTTTTGCATTGGACTTAAAAATGGGAACATTTAGATAGGGGGATTTGGAAATACCTGTTTATTATAAAGGCAAAATGATTTCGGTAAAACGAGTATTGGCAACAAAGAGCATCATCGTACCTACACAGGAGGAATCTTTGGTTTTGGCAAGAATAGAAAATGATAAAAACTCAAGAGTTGTCGGGTTCATCGAGCCCCTAAACGGAGTTGAAAAACATGGATTAATAATCGGAAAAACACTGATACAAACAGAGTCAGGAAGTTATGTGCCAGTCAGAGTTATGAATGTGACAGAATGCAACAAGCGACTAACAAAAGGTAACAAAATTGCGGTATGCAGCCCAGTCGATTACATATTAGCATGTAATACGGTGATTGGTAGAAATAATAAAAAAAAGAAGGAAGTATTCGCAAATTCAAGCACTGCTTGAAGCCGCTAAAACTTCATTTAAATTAATAGACTATGTCAAAGCGGAAAAGTTGATTGAAGAGTATTGTGATATAATAACTATTGACGAAGAAAACAATGGAAAAACAAAGACCGTTGAACACCGAATTCGAACTGGTAATACAGAGCCCATTCGCCAACTGCCACGAAAGCTTCCACTGGCAAAGCAAGAAGAAAGTAAAAAGATGCTGGAAAAGATGAAGAAACAAGAAGTTATTGAACCATCCAATAGTCCATGGAATTCACCAGTAGTACTTGTTAAGAAGAAAGATAATTCGCTGCGTTTTTGTGTCGACTACAGAATGTTAAACGAGGTCACACAAAAAGATAGTTACTCTCTGCCCAGAAATGATGACACCATCGATACACTTGCGGGATCTCAAATGTTTTCTACATTAGATCTTAAGAGCGGATATTGGCAGGTGAGAATACACCCCCAGGATCGCGAGAAAACTGCCTTTTCAATAACTGAAGGATTGTGGCAATTTACAGTTAGGCCATTTGGCTTGTGCAACGCACCTGCAACTTTCGAGCGACTTATGGAGTACATATGTGTTAAAAAAATTACATTGGATAACTTGTTTATTTGGATGACATTATTGTTGTTGGAAAGACGTTTGAAGAGCATCTACACAATATTGGAGAAGTTTTCCAAAGGATTCGGGATGCTGGTATGAAACTAAATCCGGCAAAATGTGCACTTTTCAAAAACAATGTGAATTATCCTGGTCAGATAGTTTCTGCGAAAAGTGTAGGAACCGATCCTGAGAAAATTAAAATGGTTAACCATTGGCCTGTTCCGAGAAATTCTCAGAAATTAAGCTTTTTTTTGTGCACATATTATCGACGATTTGTGGCCAACTTTTCCAGCATTGCAAAAGAATTATATAAGCATACAGAAAAGAGTGCACTGTTTGATTGGTCAGAGTGTTCTAACAGTTAAAGACAATTTTGAGTTTGACGCCGGTTCTGTCGTATCCAATTCCTGAAAAGGATTATGTATTAGACACAGATGCAAGTAATGAAAGAATAGGAGCAGTGCTTAGTCAACTTGTTGACGGCAATGAAAAAATTATAGCTTATTATAGCAAAACTTTGTCGAAACCGGAGTGCGATTGCGTCACCAGACGCAAGTTATTGGCAATATTTGATTCTTTTAAGCACTTTCACAAGTATTTATATGGTCCTAAACGCTGAAAAAGTGACAAGGACTAAAATAAACAACAACAATTTATATAGTCACAAGTTTTTGTTAGGAACGGATCACGCTGATTTGAGATGGCTTTTAAATTTTAAAAATCCAGAAGAGCAAGTGGCCAGGTGGATCGAACGCTTACAATCATACAAATTTGAAATTTAGCACAACAATGCCAACGCACTGTCACGACGACGTGCAATGTTGAATGTTAGTATTGCATTCGCATGGAGAGGAAGGAAACAAATAATCAATGTTTTCAAAAACGGTTTCAAATTGACGACACTTGGTCAGATGAAGTGATTCGAGACGCACAATTAAAAGATAATGATCTAGGACCGATTTTGAGATAGATGAAAGAAGAGAAGACACCTGACTGGCAAGAGATTTCTAAATTGAGTTCTGCTATTAAATCGTATTGGGCAAAATGGGACTCTCTAAGGGTTGTGAACGGATCTCTAAAAAAATCTGATAAAGCGTTGATTGTTCCACCAATGTTTTGCTATTAATAATTGCAAAAGTAAAAATTCCAGAAGTGTTTTAACAAATGCACTTCGGAGGGTCAGGGGGACATCTGGGGACAAATAAAACGTTGGACAAGATCCGCCAAAGGTTCTATTGGGTATACTGTAAAATTGATGTAGAAGAATGGTGTCGAAAATGTAATACCTGTGCCGCTTGTGAAGGACCACACGTTAAAAAAAGCCACTTACAGCATTAGGTGCCTCTTTTAAAAGAATTGCTATAGATTTGGAAGGTCCATTTCCGATGTCAAAATTTGGTAATAAGTACATTTTTGTAGTTATAGATTACTTTAAAAAATGGCCAGAAGTGTTTGCTATAGTTCATCAAAAAGCAGTGACAGTTGCCAATGTTGTGGATGGCTGGGTTAGTCGCTATGAAATACTAATGGAGCTTCATTCTGATCAGGGCAGGAACTTCGATTCACAACTGTTTAGAAAAATGTGCCGTGTTTTAGGCATACACAAAACCCGCACAACTCCTTTTCACCCACAGTCTGACGGTATGGTGGAACGATTTAACCGAACTATTCAACAGCATTTGTCTAAGATGTTCGGTGAAATCAAGTAGATTGGAATAAACACATTTCATTATTCCTAATGGTTACAAGGGATCTGCTCATAATACGACAAAGGTCACACCAAGTAAAATGGTATTTGGACGGGAGATACGACTTCCATGCGATCTTATGTTTGGAAGTCCGGGAGGCATATTTATAAATGGTAATATGAGCAATACAGAGAGGTTGACTAGTAGCCTAAAAGGGGCGTGGCTTAAGGCTCTGCTTTAGATATTTATGATTGCTATTTTCAATGTGGCACTAAAAAGCTATAGAACAGAGAGACGAGCTGGTTTTATATATGTTATTATATATAACGTATATAAAAACAGCAATATTAAATCAGCTACAAGTAATATGGTCGTTTTTTCTTTATGTGATTTCAACTTAAATTTTAATATGTTTCATCCGTCAATATATAGCCGTGTATTAATTTGTTGAGTGAAAGTCGATTCAGCTTAGCTCCTATTCAATATTTCTGTCTAAACAAAACTTATAATTATTTCCGATTTTTAACTCAACTATTTCAATTTTTATAATATTTAATTTATTGTTTTAACATAGGGTTCTGAAGATGGCTTTATATAGCTGGAAATAGCCAGTTAATCTTGATTGTTTTATTATTAATCTATTTTTTAACTAAGAAATTCTTCTATTACAATTTTCGTCATTTCAAATGAATGAAAAGGGCTTTAAAAGAACATTTTTACTAGTGGGTAATAATATTAATAGGTAGTAATAATAACATGAATGTGAAGTCAAGGCATTTTACGAATTATAAGTAAGTTTTATTCTAATTTACTTAAACTAACTTTGAACTAACTAAATCAACAATTCATATTATTTGCGACACTTATATTAATATATTTATTAATAACAACAACATAACATTTAAAATGTGGAATTGAGTGCGAATTACGTCTAGCCTTAAGCCACGCCCCTCTTGGGCTGCTAGTCGACCTCTCTGTATTGCCGCATACTACCATTCAGAAATATGCGTCCGGGAGACACAGTAGAATCGGAAAGTGAGTATGCTGCACAATTGCGGGCTCGATGGAATGAAATTAATTTTGTAGCTCAAACTAGGATTAAAGCAGCCATCGACGGAATGAAAACTCGGTATGATCGACAATCAAATATGAAAGAGTTTAAAGAAAATGATTTGGTGTGGTTCTACAATCCACAACGCAAAATTGGAAAATCACTTAAGCTTCAATAAGACTGGGAATTTGCCGTAGATAACAGATCGTCACACAAAAACGTCTTACACAGACATCTTACACAGACATGGGTTATTTTATATATATATCTAAATATATATATAAATGAATGTTTGTATATATGTACTAGCAGTGCCCGTAGCGGCTTCGCTCGCATGAAATTAGAGAATTTGAACCGTGCATACATAGTAGAGTACAGCACGGATCAATTTATTAGGTCTCGGCTCGGCCCGTCGACAACTTGGCCCAGCCCGTTTCAAAAACCGAAATTCCTGGCCCGGCATGGCCCGTCTAATATGGGCCCAGCTCGTTTTTACAGGCCTAGAAGTTCTTATATACTTGATGAAAAACTTCGGCCCGTCCCACCTTGACTTCAGGTTTAGCCCGGCCCGTCTGAACACCCTAAAATCACTAAAATGTCTATATACTTGGTTAAAAATCTCGGCCCGTCCCAACTTGATTTAAGGTTTGGGCAGGGGGCAGGGCCGTATGAAGACCCTAAAATAACGGCTTGGCCCGTCCGTCCGGTGATAATTTGAACTCATCTACTTTTAACATGCACAAAACCTCAAAATACTAATTTTCACATCTGTAGCACTTACAGTTTTTGAGTAGCAGTTATTTTAAAATCAAATAACCCTTTTTCCACTTCACATTTGAGGTCCTGGAAACCAAATTTTTATAAAATGGTGAAACACGTATATCATTATTTTTAGAGTAGAAACTAAATACTAATTTTACTTTTGTAGCATTTACAGTTTTTGAGTAGCAGTTACTTTAAAACCAAGTAACCCTATTTTCCACTCCATATTTGAAGTCCTGGAAACCATATTTTCAAAAAATGGTAAAACACGCATATCATTATTTTTGGAGTAGAAACTGAATACTAATTTTTACTCCTGTGGCATCTACAGTTTTCGAGTAGCAGTTACATTAAAAACCAAATAACCTTATTTTCCACCCCACATTTGAGGTCCTGGAAACCAAATTTTAAAAAAATGGTAAAAGAAGTATATCTTTATTTTTAGAATAGAAACTAAATACTAATTTTTACATCTATGGTATTTACAGTTTTTGAGTAGCAGTTACTTTAAAAAACAAATAACCCTATTTTCCACCACACATTATTTTTGGTGTAGAAACTAAATACTAATTTTTACTCCTGTAGCATTCACAGTTTTTGAGTAGCAGCTACTTTAAAAACCAAATAACCCAAATTTCCAACCCACATTTGAGGTCCGGGAAACCGAATTTTCAAAAAATGGTGAAACACGTATCTTTAAATTTCAAAGTCTCCTCATTCTTGGTTTTCGAGATATACATTGTTTTAGAAAAAAAGTTTGTTTTCCAGTTTCTTCCCCTCAGGAGCAATATTTTCAAAAATCCTTTCTTATTGGATACTTACGCAAAAAAAGTAATATAAATTCCAAATTTCACGTTCCTAGGATGAGGCGTTAGAGCTCGGCGTTGATTTTCAGTCAGTCAGTCAGTCAGTCAGTCAGTCAGTCAGTCAGGACATGTTCTTATATATATATATATATATATATATATATATATATATATATATATATATATATATATATATATATATATATATATATATATATATATATATATATATATATATATATATATAGATGTATGTATATATAGGTATGTTATTTATGCATTGCTACACCATTCATCCGATCGTAATGAAATTTTCACACAACCTTGAGAGTCAAGGGGAATCAAATATGGAATTTTTTTTTTGAAATTTGTCACAAAATGAGCGGAGCGGAGCGGGTGAGCGAGCGGGAACTATCTATCTATATATGTATGTGCGTATGTATGTGTGTATGTATGTATGTATGTATGTGTATGTGCATGTATGTGGGTCTGTGTGTGTGTATATGTATGCATGTATGTATGTATGTATGTGTTTTTTACAATGTTTCGGCACTAAATGCTCATTCAAAGTATGTATTTGTGTGTGTATGTATGTATGTATGTATGTATGTATGTATGTATGTATGTATGTATGTATGTATGTATGTATGTATGTATGTATGTATGTATGTATGTATGTATGTATGTATGTATGTATGTAGAATCGGATCTAGGGGGGGAGTGAACTGAGAGCAAAAAAATGAGCGGGAAAGCGACAGGGAACGGATAACGACCGGGAGCGGGAGCGCTAGCGGGAAGGAAACGGGAGCGAAAAAGAAACGCTTTAGGTAAACCTCTAAAAACCCCGGGCAACGCCGGGTGCCCCCGCTAGTATATATATATATATATATATATATATATATATATATATATATATATATATATATATATATATATATATATATATATATATATATATATATATATATATATATATATATATATATATATATATATATATATTTATATATATATATACATACATAATTTTCCTATGTCTGTATGTTTGTTAGCAATTTCGAATAACGCGGCGGCTGCGGTGGTCAACAGTCAGCCGTTTCTAAAATTAGTGCGCCCAAGCGTTTAGTAAAAGTTATAACCTAATTGTCAGTCCTAATAATCAAAAGAAGTGGCGCTGCAATCGAAAAATAATATATAAAAAGACTTAAAACCATCCGTCATTTTTGACGGGCTATTTCTAGTATATATATATATATATATATGTAAGACTCTACTAGGAATCGAACCCACGTGTCTACGGCAACACCGCCTTGCCTAAATGCAAGCGCTCTTACCAACTGAGCCACCGACCATCCCCAAAAAAGGATGGCTAGAAGTCCCAGTCTTTCGGAGCTACTTAACATTAGACTACGACTATGATAGGCTCAGAACTCCTTATTTCGGTTCGACAACTAGACTGCTGCCAGATAGGTAATTTATGAAGTGAAACATTGCGTTGAAATGTTTCGAGAGGCCACAAATAGGATGACTAACTGTCACCACAAGTAACGCAAATATTTGTAAGACTCTACTAGGAATCGAACCCACGTGTCTACGGCAACACCGCCTTGCCTAAATGCAAGCGCTCTTACCAACTGAGCCACCGACCATCCCCAAAAAAGGATGGCTAGAAGTCCCAGTCTTTCGGAGCTACTTAACATTAGACTACGACTATGATAGGCTCAGAACTCCTTATTTCGGTTCGACAACTAGACTGCTGCCAGATAGGTAATTTATGAAGTGAAACATTGCGTTGAAATGTTTCGAGAGGCCACAAATAGGATGACTAACTGTCACCACAAGTAACGCAAATATTTGTAAGACTCTACTAGGAATCGAACCCACGTGTCTACGGCAACACCGCCTTGCCTAAATGCAAGCGCTCTTACCAACTGAGCCACCGACCATCCCCAAAAAAGGATGGCTAGAAGTCCCAGTCTTTCGGAGCTACTTAACATTAGACTACGACTATGATAGGCTCAGAACTCCTTATTTCGGTTCGACAACTAGACTGCTGCCAGATAGGTAATTTATGAAGTGAAACATTGCGTTGAAATGTTTCGAGAGGCCACAAATAGGATGACTAACTGTCACCACAAGTAACGCAAATATTTGTAAGACTCTACTAGGAATCGAACCCACGTGTCTACGGCAACACCGCCTTGCCTAAATGCAAGCGCTCTTACCAACTGAGCCACCGACCATCCCCAAAAAAGGATGGCTAGAAGTCCCAGTCTTTCGGAGCTACTTAACATTAGACTACGACTATGATAGGCTCAGAACTCCTTATTTCGGTTCGACAACTAGACTGCTGCCAGATAGGTAATTTATGAAGTGAAACATTGCGTTGAAATGTTTCGAGAGGCCACAAATAGGATGACTAACTGTCACCACAAGTAACGCAAATATTTGTAAGACTCTACTAGGAATCGAACCCACGTGTCTACGGCAACACCGCCTTGCCTAAATGCAAGCGCTCTTACCAACTGAGCCACCGACCATCCCCAAAAAAGGATGGCTAGAAGTCCCAGTCTTTCGGAGCTACTTAACATTAGACTACGACTATGATAGGCTCAGAACTCCTTATTTCGGTTCGACAACTAGACTGCTGCCAGATAGGTAATTTATGAAGTGAAACATTGCGTTGAAATGTTTCGAGAGGCCACAAATAGGATGACTAACTGTCACCACAAGTAACGCAAATATTTGTAAGACTCTACTAGGAATCGAACCCACGTGTCTACGGCAACACCGCCTTGCCTAAATGCAAGCGCTCTTACCAACTGAGCCACCGACCATCCCCAAAAAAGGATGGCTAGAAGTCCCAGTCTTTCGGAGCTACTTAACATTAGACTACGACTATGATAGGCTCAGAACTCCTTATTTCGGTTCGACAACTAGACTGCTGCCAGATAGGTAATTTATGAAGTGAAACATTGCGTTGAAATGTTTCGAGAGGCCACAAATAGGATGACTAACTGTCACCACAAGTAACGCAAATATTTGTAAGACTCTACTAGGAATCGAACCCACGTGTCTACGGCAACACCGCCTTGCCTAAATGCAAGCGCTCTTACCAACTGAGCCACCGACCATCCCCAAAAAAGGATGGCTAGAAGTCCCAGTCTTTCGGAGCTACTTAACATTAGACTACGACTATGATAGGCTCAGAACTCCTTATTTCGGTTCGACAACTAGACTGCTGCCAGATAGGTAATTTATGAAGTGAAACATTGCGTTGAAATGTTTCGAGAGGCCACAAATAGGATGACTAACTGTCACCACAAGTAACGCAAATATTTGTAAGACTCTACTAGGAATCGAACCCACGTGTCTACGGCAACACCGCCTTGCCTAAATGCAAGCGCTCTTACCAACTGAGCCACCGACCATCCCCAAAAAAGGATGGCTAGAAGTCCCAGTCTTTCGGAGCTACTTAACATTAGACTACGACTATGATAGGCTCAGAACTCCTTATTTCGGTTCGACAACTAGACTGCTGCCAGATAGGTAATTTATGAAGTGAAACATTGCGTTGAAATGTTTCGAGAGGCCACAAATAGGATGACTAACTGTCACCACAAGTAACGCAAATATTTGTAAGACTCTACTAGGAATCGAACCCACGTGTCTACGGCAACACCGCCTTGCCTAAATGCAAGCGCTCTTACCAACTGAGCCACCGACCATCCCCAAAAAAGGATGGCTAGAAGTCCCAGTCTTTCGGAGCTACTTAACATTAGACTACGACTATGATAGGCTCAGAACTCCTTATTTCGGTTCGACAACTAGACTGCTGCCAGATAGGTAATTTATGAAGTGAAACATTGCGTTGAAATGTTTCGAGAGGCCACAAATAGGATGACTAACTGTCACCACAAGTAACGCAAATATTTGTAAGACTCTACTAGGAATCGAACCCACGTGTCTACGGCAACACCGCCTTGCCTAAATGCAAGCGCTCTTACCAACTGAGCCACCGACCATCCCCAAAAAAGGATGGCTAGAAGTCCCAGTCTTTCGGAGCTACTTAACATTAGACTACGACTATGATAGGCTCAGAACTCCTTATTTCGGTTCGACAACTAGACTGCTGCCAGATAGGTAATTTATGAAGTGAAACATTGCGTTGAAATGTTTCGAGAGGCCACAAATAGGATGACTAACTGTCACCACAAGTAACGCAAATATTTGTAAGACTCTACTAGGAATCGAACCCACGTGTCTACGGCAACACCGCCTTGCCTAAATGCAAGCGCTCTTACCAACTGAGCCACCGACCATCCCCAAAAAAGGATGGCTAGAAGTCCCAGTCTTTCGGAGCTACTTAACATTAGACTACGACTATGATAGGCTCAGAACTCCTTATTTCGGTTCGACAACTAGACTGCTGCCAGATAGGTAATTTATGAAGTGAAACATTGCGTTGAAATGTTTCGAGAGGCCACAAATAGGATGACTAACTGTCACCACAAGTAACGCAAATATTTGTAAGACTCTACTAGGAATCGAACCCACGTGTCTACGGCAACACCGCCTTGCCTAAATGCAAGCGCTCTTACCAACTGAGCCACCGACCATCCCCAAAAAAGGATGGCTAGAAGTCCCAGTCTTTCGGAGCTACTTAACATTAGACTACGACTATGATAGGCTCAGAACTCCTTATTTCGGTTCGACAACTAGACTGCTGCCAGATAGGTAATTTATGAAGTGAAACATTGCGTTGAAATGTTTCGAGAGGCCACAAATAGGATGACTAACTGTCACCACAAGTAACGCAAATATTTGTAAGACTCTACTAGGAATCGAACCCACGTGTCTACGGCAACACCGCCTTGCCTAAATGCAAGCGCTCTTACCAACTGAGCCACCGACCATCCCCAAAAAAGGATGGCTAGAAGTCCCAGTCTTTCGGAGCTACTTAACATTAGACTACGACTATGATAGGCTCAGAACTCCTTATTTCGGTTCGACAACTAGACTGCTGCCAGATAGGTAATTTATGAAGTGAAACATTGCGTTGAAATGTTTCGAGAGGCCACAAATAGGATGACTAACTGTCACCACAAGTAACGCAAATATTTGTAAGACTCTACTAGGAATCGAACCCACGTGTCTACGGCAACACCGCCTTGCCTAAATGCAAGCGCTCTTACCAACTGAGCCACCGACCATCCCCAAAAAAGGATGGCTAGAAGTCCCAGTCTTTCGGAGCTACTTAACATTAGACTACGACTATGATAGGCTCAGAACTCCTTATTTCGGTTCGACAACTAGACTGCTGCCAGATAGGTAATTTATGAAGTGAAACATTGCGTTGAAATGTTTCGAGAGGCCACAAATAGGATGACTAACTGTCACCACAAGTAACGCAAATATTTGTAAGACTCTACTAGGAATCGAACCCACGTGTCTACGGCAACACCGCCTTGCCTAAATGCAAGCGCTCTTACCAACTGAGCCACCGACCATCCCCAAAAAAGGATGGCTAGAAGTCCCAGTCTTTCGGAGCTACTTAACATTAGACTACGACTATGATAGGCTCAGAACTCCTTATTTCGGTTCGACAACTAGACTGCTGCCAGATAGGTAATTTATGAAGTGAAACATTGCGTTGAAATGTTTCGAGAGGCCACAAATAGGATGACTAACTGTCACCACAAGTAACGCAAATATTTGTAAGACTCTACTAGGAATCGAACCCACGTGTCTACGGCAACACCGCCTTGCCTAAATGCAAGCGCTCTTACCAACTGAGCCACCGACCATCCCCAAAAAAGGATGGCTAGAAGTCCCAGTCTTTCGGAGCTACTTAACATTAGACTACGACTATGATAGGCTCAGAACTCCTTATTTCGGTTCGACAACTAGACTGCTGCCAGATAGGTAATTTATGAAGTGAAACATTGCGTTGAAATGTTTCGAGAGGCCACAAATAGGATGACTAACTGTCACCACAAGTAACGCAAATATTTGTAAGACTCTACTAGGAATCGAACCCACGTGTCTACGGCAACACCGCCTTGCCTAAATGCAAGCGCTCTTACCAACTGAGCCACCGACCATCCCCAAAAAAGGATGGCTAGAAGTCCCAGTCTTTCGGAGCTACTTAACATTAGACTACGACTATGATAGGCTCAGAACTCCTTATTTCGGTTCGACAACTAGACTGCTGCCAGATAGGTAATTTATGAAGTGAAACATTGCGTTGAAATGTTTCGAGAGGCCACAAATAGGATGACTAACTGTCACCACAAGTAACGCAAATATTTGTAAGACTCTACTAGGAATCGAACCCACGTGTCTACGGCAACACCGCCTTGCCTAAATGCAAGCGCTCTTACCAACTGAGCCACCGACCATCCCCAAAAAAGGATGGCTAGAAGTCCCAGTCTTTCGGAGCTACTTAACATTAGACTACGACTATGATAGGCTCAGAACTCCTTATTTCGGTTCGACAACTAGACTGCTGCCAGATAGGTAATTTATGAAGTGAAACATTGCGTTGAAATGTTTCGAGAGGCCACAAATAGGATGACTAACTGTCACCACAAGTAACGCAAATATTTGTAAGACTCTACTAGGAATCGAACCCACGTGTCTACGGCAACACCGCCTTGCCTAAATGCAAGCGCTCTTACCAACTGAGCCACCGACCATCCCCAAAAAAGGATGGCTAGAAGTCCCAGTCTTTCGGAGCTACTTAACATTAGACTACGACTATGATAGGCTCAGAACTCCTTATTTCGGTTCGACAACTAGACTGCTGCCAGATAGGTAATTTATGAAGTGAAACATTGCGTTGAAATGTTTCGAGAGGCCACAAATAGGATGACTAACTGTCACCACAAGTAACGCAAATATTTGTAAGACTCTACTAGGAATCGAACCCACGTGTCTACGGCAACACCGCCTTGCCTAAATGCAAGCGCTCTTACCAACTGAGCCACCGACCATCCCCAAAAAAGGATGGCTAGAAGTCCCAGTCTTTCGGAGCTACTTAACATTAGACTACGACTATGATAGGCTCAGAACTCCTTATTTCGGTTCGACAACTAGACTGCTGCCAGATAGGTAATTTATGAAGTGAAACATTGCGTTGAAATGTTTCGAGAGGCCACAAATAGGATGACTAACTGTCACCACAAGTAACGCAAATATTTGTAAGACTCTACTAGGAATCGAACCCACGTGTCTACGGCAACACCGCCTTGCCTAAATGCAAGCGCTCTTACCAACTGAGCCACCGACCATCCCCAAAAAAGGATGGCTAGAAGTCCCAGTCTTTCGGAGCTACTTAACATTAGACTACGACTATGATAGGCTCAGAACTCCTTATTTCGGTTCGACAACTAGACTGCTGCCAGATAGGTAATTTATGAAGTGAAACATTGCGTTGAAATGTTTCGAGAGGCCACAAATAGGATGACTAACTGTCACCACAAGTAACGCAAATATTTGTAAGACTCTACTAGGAATCGAACCCACGTGTCTACGGCAACACCGCCTTGCCTAAATGCAAGCGCTCTTACCAACTGAGCCACCGACCATCCCCAAAAAAGGATGGCTAGAAGTCCCAGTCTTTCGGAGCTACTTAACATTAGACTACGACTATGATAGGCTCAGAACTCCTTATTTCGGTTCGACAACTAGACTGCTGCCAGATAGGTAATTTATGAAGTGAAACATTGCGTTGAAATGTTTCGAGAGGCCACAAATAGGATGACTAACTGTCACCACAAGTAACGCAAATATTTGTAAGACTCTACTAGGAATCGAACCCACGTGTCTACGGCAACACCGCCTTGCCTAAATGCAAGCGCTCTTACCAACTGAGCCACCGACCATCCCCAAAAAAGGATGGCTAGAAGTCCCAGTCTTTCGGAGCTACTTAACATTAGACTACGACTATGATAGGCTCAGAACTCCTTATTTCGGTTCGACAACTAGACTGCTGCCAGATAGGTAATTTATGAAGTGAAACATTGCGTTGAAATGTTTCGAGAGGCCACAAATAGGATGACTAACTGTCACCACAAGTAACGCAAATATTTGTAAGACTCTACTAGGAATCGAACCCACGTGTCTACGGCAACACCGCCTTGCCTAAATGCAAGCGCTCTTACCAACTGAGCCACCGACCATCCCCAAAAAAGGATGGCTAGAAGTCCCAGTCTTTCGGAGCTACTTAACATTAGACTACGACTATGATAGGCTCAGAACTCCTTATTTCGGTTCGACAACTAGACTGCTGCCAGATAGGTAATTTATGAAGTGAAACATTGCGTTGAAATGTTTCGAGAGGCCACAAATAGGATGACTAACTGTCACCACAAGTAACGCAAATATTTGTAAGACTCTACTAGGAATCGAACCCACGTGTCTACGGCAACACCGCCTTGCCTAAATGCAAGCGCTCTTACCAACTGAGCCACCGACCATCCCCAAAAAAGGATGGCTAGAAGTCCCAGTCTTTCGGAGCTACTTAACATTAGACTACGACTATGATAGGCTCAGAACTCCTTATTTCGGTTCGACAACTAGACTGCTGCCAGATAGGTAATTTATGAAGTGAAACATTGCGTTGAAATGTTTCGAGAGGCCACAAATAGGATGACTAACTGTCACCACAAGTAACGCAAATATTTGTAAGACTCTACTAGGAATCGAACCCACGTGTCTACGGCAACACCGCCTTGCCTAAATGCAAGCGCTCTTACCAACTGAGCCACCGACCATCCCCAAAAAAGGATGGCTAGAAGTCCCAGTCTTTCGGAGCTACTTAACATTAGACTACGACTATGATAGGCTCAGAACTCCTTATTTCGGTTCGACAACTAGACTGCTGCCAGATAGGTAATTTATGAAGTGAAACATTGCGTTGAAATGTTTCGAGAGGCCACAAATAGGATGACTAACTGTCACCACAAGTAACGCAAATATTTGTAAGACTCTACTAGGAATCGAACCCACGTGTCTACGGCAACACCGCCTTGCCTAAATGCAAGCGCTCTTACCAACTGAGCCACCGACCATCCCCAAAAAAGGATGGCTAGAAGTCCCAGTCTTTCGGAGCTACTTAACATTAGACTACGACTATGATAGGCTCAGAACTCCTTATTTCGGTTCGACAACTAGACTGCTGCCAGATAGGTAATTTATGAAGTGAAACATTGCGTTGAAATGTTTCGAGAGGCCACAAATAGGATGACTAACTGTCACCACAAGTAACGCAAATATTTGTAAGACTCTACTAGGAATCGAACCCACGTGTCTACGGCAACACCGCCTTGCCTAAATGCAAGCGCTCTTACCAACTGAGCCACCGACCATCCCCAAAAAAGGATGGCTAGAAGTCCCAGTCTTTCGGAGCTACTTAACATTAGACTACGACTATGATAGGCTCAGAACTCCTTATTTCGGTTCGACAACTAGACTGCTGCCAGATAGGTAATTTATGAAGTGAAACATTGCGTTGAAATGTTTCGAGAGGCCACAAATAGGATGACTAACTGTCACCACAAGTAACGCAAATATTTGTAAGACTCTACTAGGAATCGAACCCACGTGTCTACGGCAACACCGCCTTGCCTAAATGCAAGCGCTCTTACCAACTGAGCCACCGACCATCCCCAAAAAAGGATGGCTAGAAGTCCCAGTCTTTCGGAGCTACTTAACATTAGACTACGACTATGATAGGCTCAGAACTCCTTATTTCGGTTCGACAACTAGACTGCTGCCAGATAGGTAATTTATGAAGTGAAACATTGCGTTGAAATGTTTCGAGAGGCCACAAATAGGATGACTAACTGTCACCACAAGTAACGCAAATATTTGTAAGACTCTACTAGGAATCGAACCCACGTGTCTACGGCAACACCGCCTTGCCTAAATGCAAGCGCTCTTACCAACTGAGCCACCGACCATCCCCAAAAAAGGATGGCTAGAAGTCCCAGTCTTTCGGAGCTACTTAACATTAGACTACGACTATGATAGGCTCAGAACTCCTTATTTCGGTTCGACAACTAGACTGCTGCCAGATAGGTAATTTATGAAGTGAAACATTGCGTTGAAATGTTTCGAGAGGCCACAAATAGGATGACTAACTGTCACCACAAGTAACGCAAATATTTGTAAGACTCTACTAGGAATCGAACCCACGTGTCTACGGCAACACCGCCTTGCCTAAATGCAAGCGCTCTTACCAACTGAGCCACCGACCATCCCCAAAAAAGGATGGCTAGAAGTCCCAGTCTTTCGGAGCTACTTAACATTAGACTACGACTATGATAGGCTCAGAACTCCTTATTTCGGTTCGACAACTAGACTGCTGCCAGATAGGTAATTTATGAAGTGAAACATTGCGTTGAAATGTTTCGAGAGGCCACAAATAGGATGACTAACTGTCACCACAAGTAACGCAAATATTTGTAAGACTCTACTAGGAATCGAACCCACGTGTCTACGGCAACACCGCCTTGCCTAAATGCAAGCGCTCTTACCAACTGAGCCACCGACCATCCCCAAAAAAGGATGGCTAGAAGTCCCAGTCTTTCGGAGCTACTTAACATTAGACTACGACTATGATAGGCTCAGAACTCCTTATTTCGGTTCGACAACTAGACTGCTGCCAGATAGGTAATTTATGAAGTGAAACATTGCGTTGAAATGTTTCGAGAGGCCACAAATAGGATGACTAACTGTCACCACAAGTAACGCAAATATTTGTAAGACTCTACTAGGAATCGAACCCACGTGTCTACGGCAACACCGCCTTGCCTAAATGCAAGCGCTCTTACCAACTGAGCCACCGACCATCCCCAAAAAAGGATGGCTAGAAGTCCCAGTCTTTCGGAGCTACTTAACATTAGACTACGACTATGATAGGCTCAGAACTCCTTATTTCGGTTCGACAACTAGACTGCTGCCAGATAGGTAATTTATGAAGTGAAACATTGCGTTGAAATGTTTCGAGAGGCCACAAATAGGATGACTAACTGTCACCACAAGTAACGCAAATATTTGTAAGACTCTACTAGGAATCGAACCCACGTGTCTACGGCAACACCGCCTTGCCTAAATGCAAGCGCTCTTACCAACTGAGCCACCGACCATCCCCAAAAAAGGATGGCTAGAAGTCCCAGTCTTTCGGAGCTACTTAACATTAGACTACGACTATGATAGGCTCAGAACTCCTTATTTCGGTTCGACAACTAGACTGCTGCCAGATAGGTAATTTATGAAGTGAAACATTGCGTTGAAAATAGAGTCTTACAAATATTTGCGTTACTTGTGGTGACAGTTAGTCATCCTATTTGTGGCCTCTCGAAACATTTCAACGCAATGTTTCACTTCATAAATTACCTATCTGGCAGCAGTCTAGTTGTCGAACCGAAATAAGGAGTTCTGAGCCTATCATAGTCGTAGTCTAATGTTAAGTAGCTCCGAAAGACTGGGACTTCTAGCCATCCTTTTTTGGGGATGGTCGGTGGCTCAGTTGGTAAGAGCGCTTGCATTTAGGCAAGGCGGTGTTGCCGTAGACACGTGGGTTCGATTCCTAGTAGAGTCTTACAAATATTTGCGTTACTTGTGGTGACAGTTAGTCATCCTATTTGTGGCCTCTCGAAACATTTCAACGCAATGTTTCACTTCATAAATTACCTATCTGGCAGCAGTCTAGTTGTCGAACCGAAATAAGGAGTTCTGAGCCTATCATAGTCGTAGTCTAATGTTAAGTAGCTCCGAAAGACTGGGACTTCTAGCCATCCTTTTTTGGGGATGGTCGGTGGCTCAGTTGGTAAGAGCGCTTGCATTTAGGCAAGGCGGTGTTGCCGTAGACACGTGGGTTCGATTCCTAGTAGAGTCTTACAAATATTTGCGTTACTTGTGGTGACAGTTAGTCATCCTATTTGTGGCCTCTCGAAACATTTCAACGCAATGTTTCACTTCATAAATTACCTATCTGGCAGCAGTCTAGTTGTCGAACCGAAATAAGGAGTTCTGAGCCTATCATAGTCGTAGTCTAATGTTAAGTAGCTCCGAAAGACTGGGACTTCTAGCCATCCTTTTTTGGGGATGGTCGGTGGCTCAGTTGGTAAGAGCGCTTGCATTTAGGCAAGGCGGTGTTGCCGTAGACACGTGGGTTCGATTCCTAGTAGAGTCTTACAAATATTTGCGTTACTTGTGGTGACAGTTAGTCATCCTATTTGTGGCCTCTCGAAACATTTCAACGCAATGTTTCACTTCATAAATTACCTATCTGGCAGCAGTCTAGTTGTCGAACCGAAATAAGGAGTTCTGAGCCTATCATAGTCGTAGTCTAATGTTAAGTAGCTCCGAAAGACTGGGACTTCTAGCCATCCTTTTTTGGGGATGGTCGGTGGCTCAGTTGGTAAGAGCGCTTGCATTTAGGCAAGGCGGTGTTGCCGTAGACACGTGGGTTCGATTCCTAGTAGAGTCTTACAAATATTTGCGTTACTTGTGGTGACAGTTAGTCATCCTATTTGTGGCCTCTCGAAACATTTCAACGCAATGTTTCACTTCATAAATTACCTATCTGGCAGCAGTCTAGTTGTCGAACCGAAATAAGGAGTTCTGAGCCTATCATAGTCGTAGTCTAATGTTAAGTAGCTCCGAAAGACTGGGACTTCTAGCCATCCTTTTTTGGGGATGGTCGGTGGCTCAGTTGGTAAGAGCGCTTGCATTTAGGCAAGGCGGTGTTGCCGTAGACACGTGGGTTCGATTCCTAGTAGAGTCTTACAAATATTTGCGTTACTTGTGGTGACAGTTAGTCATCCTATTTGTGGCCTCTCGAAACATTTCAACGCAATGTTTCACTTCATAAATTACCTATCTGGCAGCAGTCTAGTTGTCGAACCGAAATAAGGAGTTCTGAGCCTATCATAGTCGTAGTCTAATGTTAAGTAGCTCCGAAAGACTGGGACTTCTAGCCATCCTTTTTTGGGGATGGTCGGTGGCTCAGTTGGTAAGAGCGCTTGCATTTAGGCAAGGCGGTGTTGCCGTAGACACGTGGGTTCGATTCCTAGTAGAGTCTTACAAATATTTGCGTTACTTGTGGTGACAGTTAGTCATCCTATTTGTGGCCTCTCGAAACATTTCAACGCAATGTTTCACTTCATAAATTACCTATCTGGCAGCAGTCTAGTTGTCGAACCGAAATAAGGAGTTCTGAGCCTATCATAGTCGTAGTCTAATGTTAAGTAGCTCCGAAAGACTGGGACTTCTAGCCATCCTTTTTTGGGGATGGTCGGTGGCTCAGTTGGTAAGAGCGCTTGCATTTAGGCAAGGCGGTGTTGCCGTAGACACGTGGGTTCGATTCCTAGTAGAGTCTTACAAATATTTGCGTTACTTGTGGTGACAGTTAGTCATCCTATTTGTGGCCTCTCGAAACATTTCAACGCAATGTTTCACTTCATAAATTACCTATCTGGCAGCAGTCTAGTTGTCGAACCGAAATAAGGAGTTCTGAGCCTATCATAGTCGTAGTCTAATGTTAAGTAGCTCCGAAAGACTGGGACTTCTAGCCATCCTTTTTTGGGGATGGTCGGTGGCTCAGTTGGTAAGAGCGCTTGCATTTAGGCAAGGCGGTGTTGCCGTAGACACGTGGGTTCGATTCCTAGTAGAGTCTTACAAATATTTGCGTTACTTGTGGTGACAGTTAGTCATCCTATTTGTGGCCTCTCGAAACATTTCAACGCAATGTTTCACTTCATAAATTACCTATCTGGCAGCAGTCTAGTTGTCGAACCGAAATAAGGAGTTCTGAGCCTATCATAGTCGTAGTCTAATGTTAAGTAGCTCCGAAAGACTGGGACTTCTAGCCATCCTTTTTTGGGGATGGTCGGTGGCTCAGTTGGTAAGAGCGCTTGCATTTAGGCAAGGCGGTGTTGCCGTAGACACGTGGGTTCGATTCCTAGTAGAGTCTTACAAATATTTGCGTTACTTGTGGTGACAGTTAGTCATCCTATTTGTGGCCTCTCGAAACATTTCAACGCAATGTTTCACTTCATAAATTACCTATCTGGCAGCAGTCTAGTTGTCGAACCGAAATAAGGAGTTCTGAGCCTATCATAGTCGTAGTCTAATGTTAAGTAGCTCCGAAAGACTGGGACTTCTAGCCATCCTTTTTTGGGGATGGTCGGTGGCTCAGTTGGTAAGAGCGCTTGCATTTAGGCAAGGCGGTGTTGCCGTAGACACGTGGGTTCGATTCCTAGTAGAGTCTTACAAATATTTGCGTTACTTGTGGTGACAGTTAGTCATCCTATTTGTGGCCTCTCGAAACATTTCAACGCAATGTTTCACTTCATAAATTACCTATCTGGCAGCAGTCTAGTTGTCGAACCGAAATAAGGAGTTCTGAGCCTATCATAGTCGTAGTCTAATGTTAAGTAGCTCCGAAAGACTGGGACTTCTAGCCATCCTTTTTTGGGGATGGTCGGTGGCTCAGTTGGTAAGAGCGCTTGCATTTAGGCAAGGCGGTGTTGCCGTAGACACGTGGGTTCGATTCCTAGTAGAGTCTTACAAATATTTGCGTTACTTGTGGTGACAGTTAGTCATCCTATTTGTGGCCTCTCGAAACATTTCAACGCAATGTTTCACTTCATAAATTACCTATCTGGCAGCAGTCTAGTTGTCGAACCGAAATAAGGAGTTCTGAGCCTATCATAGTCGTAGTCTAATGTTAAGTAGCTCCGAAAGACTGGGACTTCTAGCCATCCTTTTTTGGGGATGGTCGGTGGCTCAGTTGGTAAGAGCGCTTGCATTTAGGCAAGGCGGTGTTGCCGTAGACACGTGGGTTCGATTCCTAGTAGAGTCTTACAAATATTTGCGTTACTTGTGGTGACAGTTAGTCATCCTATTTGTGGCCTCTCGAAACATTTCAACGCAATGTTTCACTTCATAAATTACCTATCTGGCAGCAGTCTAGTTGTCGAACCGAAATAAGGAGTTCTGAGCCTATCATAGTCGTAGTCTAATGTTAAGTAGCTCCGAAAGACTGGGACTTCTAGCCATCCTTTTTTGGGGATGGTCGGTGGCTCAGTTGGTAAGAGCGCTTGCATTTAGGCAAGGCGGTGTTGCCGTAGACACGTGGGTTCGATTCCTAGTAGATTCTTACAAATATTTGCGTTACTTGTGGTGACAGTTAGTCATCCTATTTGTGGCCTCTCGAAACATTTCAACGCAATGTTTCACTTCATAAATTACCTATCTGGCAGCAGTCTAGTTGTCGAACCGAAATAAGGAGTTCTGAGCCTATCATAGTCGTAGTCTAATGTTAAGTAGCTCCGAAAGACTGGGACTTCTAGCCATCCTTTTTTGGGGATGGTCGGTGGCTCAGTTGGTAAGAGCGCTTGCATTTAGGCAAGGCGGTGTTGCCGTAGACACGTGGGTTCGATTCCTAGTAGAGTCTTACAAATATTTGCGTTACTTGTGGTGACAGTTAGTCATCCTATTTGTGGCCTCTCGAAACATTTCAACGCAATGTTTCACTTCATAAATATATATATATATATATATATATATATATATATATAATTTGACATCCGGAATAATAACAAAAACCTTTTTTACGAAACTTTGTAGAGCATTGCAAGACTTATATATTGTTCAAGATTTGTCATTCCTTTCAGAAACCTTTTTAAAACTATTAAAAAAAATTATTTTTGTTTTCAGACGATGCCGCCATAAAAAGAGCCCAACTATTTGAAATATTTGACAGCAATAACATCTTCTGTCAAATTCAACATGACGGGAGTCATAACTGTAATGGTAGTTATTATGCACATCATGCTGGATTTTTTTACCAAGGTACACATGGGCTAACTCCTTACGGTTACGGTTATGGTTAGTCACATATTGCCATAAAACAAGTTTAACGCTATCATAATACGTTATTGATTTTACACTAATAGATACTTCAATAAACTATTACTTTGGTTGCTATGAGAAACTAAAAAATCTTGGAAAAGAAACAGTTGTTAATTCTTTTACAGAATGCTATGAAGAATGTAAAAGAGTTCATTTAAAATTTATTGCCTTGCAGGTTAGAAAAACAAAGAAGGAATTAAATAGTTTATGGGTTGCGTTACTAATTTTAAATCTATATTATAGTAGCCCACGTCACTCACTCACTGATACTGTCTACCCCTACGTAAGTAGTCGTATAACCAGGGCTGTGGAGTCGGTAGATAAATGCTCCGACTCCTCTGTATTTATTTGCGAATGCATACATTCCTTGAAGAAAAGAAACGCAACCTACCACAGGACTACTAACTGGGAAGCTAACAGTCTACTGTATTCCACAGTTTAATCAAAAGACAAACACAATGAAAACAAAGTTTTATTAATTTTTTTTTTTTATTAATCAATCAGTTCAAAAACAGAAGCGTAAACAAACGCTGCGATTGGACAATCGATTCTAGCTCACTGTAGCTAATTATGCAAAATGACTACTCGTTAAATCCTCCTGCCGTATTCTAATAAACTTGCTTTTTTTTTAATTCCAATCTGAATTTAGTAGGAGTTTTGGCTGGTTGGGTGGGTGGATTGTCACATGTAAATAGTTTGGACTGCTCGTTCTTAAGAGTAACCAAACCACTACGGTTTATGGTATTGAAAGCGCCAAAGCATGAATAGAGAGTTTTTTTTAAATTTTTCTCCATTATTTATTAAATGCAGTTGTTTTTCTTTTTTTTTTTTGGTAAGAGTCGGAGTTGGAGTCGGTGCATAGTGACTCCAGGTACCCAAAATTTTCCCGACTCCGACTCCACAGCCCTGCGTATTACGGTGGTCAGCAGGCGTGTAATAAAAGTTATTATGCAATTGTACCTATATACCAGGGAATTCTAGATAACTAGAAATCTATGCTATATACACTCTCAGTCCTAAAGATCAAAAGAAGTGGCGCTGCAATGCCTGCAATTATTATATAATATTTTTCTATTGCAGCACCACTTCTTTTGATCTCTAGGATTGAGAGTGTATAATAACTTTTATTACACGCCTACGCGCACTAATTGTATCAACTGAAGCCTGCTGACCACCGTTATACGACTACTTACATAAGGGTAACAGAATCAGTGTAAGCAATTTCGCATAACGCAGAGGTCGCGATAGTCTACAGTCAGCAGTAAGCAGTTGCTAAAATTAGTGCGCGCAAGCGTGAATTAAAAGTTATTAAGCAATTGTACAATGTCAGTCCTAAAATCAAAAAAGTTTGCAATCGCAAAATAATTTATAATGGGATTTTTAAAAATTCGTCATTCTTACACGCCTGCTAACCACCGTAATCTCTAGTTTTTAAGAGCTTTTCAGTTTACCTAAATTTATTCTGGAAAAAACAGATTTACTCAATTTAACTAGATATTAAACAAAAATTGATTTTTACTTTAGATTATAGTTCTGTTTTTAAGATACTTATTTACTGTTATTTATAATAAAAAATTGAAAAAAATTTATTAAAAGAAAACCAGGTGTTTCTGTTTTGAATTTAATAAAACTCTGGCTTTGAGCGTTGCTTCGTCAAATTGCCTCTATTATCTTAAAGACGACAGCACTTCTACTGGTGAAGAGAATTTTTATGCCGTTTACGCAGGTTTGTTTCTTCTAAACTCCTATTTACAAAATCAACAGCACTTCTGCTGCCAAAAAATAATTTTTTTGGTAGCAGAAACAGTTTAAAAAACGTCATTTTTACCAATGCTTTTATTAACTCGTCGTCTCTGTTTCTCTGTCTGTCTGTTTGTTTTTCTGTCTGTCTGTTTGTTTCTCTGTCTGTCTGTTTGTTTCTCTGTCTGTCTGTTTGTTTCTCTGTCTGTTTCAAATCTTGCAATCAATTTTTGAGTCACTTCCTGATGATAGATTTTTTTCAAATTTTGCCTACATGCTCAAAATAGAAGACAATGCAATATTCAATTATTAGTTTTACAATAAGTCAATTAATTTAGTTAATTTTAATTAATTTCGATATTTCGATATAATTAAGATATTTCGACTTTAATATGAAATAAAAGAGTAATATAAGAAAAAATTGATTGCAAAATTTGTGTTTTAATTACTTATAAGAGCATTGGTTTTAAAAATTCGTTTTTAATTTACTTGTTTTATTTAGTCTCAAAACTAGAAATCGAAATAACTATAATAATATTTAATTTAGTTCCAAACAGCGTTTTTCAAAAATATTTTGGCTGCTCTCAAACATTTGCTACAGATTATGTTGATGCCACAATATTAAAAGCGTCTTGTCCAACATATAAAATTTCTTACGGTATGCAATATAATTTCACATGATTTTTATTATAATTTGTTAATCATGCCAGACACATTAGTTTTTTGGATTACATTTGTTTTAATCTAATTTAAAAAAAACGTTATAGTTCATATGTAATACACAATATAGTTTACTTTACTAGAAATTGTCTTCAAGTCCACCATATTCTAATAAGTAATAGACGCGCAGAAGCTCTGTGCTGGGGCCGCTAGTATAATATATTTTTGCCGCATCGTCCGTGTTGATTTGTCAAGGGCCAAATTGTTTGTTATTTTGCACCAAATGGTTTGCAGCAAAATTTCTTGCCCCGAATAGTCCGCGCTGAGTTGTCCTGCAACTAAATGCCTTCGAACACAAATGAAGCAATGACGCCTTCTAGGCTGCAAGATCATTTAAATGAAATGGACTCCAAGTTCTGTGCATCTCTGTACCAATTGCTCAAAAAGGCAAGCCATAGACTATTGAAGAAAAGTTCATTTTTCCAACAATAAAAGAAATATTAACCAGAGTACTCCATAAACGTGGCAAAGATATCATTCAAAAATTTTTTTTGAGTAACAGTTCTGTGCAAAGGCGAATTGATAAGATGGCTGAAAACATTGAAGAATCTTTGTGCTTAAGATAAATTTTCTTGTAGAAATTGTTGAATGATATTATTCTCCAGCGTTAAGGTGGTGACAAGGATTTAATTAAAACAAAAACTGTAGTTTCTGCATTTGTAGCTAAACTACTTTTTCACAAAAAGCATATTGGCGAACATAAGTTTCGCAATTTTTATAATTTATCAGCAACGCCCTTCATCAATGACAACTTGCTTGTTTATTGTCAACATTTGAAAAACCTCTGCAGTCATTTAAAAAAAATGATTCAAGGTTGTTTCAACTATGGAAATACTGACCTGGGTATTGAATGCTTTTTAAACGCACACAACAACAGAATTATCTCAGTTGGAAAAATTTTTTATTGAATTGACAACAAACGATGAAATTAAATTTAAATTAAAAAACGGCTATCAGGAGTTTTGGCTACAGAAGCAAATCCCACTATTGTACTCTGAATTGTGGTCAATTGTTCAATGATTTTTGCTTGCGTTTCCATCTTCATTTTGTGTTAACGTGAATTTAGTGCTGAAACAATGCTGTAAACAACTAAAAAAATTTGATAATAATAAACGTAGAGTTTAAAAACTGTTTTAAAGTAAATTAGAGCCTGATACTACCATACTTATTTAAAACTATCGGGGGCACCCGGCGTTGCCCGGGGATTTTAGGGTGTTTCTAATGTTTGTCTCTCTCGCTCCCGTTTCCTTCTCCGCTTTCCCGTTCCCGGTCGTTTTCCGCGTATATATATATATATATATATATATATATATATATATATATATATATATATATATATATATATATATATATATATATATATATATATATATATATATATATATATATATATATATATATATATATATATATATATATATATATATATATATATATATAGTTCCCGCTCGCTCACCCGCTCATTTTGTGTCGGATTTCAAATTTTTTTTCTTTATATTTGATTCCCCTTGACTCTCAAGGTTGTGTGAAAATTTCATTACGATCGGATGAATGGTGTAGTAATACATGAATAACATATATATATACATACATACATACATACATACAAACATTCATTTTTATATATATAGACTAGCGGGGTACCCAGCGTTGCCAGAAATTTTTAGAGATTTTTCCATCGTTTTTCTTTCTCGCTCCTTTTCTCTTTCCTGCTTGCCCTCCCGCTCCCGGTCACTTTTATTGATTTTAATAATGTACAAAATTTCAATCAGATCGGCTGTGTTGTTGAAACAATGTTTATGTAAATTTTCTCTAAAGTATAATAATATTATTGATTCAGCATGTCAGGATTATTTAACTCCTGAAGAATGTACAAAATTTAAAAAGAAAAACTGTGATCCGGACCTAATGTCTCTTCCATGTCGTAAATGCATTCCTGGTTTTAAAGGAAAACATTGTGACACAAGAAGTAAGATGAAAATTTAAATTAGATAAAATGTATTTTATAATGATTAAATTTTTATTTTTTTAGCTTGCTCAATAGAGAATGGAGGATGTACCAATGGTGTATGTAGAGTTGTGCCCTTTTATAGAGGTCAATTGAATTTATCTGAGTGTGTTTGCAATAAAGGATACTCTCGATTATTTTGGTTTGACAACTGTGCAGGTAAGCTTACACACAAATATATATATATATATATATATATATATATATATATATATATATATATATATATATATATATATATATATATATATATATATATATATATATATATATATATATATATATATATATATATATATATATATATATATATATATATATATATATATATATATATATATATATATATATATATATATATATATATATATATATATATATATATATATATATATATATATATATATATATATATATATATATATATATATATATATATATATATATATATATATATATATATATAGGTGACCAATTCAGTCTCTTATGAGCCGTCCTTTATGTGATCGTTTTCTGAACAATCAATCCCAGATTTTTTTCACATAATCAGCCTCAGGATCGCCTTCGAAGTTATCAATCGAGTGATTATTTCCGGAGCAGTTTGTCGAATTTTTTCCGAAAAATTCAATAACTGATCAAAACATTCACTACATGATTGTTTTCTATCAGTTCTTTTCTTGATGCTAGGTTTCAGTTTGAAAATCATAAAAGCATCGGTTATTCGCAAGTGCCGTGGTTCAATGTCAAAGGTTAATATTCTGGTGTTTTCAATAAAAATTTGTCTTGTCAAAATATTGTTATGACTTCCTCGGAAATGTGATGCAATGCTGCTTTTTATAGGTGCTTAGTCAATCTTCTTGAAAGACTTGTCCTAGTTCAGTCTAAGTAGGGTAAACTGACCAATCACTGACCACTAGTTTTTTGCAAATCTCGCAGGTTTTTAGCAAACAGGACCACACCCATTTATTCATATGAATATTGTGCAGTCTCAAAATTTCTATTAAATACAAATCATGGTATTCGCATGCAATACATTAAAATAAATTTTTAGAGCCATTTTTTGAAAACAAATTAATGGCCATAGAGTACCATTTACTGGCCATCCGTCAGTAATAGGTCAAACCATTGTACATTTATTTTCCATCGTCGCTGGAACCGGGGAGGCAGAGAACCAGTGGCTCCCCCACTTTCATTAAATATATATATATATATATATATATATATGTACATGTATATATATATATATATATATATATATATATATATATATATATATATATATATACATATACATATACATATATATATATATATATATATATATATATATGTATATGTATATGTATATATATATATATATATATATATATATATATATATATATATATATATATATATATATATATATATATATATATTCTTTTAAGCAAACTCGATTGAAAAAAGTGGCACACTTGGCTGAATCGATTTTATTTTTAATTTTTTCTAATAGTCTAAATCGGTTTAAAAATAATTTATTATCAAACACAAACTCCATAATCTTATAGGCTTATAGATCTATTTCGGCAAATTTTGCCATCTTCAGAGCCGTTTAACTTTTTTAAAAATAAAATGCAGTGACTAAATGGTAAAAGGTACAACTAATTAAAAGGAATTAAAATACAATTAAAATAAAATTTAAATTCATTAAGTACAAATGTAACAACATAAAAAATATTTAAATTAAAATAATTATAATAATAGTAGTAATAACTAAATAATTAAGATCAGTTAGCAAAGCCTTTAACAACGGAATTACAGTCAACTTCAAGGACGTGACTGGAAGAAGAATCACAAACATTATCTATAACCTTTGAAACACAAACGTTTGGTACAAAACAT
This sequence comes from Erpobdella octoculata, assembly GCA_963978895.1. Classification (NCBI taxonomy): domain Eukaryota; kingdom Metazoa; phylum Annelida; class Clitellata; order Hirudinida; family Erpobdellidae; genus Erpobdella; species Erpobdella octoculata. The sequence goes on from OZ022244.1 coordinate 23,240,688, forward strand.
TCATTCAACGAAGAAATAGCTGAAGAAACATTGGCACTATTAACATGCATATTTTTAACAGAAGTTGTAGATGAGTTAAAACATTTATTATTATTATTATTGATATTATTATTATTATTAGTTTTATTACTATTTAGAGAACCAAAAAGTTTAAGAGTTAAATCAAAAGAATACCATTGTTTATTAATGAAAGGCTTACATTTATTAATGGCTAAAGCTTCTTTTAATTTTAACTTAATGGGTTGATTTTCTTTCATTAGTATACTGGTGTTATCAATTAGAAATTTATGTAATGGTTTGATTGAATGTTGTGTTGACATATGTTGGTATATGGCACCACTTTGACAATGCCTAGTCAATCTACGAGACAGAGTGGTTCTAGTATGACCAATGTAATTTTCCACCTGACCATGTGGAAACGGACACGAAAATTGGTACACTGGGTTGGTTTGTGCTACAGGGCTAGAAACATTATTTATACTATTTTTAATTAAAAGATTATGAGTTTTTCCATTGTTATAATAGATGTGTAACTTGAGTGTATTATCTTTATTTACAACCTTAATATTATCATACACAATGTTTTTCAACACTTTTTCATCTATTTTATAATTATTAGACATCTGATTAGCATAATATAATGGAATTATACAAGAATTTGATGAGTTATTGGTATTAGGTTTTGAAACATGTTTTTTATCAGTAATATGTGACATAAATTTATTTATAGTTGTATCAACAATAGAATTAGAATAATTATTATTTATTAAAATTTGTTTAACTTGCTGAATTTCGTTGTGAAAATCAGACCAAGTTTCGGAAAATTTATAGGCCCTATTAATATAATTATTAATAACGTTTAGTTTATATCTTTCAGGACAATCACTATTATAATTAAGACAATTATCTGTGTTTGTGGGTTTAGTATAGACCTGGCAAGATAGTTTTGATACATTTCGTGTAACTAAAGTATCCAAAAAAAGAATTTGATGTTTATTATTAGCAAGTTCATAAGTAAATTGTAGTTTAGAATTTTTTACAAATGCATCTCTCAGTTTAAATAAATCTTCTAAATTATCAACTGAAACAAATATATCGTCAACATAACGGCAATACAGAAAAGGTTTGGTGTGATTTTCAAATACACGTGCTTCAAGATCACCCATATAAAAATTAGCGAAAGTCGGGCCCAACGGGGACCCCATAGCTACACCGTCAATTTGTACATATAAGTCTCCATTAGGTGATAAAAAAGGAGATTGCGTTGTACATATATAAAGTAATTCTTTCAAGACTTCAGGGCTGATTTGAGGAGGTTGAATACTAGAATACTGAGAATAAACACACTTACAAATTATATTTATAGTGTCTATAACAGGTACGTTGGTAAACAAACTTTCAACATCTAAAGAATCAATTATATTAGAACTTCCATTACTATGAATAAGATCAACAAAATCATAAGAAGATTTAAGACTATATTGAGAAGGACAATAAGGAGAAATAATTTTATTAATTTCTTTTGCAACATTATAAGTAACAGCAGGACATTGTGAAATAATAGGTCTTAATGAGTCTTTCTTATGTATTTTAACATTACCATAAATATAACCAGGTTTATAGTCACCTATTATTTTAGAAAAAATTGTTATCTTCTTTTTAATAAGAGTCGCAATGATCTTATTTAGTTTAGATCTGATCTTAACAGTAGGATCAGCTTTCACTTTTTGAAATTTAGAGCTGTCAGAGAGAATTGTATTGAGTTTGGAAAAATAATTGTCACGATTTAAAATGACGTACGTAGGTGATTTGTCAGCTTTACGGATAATTATCTGAGTATTTTTACGTAGTTGAGAGGGTATCCGGACGATCGCACATAGGACTTTCACACATATGACTATCCCCCATAGATTTTTGCTCATAGGTCTGTTGCTCATAAGATCATCGCACATCAACCTTTCGCACATAGGATGTCCGCTCGTAAGACTATCGCTCATAGGACGTTAGCCAATAAATTAACGCTGGGGACTCATTTGCTCGCTTTGAAGTAAATTCAACAGATTAGAATAAACATCGCCGATGATTATTCACGAAGGCAACATCGCCCGGGTACTCGCCAGAAAAGCGATCGGAGAATAGAAAACTACAATAAGCAATACACTTGCCGGATTGAACATATGGATGAACTACTACATACGTGGTCGTCGTCTGAGAGGTCGAGTTGAAAATTACGGACCCCCCGTATTCTCCATCGAAACATGGAATCAGCGTGACGCTGCCGCTGATGGTATAGCAAGAACGACAAATATAGTAGAAGGTTGGCACCACGGCCTACAGATTTCATTGCAGTGCAGTCACCCGACATTGTGGAAATGCCTATCAGAACTCAAGAATGACTGTTCGAAGCAGAAGGCATCATTTCTACAGGGATCAACAGGTACAGAACAACCAGCCGTCAAACGCTACCGAATCCTTCGAGATCGCGTAATGAGGGCAGTAGCCACTTATGGGCAGACAGATATTCTAACCTACCTCCGTTCTATGGCGAACTTATCGTATAACTAAATATTTTCTAAACTTGTAACAGTGAACATTCATATAAATAAATACTACGTGCTGTTAATAAAAATATGAATTTGAATAATAATAAAATTAACCAATATAAATTTTTTTTCATAATCGGTGTTCTGTTTGTTATGTTGGAAGTTTATAAATTGGTTATAAATAGTACAAATATGAGTGAACGTCCTATGAGCAAACGTCCTATTAGTGAAAGCCCTATGAGCGAATGTCCTATGTGCGAACGTCCTATGAGTCCCAGTCCTATGTGCGATCGTCCTATGAGTCACAGTCCTATGTGCAGAAAGCCTATGTGCTATAGTCCTAGAATCGTTGAGAGGCAGCATTCAATAACTTCTTAGGTAAGGTAGACTTAAAATTTGAGCATCGATGTTTATAACCTTCAGCTAGTAATAGAGGCTTCAAAATTGACTTTACAGTAATTTTATTTTTGGCTTCTAAATTTAAGATATCATTGTACAATATTTCAAGTTCGGTTTGTTTGTGTAATTGATCATAAGGTTTACGTAAATGATAATTATAACCGAGCATTAAAAAGTCACATTCATCGTCAGACAATTTATAATCGGACAAATTAACGTATGTAGTACAATTTTGTTTAAATAGGTGAAAACTTTAAATATATATATATATATATATATATATATATATATATATATATATAGGTTTTATGGTAGCTGAAAATGCACTTTGTCATTCAATGCAGATTTGAATGAGTGTCTCACATCAAAAAATACTTGCGATCTTAGTATATCAACATGTTTGAACATAGCTGGTTCATTCAAGTGCATCTGCACCGCAGGATACGAACAGAAAACTTGGCATTTGTGTGCAGGTTTGTTCGATTGTTAAGCTTCTATTAGTATCTTTTTTAGTTAGGAACAAGTAAAAGTAAAAAAAACTTTTTGTTATAAGCCATGCTCTTAAAAGAAAATTTAAGCTTTTTTGTAATATTTAAAAAAGTTTTATGGGAAATCCTTAGGGGAAATTGCCCCCTGCCCCCTCACTATTTTTTTTTTAATTTTTTTAAAACTCCCTGGCCCTCAAATGACGCTTTTTATACTGTATTTTAATTATTATTAACAATTTTTTAAAATTTCCTTCATTATTATTATTTTTTAAACAGTTTGGAATTTCCCTGCTTTCCTCTCAAATGGTGCTCCTGGGTTCATGTATTGTCTTCATTCTAATTACTTTCCAAAATTTTCTCTTTTTCTTCCAAAACTATTTTTTTAAATTCTTTGTGGCCCAATCCTCTCCTCCAAATGCCACCCTTGAATTTGTGTAATGTCTTCAAGAGCACGTTTTTGTGCAAAATTTGAAGTCAAAAAATCAATGGCAAATGGTTGAATGATTACAAATTTGCCGTCTTTTTACAAAATAATACGTTTTGAATAATAATTATAGCTCACCGTAATATAAAACATGGTTTCTGCAAAAACACGCAGCTTACGGGCTTCAGCTAAATGTTGGAGGTTAAAAATCAGTAGTCTAGTTTAAAACTAATTACCAGTCGCAGATCGACAAACAGGCTTCGATAAAGTGTTTCATTTTACCGGACTTTTTAGGCTAGGTAAATAACCAGAGTATAAATTTGTCATTAGTTAGATTTAGGTTACTTATTGCTAAGGTAATCGAGTTAAAAAAATTGTTTTGAAACTTTATGAAATCTACGGCTTTCACCATTTAGATATTGATGAGTGTCGTAAGAAAAATCACTGTGATGAAGAAACAACTATTTGCATAAATAACCAAGGATCGTATGGTTGTGCTTGTATATTTGGCTATGTCCATGATACCATGTACAGCTGCTCAAGTAGAAATGATTAATTTACATTAAACTAAAAAAAATAGTTTTGTAATACTTAAAGTTAAAATTGCTTTGCCATGTAAAAATTATCTTATAAGTTAATATTTAATTCCAGAAGAAGAAAACATTAAAAAGTACGATGATTTAGATAACGAGCCTCCGAGTGAACAAATGGATATCAATGCTTTGATTTTTGTAATTATTAGTGCCATATGTTTGGTCATCATTGTTCTTATTGTTCTAAAACGTTTCAAAGGCAAGTTGAATTATTTTAGTGGTATATGTACTTGCATGCTTTGTTACGTATGTGTACTTTATCTGTTAAATTTAATATATAAAATGTCAAATAAAAATAATTTTTCAACTGGATGTTCATGATTTTTTGTTTGTTTTTAAATCAATCATCATAATTGTTATGTTTTATTAATATAAAAATAAAAGTTTTTTTAAGAGGTCTAGGACTTCTAAAATCTTATTCAGACAACAGTTATGCATTTTTATTCCTGGAAAATAATACTTCAAGTACCAAATTTTAACTGATTTAATTAGGTCACAAACACAAACATTGCTATAGGTGATTATAAATTATTATAAGGCTCAGTTACTAGTTACTGTTGTTAAAACGTCTTCAATATCAAACTGTTGAAACTGTTAGTTAAATGGTCTAACTATTTTTTAGATGATTTTTGAAATTTATATATAACAAATGGTTTGCTACCCCTTCTTTATTTCTGTTTTGCTGTACCACAGCGTCTCTTGGCGGTTACTTCAATATAGTCGGTAAAAACGAATCATCACCTGATAACAAGAATCTTTCTTCTTAGGATCCACCAATGGTATTCCACTAACAAATCCTCATCTGTGCACCAAATTTCTATTCTGGTGTCTTATTTTTGACTTTCCAAATATGAGGGCAAACGCAACTTCGTAACTTAAAACCCAGTTTGGAAAATGTCCTTTGATTCATGGTCTAATCCTTGGTACGACATACATAATTACAGGGCATTTCCATTACAGCCATCCTGATTTTACCGAATATTTCAAACACACATTGTTGTTGAAAGGCTTGGCCAAACCACTCCATCATTTTTTCGGATTACAGGTAAGGAAAAACGGCATGTGCACCATGCAGCCTTAAAATTGTGCACCATTTTATGAAAGACTGCATATTGAAACCTATTTACTTGTCTTATATTAACTTGCTTTGTGAGGTTAATCGTTTAATCGTTTAATCGGACTGTCTGTTGTCCAAGGGTATATATATATATATATATATATATATATATATATATATATATATATATATATATATATATATATATATATATATATATATATATATATATATATATATATATATATATATATATATATAAATATATCGTCAGACAGAAAGTCCAATTACTTTCATATATATATATATATATATATATATAAATATATCGTCAGACAGAAAGTCCAATTACTTTCATATATATATATATATATATATATATATATATATATATATATATATATATATATATATATATATATATATATATATATATATATATATATATATATATATATATATATATATATATATATATATATATATATATATATATATATATATATATATATATATATATATATATGAAAGTAATTGGACTTTCTGTCTGACAATGGAAAGTACATTTATTTATATACTAACTGGGGCACCCGGCGTTGCCCGGGGTTTTTAGAGATTTTTCTAATGTTTGTCTCTCGCTCCCGTTTCCTTCTCCGTTTTCCCGTTCCCTTCGCGTTCCCGGTCGCTTTTCCGCTCCCGGTCGCTTTCCCGCTCTCGGTCGTTTTCCAGCTCCCGGTTGCTTTCCCGTTCTCGGTCGCTTTCCCTTTCCCGCTCTATCTTTCGCTCTCAATTGGCTTCCCGTTCCCGTTTTCGCTTATTCATGTATGTATATGTATGTGTATTTTGTGACGGATTTCAAATTTTTTTACTATATTAGAACAACCTTGACTCTCAAGGTTGTGTAAAAATTTCATTACGATCGGATGAATGGTGTAGCAATACTTAAAGAACATACATATATACATACATACATACATACATACATACAAACATTCATTTATATTTATATAAATATATATATATATATATATATATATATATATATATATATATATATATATATATATATATATATATATATATATATATATATATATATATATATATATATATATATATATATATATATATATATATATATATATATATATATATGTGTGTGTGTGTGTGTGTGTGTCTCTATCTGTTGCATTTTCCTATGAAAAGAACATAATTGCACCTCATTGTTTTTCAAAAATAACATTTTAAAATAATTTACAAAAAATATTCTAAATAGCCTAGGACCTATCCTCAGACATACCAAATGTACACAAAAAATTTCATGAAAATCGGTTCAGCCGTTTCGGAGGAGTTCAATTTCAAACACTATGACACGAGATTTATATATATATATATATATATATATATATATATATATATATATATATATATATATATATATATATATATATATATATATATATATATATATATATATATATATATATATATATATATATATATATATATATATATATATATAAATATATATATATATATTAAAGCTAGACCGAAACCACTTTTTTGAGTTTCGCCGAAACCGAAACTGCAACCGAAACTATGTAAAACGTTTTTACTGAAACAGAACCGAACCGAACCTCTTAGTTTCGGCCAAAACCGAAACCGAACCATCATTTTAGGACTTTTGCAATTAAAAATTGAAAAAGACGTTAATTTGCAAATGTATTTTTTTTTAATCTAATAACACAAAAATATAATTATTTTGTTCAAAATGTGTATAAAAGTAATAAAATCAATCAATAATTACATCCAAACAATCGAAGATTGTATGCAAGAAATAATAATTTTTCACAATTTTCACCTAGGATTGAATTTCGACGATCCGCATAAATTTGACCGGCCGAACTAAACATTTGCTCACTTGCTACGCTAGTAGGTGGTGCCGACAAGAACTTTTGCGCAGCAACTTCAAGTTGCGGGTATTGGCTGTGTTGCCAATAAGCAAAAATGTTGGTTGAACGAGGTAGATGTGGTGCATGGGGGTACGATTTCAATTCCACCTCAAATGTTGAATCTCTTGTTTTATTTGCATTTGTTGATGGTGTCAATGAGTAATGTCGTGATCATCCCAAAGAGAGTAGTGAGTAGAAGAACTCACGGATTTCTGTATTGTCAGGGATGCTGACGTTGCACTTTTTAATTTGCAAACTGAGTCATTGGATGGAACATCATCTTTTTTATTCAACAGTTGTAAAAAGTGTATAACTGTATTTTTTGCAGTTGCCGTACCTTTATCGTCCAGATATAAGGTTTTAAACCTGGGATCCAGCATCGTAGTCGCTGTGTAATGACGAGACGTTTTTACGTGCGCAAATCGTTTTTTATCGAATATCTTAGCACCGCTTTCATTTTCAGCAAACTCTTATCTTCTTCTGTAATGTTTGAAACGAGATAGTAAACGGAACGGGAAAGCAAACGGGAACGGTAGAGCAAGCGGCAAGCGGGGAAGGAAACGGGAGCAAGAGAGAAGAACGATAGAAAAACTTTCAAAAACTCCGGGCAAAAAAGGAGTCGCCGAGGCCGAGTTTAAAAAAATTCCCATCTATAATCTGAATATTAAATATATATGTTAATATATATGTGTGTGTCTGTTTTGTGTTACATAAATAAATTTAAAACCATACTTGGAATTATAGAAATCTTGTCCTATTATTAACTTCAAATTTTACACCAAAGTTTACACTAAGAAATGTCTCAGAAATCAAGTAAAGTTTAGGACTTTTATATTGCAGATGTCATCGACAAATGCAAAGCAAACTTAATATGTCATGACTAAATAACGTACGAACATAAGACACAACGTCAATCATAACTCATCTGCGGACAAAGCATTCAAAGAATATGGATGGAGCAGAGCAAGAGCAATTTAAGAAACGGTAACGCAAAGAGGAAGCAAATATGTCACCAAGTTCGAACTAAAAACAACACACCATGAATTTTTTGAGTAGAAAGTTAAATTGTTTTAAGGTAATCATCCGCGGCATCTTGCAACCACTAACAAAATTGCGGAAATGATTAGCGTTGATATGCTGCCTTTTCAAGTAGGTAAAGATGCTTGATTTATTAATCTAATGCATGAACTCAAACCTGGATATTCGTTGCTATCCAGGAAACATTTCTCGCGCACCTTAGTTACGGACATGCTTTCTCGTATACGGAATCGTTTGCAAGTCGTGGTCGATGATGCAAGTTACATAAGTTTCACCAGAGATGTCTGGACGAGCACAAACTATTTGATGCTTTATTCAGTTTGACTGGGCACTGGATAGACACTGATTGGCGTAAATATATATACACACACACACACACTCACACACACACACTCACACACACACATACATACATATATATATATATATATATATATATATATATATATATATATATATATATATATATATATATATATATATATATATATATATATATATATATATATATATATATATATACATATATATATATATATATAATTGTGAAAATAATTATAAAAAATTTGAAGATTAAAAAGTAGAAAATAAAAATAAATAAAAAAACTTTTTAAAAACTAGTCTTATTATGCACTAAAAAGTAGAAAATAAAATCGTACGTCAAATTGATCATCTTGTAGTTTGCCATGACAAGACTAGGGTGCTTTAAGATCTGTATAACTAGCGAGCACCCTAGTCTTATCATGGCGAACAACAAGATGATCAATTTGACCTACGATTTTATTTTCTACTTTTTAGTGCATAATAAGACTAGTTTTTAAAATGTTTTTTTCATTTATTTTTATTTTATTCTAAAAACAGCTTTATTGGTAGTTTACAACGACGAATCTAAATTTTTTCAAAAGCATCGTTACTGTTACAGTTTCTTGTTTAAATATTGCAAACATTTGCAAAATTTGTAGGTTTTCTTTGCTAATTCACATATTATTATTTTCTTATTTTTTTTTCAGAAAGAAGACGTGTTCGATCTGCCACTTGATTGGCTGTTCTTGAAAAAAATGAAAACAACAAATTTAAAATTATTTGAGGATTTTAACAACAGTTTGTTATTTTAATAAATATTTCAAGTTATAAATTTTGAGAAACTTCAAACAAAGTATCTTTTGTCAAATTACGTATAACTTCATTACAAAACAAACAGTATCATAATTAGCATCCGTACGAGGGGCGAGCCACCCCCAGCATCCATGTCGAGTCTGAAAAGAGTCCCCACGGCTTCTTTCTTAAATTTATAAAAACAAGTTTTATCAATTTCATCTCTATCCCAGCCGTCATTGTCATTCTCATTTCGTTCATTCATCAAACCTGGAAAACTGAACTGCGACAAACAGAGGCGTGGATTCAGCAAAATGTTGAGGGGGGCGAAGATTTTTTAACTTAAACCCAGAGAATCTTCAAACAAAAATGACCATCCCAATATACATTTGGATGTTGTATTTTCATGTAAATCATCCTATTAGTTAAAAAAACAGTTCAAAAAAGTTAACTTTTATTTAATATTGAATGCAGACAAAAAGCGTTTAAATTATGAATGTAACAAAGGGTATCGACGTTTTTCATTTTTACAAAATTTTCCACTGAATCATCAAGATAAAATAGACTAAGGGTACTAAAAGATTGAAAAATACTAGCAGAGATTTAAGTAACTGGATATTAATCAACAAGTATGATAAATACTGTTTTCATCAACTATTCTAAATTCTCAATCGTGTGTGAGCTAATAAAAATAATTTGAAATGAATTAGAAAAATCTTGGTGAGAGAGCTCAAGCAACCGGGTAGGATAAGAATATGCAAATTGTTCCTTAAGCTAGGACAGATACAAGGTTCTAAATTTCATACGAGTTTGATCGGATGGACCGAGAGCAAGCAATCAATCAATCCATTAAATTTCTATAGCGCTATTTCCTTGGCGTTCAATAGCGCTCGGACACAAACTTATTAAACAGATATGTTTTAAGCCCCGACGGAAAACAGTGAGAGAAGTAGATTTAGTAATAGAAGTAGGAAGAGAGTTCCAGAGAAAGGGACCAGAGTAGGAAAAAGAGCGTTCAGCAAAAAAATGCTTAACAGAAAAAAAAGAGTGGAAAAAAGCAATTTTCAATTTTAAAAATTAGTAAGCAAATTTTAAAAATTACCCTATATCTAAGAGGAAGCCAGAGAAGAAAGAAAAGATATGGAGTGATATGAGAAAAGTAAGAGGCGCGAGAAACTAAGCACTAAAAGATAAAAAAATATTAGCTGTAGATTATAAGTAATATAATTGAAAAAGTATGATAAATACTGTTTTTATCAACTAATCTAAATACTCATTCATGGGTTAGCTAGAAAAAATATTTTTTCAATTTGGTAGAAAAATCTTGAGGGGGGCCATGGCCCCCCTCAGCCCCCCCCAATCCACGCCTCTGGCGACAAATATTATTAAATTTTCATACCAAAACGACATCTATCAAACCGTTAATTTCTGTCTAGCACGTTTGCATTTTCTTATTTAACGTTTTTCAGCAAATGTTTTTCAAAAAACATTGTCGCCTTCATTTTTTCATTTGGCTTAAAATATTGTGGCTAAGAAAGGAATATATAAAAAATTTGTGGAAAGTCGTAAACAGCTCTAAAAAATTCTGGTACTTAAAAAGCTTTTATGCAAAGGTTTCGAAAATTATTTACTGTTTTTATTCATATATGTTTAAGCTCTGATTTTAATAATTGTAAAAAATATCATGGGGCGCTGGTGGTATCGCGGTAATGTTTTACCAGGTGGTGAGAGGCATGCACCATAAACGGTGCCGTACGGAGCTGCCAACCTCGAAGTTGCCGACCATCGATTTTCGCCAATAACGTCGAATTTGCGTCCAGCGTTTTTTCAAAGCGTAGGAAGTTGACGACCACCAATAAAATAAAAACAACTAATTGCTATTTTGTATTTAAACAATAATATAATAATAATACAATTTAATCGTATTACAACATTAATCCCTGTGGTATACCTTTTATAAAAATACAAAATAAACTCAGACGATTTGAATTTTACACGCCTTTGTGAGGAGACAAACGATCTGGTACTTTCCAGTTTTATTTCCAGTTGCGAAAAAATATTTTTAACTAGCGGGGTACCCGGCGTTGCTCGGGGTTTTTAGAGGTTTTTCTAATGCTTGTCTTTCTCGCTCCCTTTTCCTTCCCCACTTGCTCTCCCGTTTTCGGTTGCTTTCTTGCTCCCGGTCACTTTCCTGCTTGCTTTCTTTTTATCTCGGTCGCTTTCCCGCTTTCGCTCGCTTTCCCGTTTCCGGTCGCTTTCCCGCTTTCGCTCGCTTTCCCGTTTCCGGTCGCTTTTCTTTTCCGCACGCTCTTTCGCTCTCAGTTGCTTTTCCGTTAATTTATGTATATGTATGTTCCCGCTCGCTCTCCCGCTCCGTTCATTTTGTGTTCGATTTCAATTTTTTCATTATAATTGTCTCCCACTGCGTCTCAAGCTTGTGCCAGCTTTAGTTAAAAAATAGAGCTTATAAACGTTGAGAAATGTTCTTTAACTAGGAACAGATATTTTACTTGGGATAATAATTTTGACTATTATATTGCGGATCATTATTATTTTTTAATTTTTTAACTCCAATTAAAAAATCCTGTAAAAGGAATCTTCGCTGCATTTCCAGAATTAAATCAACTTCATGAATTATTCATAAGAACTTGGCTCGTAGGCAAGTAGGCACGCGTTTTTTCTCGAAACTTCCCGAACATAGCGGTATTTTCGAAGTCTTCTTTCGATTCGTTATATAAGCAACGGAAAACGCGGAGTCAATTCATTGAATGTTGAATACTGCTTGCTCTCGATAGAATAAAGTTGAAAGCGAATTTGACTATCGTCGTTATTTACAAATAATTTACTGAAGTTCTACTCTCGTCGTCTCTCGTTTACTAGCTACTTTTAAGCCGTTAAGCTACTAAGCCTAAGCTACTAGCTCTCAGTTTTAGTCTTTTAGTCAGTTGCTATTATAAATATAACGAATGGCTAAAGCTCCAGCTATCGGTATCGACCTGGGTACCACGTACTCTTGCGTTGGTATTTTTCAGCATGGCAAAGTCGAAATTGTCGCAAATGATCAAGGTAATCGGACAACTCCCAGCTATGTCGCTTTCACTGACTCTGAACGTCTCATAGGAGACGCTGCAAAGAATCAAGTGGCTCTGAATCCGACGAACACTGTTTTCGATGCCAAAAGATTGATAGGCAGAAAATGGGATGATCCTTCTATTCAGGCAGACATGAAGCACTGGCCTTTCAGTGTTATTAATGATGGAGGAAAGCCAAAAATCAAAGTTGAATACAAGGGGGAAGGAAAAACATTTTATCCTGAAGAAATATCTTCAATGGTACTTTTAAAAATGAAAGAAACTGCTGAGGCATACATTGGCAAGGTATTCATTTTAGCTACTTAGTATTGTTATTGTGTTTTGGTAAAATCATAAATTTTGTTTGCATTTATTATGTGACTTAGTTGCTTAGTATTGTTATTTTGATTTTGTAAAACCATAAAATTTATTTTATTTGTTAATTAAATTAAATTTCAACATTTGTCCTTATTGTTTAGCCTGTGTCGGATGCTGTCATCACGGTCCCAGCTTATTTTAATGACTCGCAGAGGCAAGCAACTAAAGATGCAGGAACAATTTCTGGCATGAATATTTTGAGAATCATCAATGAGCCAACTGCTGCTGCAATTGCTTATGGTTTGGACAAAAAGTTAGGAGGGGAGAGGAACGTATTGATCTTTGATCTCGGTGGTGGCACCTTTGATGTTTCTATCTTGACAATTGAAGAAGGAATCTTTGAAGTGAAGTCGACCTCAGGAGACACTCATCTTGGTGGCGAAGACTTTGATAATCGGATGGTCACTCACTTCATTCAGGAGTTTAAACGCAAGCATAAAAAAGATATTAGTGATAACAAAAGAGCAGTGAGAAGGTTAAGAACAGCTTGTGAACGGGCTAAAAGAACATTGTCCAGTTCTAGCCAGGCGAGTGTGGAAATTGATTCTTTGTATGAGGGTATCGACTTTTACACCAGCATCACAAGAGCCAGATTTGAAGAACTGTGTGCAGATCTCTTCAGAGGAACGTTAGATCCTGTTGAGAAGGCTTTGAGAGATGCAAAAATGGACAAGTCCAGTGTTCACGACATCGTCCTGGTTGGTGGTTCCACCCGCATTCCAAAGGTTCAAAAACTTCTTCAAGATTTCTTCAATGGAAGAGAACTGAATAAATCTATCAATCCCGATGAAGCTGTTGCATATGGGGCTGGTAAGTTATGTTTTTTTTATCTTTTAGTTACTTATTGATTAAATCATTTACTTTTCTGATGTCCATAAATGAATTTTGTTTCCTCCTACTTGACATTCTTTTATTTACTCTGTTTTGAAACAGCTGTCCAAGCTGCCATCTTGCACGGAGATAAATCAGAAGCAGTTCAAGATCTGTTGCTGCTGGATGTTGCTCCTCTCTCATTGGGTATTGAAACAGCCGGTGGGGTAATGACGGCTCTAGTCAAGCGTAATACGACAATTCCAACAAAGCAGACTCAAACATTTACAACCTATTCTGACAACCAGCCTGGAGTTCTCATTCAAGTTTTTGAAGGTGAGAGAGCCATGACCAGGGATAACAACCTGCTTGGAAAATTTGAACTAACAGGAATTCCACCTGCTCCAAGAGGTGTTCCTCAGATCGAGGTGACATTTGATATCGATGCTAACGGTATCATGCACGTATCCGCTGTGGACAAAAGCACAGGAAGAGAGAACAAGATCACAATAACAAATGACAAGGGGAGGTTAAGCAAAGAAGAGATAGAAAAGATGGTGAAAGATGCAGAGAAGTACAAAGATGAAGATGAAAAGCAGAAAGAGAGGATCAGTGCTAAAAACAGTTTGGAAGGATATGCCTTTAATATGAAGTCAACTGTAGAAGATGAGAAACTGAAGGACAAAATATCTGAGTCAGATAAAACACTGGTTATTAATAAATGTAATGAAATCATCAAGTGGATGGATCAGAATCAAGTAAGCTTCTTCAGATTCAATTATAGTTTAAACTTTACTTAAACCAATTGTGGTTGAATTTTATAATTTCTATTAAATGGACTTTTTTATTTAAACAGTTGGCGGAGAAAGAAGAATTTGAGCACAAACAGAAAGAGCTAGAGAAAGTGTGCATGCCAATCGTTACCAAGCTGTACCAAGGGGCAGGATTTCCTGGTGCTACAGGTGACCAAAAGAATTCATCTGGGAAAGGACCAACCATTGAAGAAGTTGACTGAAATCTGCTGTTTCTTAAATGAGACCATTACCTTTTGTTAACATCTAAAACATTTTATAATTTTTGAAGTTTTCTGACAGTTTTCATTTTGAATTCTAATTTGTTGTAAATTACTTGCTGCACCAATACAATTTTTTTTACTTTTTGTCGAGTTTGTTCAGTTGGTAATCTAAAATTGGGCAGGGAATAGGGGAAGCAAATGCTTTGATTTGTGAAAATTGAATCTTGAACAATTTGACATTCCAAATATCCACCAGTGAGCTGGCTGCGCAGTCATTTCTTCGTTGACGATGACGCTCAGGCGTATGCTTTGGATGCAAATCTAATGCTACGCACACATGCTGGCAGTACTATTCGCTCATGCTTTTCCGCTCTAAGTAATTAGAGCTGTAACAGCCTTTCTTCCAACACCTTCTCTAAACACTAGTAGCCTCTCTCGTCTTTGTCAGACTGGTCATGGCAACTTAGATCTGGATGGATCGCCGAAAGCCAGCTCAATCACGTTTGATCAGTTCTCATATCAGCAGCATGTTTGATTGTGTTAGAGGAAAGAAGAATGACCATATCACTCCAATCCTACGCACCGAGGGAGAGGAAAAGTGTAGCCTGAGTGAATGATTAGCATACAAACACGTATGGGAAGGGAGGGTGTTCCAGCGAATCAGCATGTATGCAAAAAAGAAAATGTTATGTTCTATCATAATTTCAAAAAATTCAGCTAGCCATGTGGTAAACAGATAAATTTGTCTTTTTTTAGTTTT
This sequence comes from Erpobdella octoculata, assembly GCA_963978895.1. Taxonomy (NCBI): domain Eukaryota; kingdom Metazoa; phylum Annelida; class Clitellata; order Hirudinida; family Erpobdellidae; genus Erpobdella; species Erpobdella octoculata. Next base: position 23,256,311 of record OZ022244.1, read on the forward strand.
AAAGTTAACAATTAACATCTAATAATAGCTCAGTTTGATTAATTAAAATAAAATTATACAATAGAAACATTTGCTTTATATTTACTTTTTTCATTTAAGGAGTGCAAGCCAGGGTACAGCTAGTTTATATGACAAAAATGCAAGTGTGGGTATGAGATTATATTCATAAAATGCATTAGCAGAGGATCGAAAAGCAAAGAGTATAAAAAAACAGATCGGAAGTGGTGTAAATGAACACAAGATTGAAAATGCATGACATAAACAAAAAACAGAAAATCATAATATACTATAGAAAAATCATCGCAAAAAACTACAAAATTTGACAAATATGACTTTTTTCTTTGCAGTTTTGATTATTTTGATCAGTCTGTCCTGCATCTAAAGATTTGTTTTCCATCATCTTCAATTTGTTCTACATTAAATATATATATATATATATATATATATATATATATATATATATATATATATATATATATATATATATATATATATATATATATATATATATATATATATATATATATTATTCAAATAATTAGGTGTTAATTTTTCGTCGATACAGGCTCGGTTAAATTTTATTGACCAAGTTTTGTTGCAAACTTTTTCTATTATATGAAATAGTTCACGTAGTTTAACTCGCCCACATATATGAATATATAGAATTCATAATGAATTCTATATATTCATAAAGAGCATTGTAACCAAACATGCAAACCAGTGATGTTCCAGTTAACAGTAACTGTAACTGAAATTGCAGATTAACTCAAAAATGATTAAGTTAACTCAAACTGTAACTGTAAGTGAAAAACAAAAATTATAACTAAAAAATATTTTGTCAAAAAGTTTATTATTTTGAATATTTTTGCATTACTTTTGAGCCGTGTTATTACTAGTTTTCTGGTCGTCTATAGCTCTGTGAACTTTAACGTGTTTAATACCTTCTTATGCTAATTAGGATATTTGATTGTCGTGTGTATCTTAATGTTGAAATTTCCCTCTCCGAAATTGAGGAATATTGGTCATACAATAATTATGAAAAATTAAGAAGTTAAAACTATGAAACGAATGATCCAGAAACGTATTATCAACAAAGTATATACACACCTACTCTATCAGGATGCACAGGTAGATACTACTATAACCCGGAAAATTTCTAAACAAACAAAGAAGTTTTTTTGATTACGGAACTGTATCTGTAACAACATGAGAAAGTTCCACCATGGTTCAGTTTGGGGAAATTTTGAAATTTTTGAGAGAATAAAAACCAAGATGGCCACTGCTTTAGATGCTTTATATAATACAACTAACATAAGTATCACTTAAATCAACAATTTTCAACAATAATGTAGTTTTTATACCAGAACAATGAAGTATTTTCTTTGTTACTGTTAAAAAACCAAGATGGCTGTTCGATAACATTACAAACACAATGATAACTAGTAATAGTTTTTTTTTACTGTAGTATTTAACCAAGGATAATTGAGTACAGGGTCGTATTTAGGGAGGGGGTTTACGGGTTCAACCAATCGGGATCACGGTGGAACTTTCTATACATGTTCAGTATTAATATTGCTATAATATTCCGCAAGAATTACTTTGTTTCAAATTTTTCCACGTTTGCCAAAACTTCGCTATTTCAACCTGCCTAAAAAGTGTCAATGAACATATAAAAATTTCAAGTACTATACAACAACTGGTGCCAAAGTACATCCACAATGCCGAATATGAAAAAATAGCTAAAACAGTGGAGTTTACAAACAAGATATCTCTGAAATAAAATGAAAGATGAATTTGATCGTTGGAAGGCAAAATGGCTTCGGGAAAACAAAAAAAAAAGACATTCCGGGTAGACCGGGTAATCCAATTTTAAACACTAATTTTAATTATTGCCTCTCAAAAAATGTGTTATCCCAACATCTACATTGTCATCAAGATTCTAGTGACACTACCGGCCACTATAGCATCTGCAGAACGCTAATTCAGTTGTTTTAAATGCTTAAAAAGCTATCTTAGGAACACAATTTGTAAAGAATGGCAGACCTGCAATGATGCAAATTCAAAGAAAAAAGGTGCACTTTGCAGTTGAAGTTCTTGAGAGAACTTGGCAAATCTAAAAGAAAATTGGACCTTGACTTGTAAAACTTTGGAAAAAAATTACCTGCAAATAAATATTTTTTTAATCATTTTAGCATCAGAAATAATATCAGCACTTGGTCTGAAAAATTATCTCAATTTATTTTCAAATGTGTATCTGCTTGTGATTTAGACTTAGGTTACTTATTTATTTGTGCCCTTCGAACGTTTGATCTAGTTACGCCACTGGTTATGATGTAAACACACTGCCCAAAAATGTGGCAGGCTCTAGTTTTTGTGAATAAATTTTCTTGATTTTGGGATAATTATTTGAAATTATGAATAAATAATTACAAGTAAACAATTGAAATGAATTGAATTTGAAATTTAAATATACATTAATTATATCTAATGCATGAGATGAGGCATTGTCTTTTATGGGGTAAAGTTATTATCTTATGCTTGCCAATTAATGAACTGTAACATGCTGTAACTGAAAAACTAAAATGTCAACAACTAGAACTTGAACTCGAAATAAAAAATTGGTATTTTAATAACTTTAACTTGAACTTAAACTGAAAAACCCAAACTGGAACATCACTAATGCAAACGCACATATATTTTCGACATCTAAAATATTTAATCGAGTCCATCCTTTTGTCTTCATGAGACATCGTATTCACGCGATAAACATGTGTGGAAGCTTGCCTGTTGGTTACTAGCTAGATTTAAAAAAACAGCGTGTGTTTTATTTGATTATTTTACAATTATGTGGCCTAACGTTTTTTAAAATATTACCAAATTTAATCATAATGCTTTCGATTAATAAAAACCTGAAGTTCTTCAATCAATAGATAATTTTTCTGCAATTCATTGTTCTGTTCACATAATTCTGTCCTTAAGTTTGTGATTTCTTGCTTCAAGATTTCATCAGCTTTTTGCTGAAATTCAGTAGATATATTATAGTTGTAATAATGCAGAAAATGTAATTTATTTAGTGATTAGAACTATAATAACCTTTTGTTCAGTCGCTGTTCTTGATGTCTCAGTTATACTATTAAAAAAATTGATAGAAATATACATTTTTAATTAAAATCCTCTAATTTATTTATGGTTTTTAACCAGAAACTGGTTTTTAAATGTTGGCAAGTCTCAGAATAAGAAGAAAAAAAACCCTTTGAAAGGCACATTAAGTTTACTAACCAGCTCCTTAGTGTCGAAAAATAGAATTTCCAACTTTGGTAGTTTAAAATATTATTATTCTAAATTTATTTTGAATATTTGAAACTCTATTCATACAAAGTTTTATGTTCTGAGAAAGCCCATGTTTTGTCAGAACTTGGTTTGTGAAAAACATCGAAATGGCTCAAAAAATTACCAAATAAATAAACCTAGCTTTTATCAACACACCCAGAACCGGCTTATGAAACATATTTTATGCATGCAAGAATAAATAAGGTGCCTTTAAAATCCCAAGCAGCTCGCAAGCTAACGCTTGCTTACAAAAAAAGTAAATTACTTTAAATAATAAAACAATAAATACTAAAAAGAAAATATCTATTTTTAAGAATCTTATTGGTTATAAACATATTTTTAGTTAGAAAACAGAACACGTCTAACTTTAGATTTAGCAAAATTTAATTTTAAAGTATCAACAACCAAGTTAAGGAAAAGTGTATAAAAAGGCGCCTTTATAATTTTGTGCCTTTTCAGTTTTGCGCTTTTTTTAATTCTACACTTTTTTTTGTTTTCCGTCTTTTTTAATTCTGCACACTTTGCACACGCTACAAGCAGGCCCTGAATGCACCAAAAAATTATTCATTAAAAGAAAAACTATCAAAGACTACTTTTTTGACTTTCGCTGTCCTCTGTGTTTCTTCAACGATGATGTTTTGTGGACGGGAGTGTTTGGCTTGAATTGTTTTCCATTTCTTACAAAGTTCGGTTTTCGTGATCTGCAATGTATAGACATCGTTTTTAAATTATATTAAAAATGAATTAATTGTGACTAATTATTCATTTGTACAGCAAAAATTAATTTTATAAAACTTACTTTTGGGAATGTTTTGCATCCACTTCTTCAGAGTTTGAAGTTAATTCTTTCTCCAGCCATGCAGGAAGCTGACACATAATTAAACTCAGATATAATAAGAAAACAGAAAGAAAATTATAAAACTAAATTTTGCTCACAAAATACTTCATTAATAAAACAAATAACATAAAATTATTCATGTACCATGGCTTGAAATTATCTATAATATATAAAAGTCCAAATTGCTGACTGACTAAGTGATAACTCTGAATGCAGTAATTCATAGTATGTGAATTCAAGAATTAAATTCAACATTCAATGTATATATACAGTTCTCAACTTTTGAAAATTTACTTTTCAAAACATCAAAAGCATCCAAATCTGTTCAGCTCACCCTATTTTAAGACACCAATTACGATTTTAATGTTTCTTTTATAAAGATTTTATTTTAATAATAAAAGCATAATTAATATTGCATTACAATATTGCATTACAATATGTATCGTATGCATCCACTGTTTTACCTCACTTGAATTCAAATCATGAAGATCAGGAACGCCAATGACAAAGTTGTGTGGTATTGAAGGCGATTGTTCCGAATTTCTGAAAAATAAATAAAATCAGAAAATTAAATAATGCATTTTAAAAATTTTTCAAATCAAATGATTCCCACCTTGCTCCTTTTGGGTCATTTTCATTGCTTTGAGGTAGAGAAGTTTCAACAATAATGTGAAAGTTGCTGGTTTGACAGGCAACACTAACAATGTTAGAAGATTGGCAGCAGGAAGATCTCGATGAAGACGTCAGCGATGAGCAGCAACTGCTTTGAGACTTTTCACAAAAATCAATGTCGCTGCTGGAAGAATTCCAGTTGGAATGAAGTTGTCCGTGGAGACTCAGCTGTGATGACCTGAGAAGAAAATTTGAACAAAAAATTATTTCTAATAATAAATTTCGCAGCCTTTTAGATATTGGGTTTAATAGACTGGGACTATGCCTGACGCAAATATGGTTTCTAATTTCTTAGTTCCTAGCATAATACAACAGCAAAGTTTAATCTGGTAATTACTTTTATATAGCAAATAGAAAACAAATTTTAAAAATGCTACATCAAAGCAGTTGGCATGAGTACAAAGCCCGACAAATCATCTTCTTCTGCCTCATTTTTTTGAGAATCATCAACCACTTCTGCTGTAAAAAAAAAACAAAAGAAAATTTTTTTATCCAATAATTTGACCAGCACTTTGTGGTTTAAGTTGATATAATAAAGCTACTGTGCATCCCCAAACATAAAAAGCTGCTGAAGATAGGTTCACAGGAAGGGTACTGAGATAAAACTTTGCTCTAAAATCCACTCAAGTGCCCAATTCAGATTGAGGGTTTAATATGGACTATGGAAAACACATTCAAACTTAGTTTAGCAAAAACAAAACAAATGTTAATTAAATAATGATGATAATAATAATGATGATGGTTGTAAGGATAGTTTTGGGCAATGAAAACACTTCAGACTTTAGAATTATGAGAAACAATTCTACAATATTACAAAAATTAGTGAAACAATGAGAAATTATTATTTTTTTGATTTATAACAACAAACACTTTTAACTCATTCTTTAAACGTATTGCAATAAAAACATATCATAACAGCATTACTCTTAATTTATAAGCTCTCACCATTTTTAATACTATGTGCTGATGATGATCTTGACTCATTTTTTCCATCACCACCTTCCTGCTTTCCACCCCACATTACCAGCTCTTCCCGTGTAAGCGCTACTGTGAAATTGGCTCCACAGGTGACTGACTGAGAGATTTGGTATGATAAAAACGAGCATAAGAAATGTTTGAAATTTTAGCATGCACGTTCTTCAGTTTCAGTTAACAAATTGCTGTAAAATAAACTTCTTACTATAGCAGGATTGCTTTTAAAATATGGTACTTCAAAGAAACCGCTACATGGCTTAACATCCCCAGTTCCAAGTTGTCCTTTTGAATTGGCACCTGCCATCAAAATCTGCCCGGTTTCCGTGACAACACAAGAGTGATGTTCCCCCATGCAGACCCGAGAAACTTTGTATCTCGAAAGAGATTTCACGAGATTAAAATGTTGTGTGTCAGCTGTTTCCTTTTTTTGTTTTAGAAAACAATTTGTTGAATCAAAAATTAAATTTTTTATATTATAAATTGAGTAATATATTGTTTGTTATTTAAAAATACAAATTGTGTTTTGCCTTAATCGTAGGTTTAATGATCACATTACAACTCACAGCTTTGTTGAAGAGCTTTTTCACAGCAACGAGAAATCCCTGTCTTTGATTAAGACCAAGTTTATTGTGCTGGTTGTTTCCACAAACCAAAAGATTTTTATCTCTGGTGAGTAATACAGAGCTATCAACTCCACAAAAACAGTCGACAATAAAATGTGGCAAATTCACTTCACACGGTTTGCAACTGAAAATGTTAACATAACAGATTTCTTCAACTTGTAGATGTGCAATCATAAATGCCTGATGGTTATTGAGTTTGATTTTGTTTATTCAGTTATGAATACATACATACAAATCAAACAAAATTATTAATTTGTCATACCATGATGTGAATTGTAAAAAAAAAGGATTTAAATTATTACTGATTAGACTTGTAAATTGTTAATTATTAATTTTTTATACCGTGACGTGAATTGTAAAAAAAAGTAATTAAATTATTACTGATTAGATTCATCTCCAAGACCAAGGCAACCAAACTTTCCACAACCCCAACTGAAAACAATTCCTTGTGAAGTCACAGCTATTACATGCTTCGAAACACACGATAATGATTTGACATCAACACTGAAACAGGAATGAATGCAAAGTGCTATAGAAGACATACTTATAATAAAGATAACAATTTTTAAACATTCAAATAAATTTACAAAGGCGAGTATAATAATTATTAAAACATGAACAAACTTAACAATTTTAATACTAAAAATCACTAAGGTGCATTTATACTAATACTATTAACACTTAATAAGGTTTCCTATACTTAAATTAATGATTATTAACTTAAATTAGAACATTATATACCTGAGAAGTGCTTCAATTAACTTTGGGTTGTGAACAGCTGACCAATCTCCATGACCCAAACATCCATCGGATCCATTCCCACAGGTCATGACGATCCCATTGCTGCTTAAGAATAAACTGGAATCCTTTCCACAGCAAGCTCTGAAATTTTTGTATAGAAACAATTTAACTCAAGAAGCAGCAAATAATATTAATTTAAATATGATATACAAAACAAATTTAAAAGATATATAGATATGCACATTAATGCGGATAATCATAGAGCGCCTCTCCAATGCTCTGATTTTTTACATGCCCTATTGAGAATGGTTGGACCATAAACATTTTGCATGGAAGCTTAATGCTCAGCCAATTCAACCATCCCAGCACCTATAAGCAACACACTATTACAGAAACATGCATGTATTATAAAAGACATTCGCTTATATTAGATACTTCAGGTTAATGCATATCTTATACTGAAAACATAATGTGGAAAACTGGAAAAACAGTGCTCAGTCCATCATGGTATAGAACTGAGTTCATATATAAGCCACTGCCAAAACGTCTACGAGATAATCGATATGAATGAATGAATGAAAAACAACAATTTCTATAGCGCCGTGAATAACAAGGATAACTAAAGGGCGCTTTGCAGAGTTTGATAGGATATCATCCCAATAAATATTAAAAGCTTTGCAATTGAAACTCAAATCAACAAACTTTATAACAGACTTCCCCTTCAGCGATTCAATCATGCAAGGATTGGTTCTTGCTTCCCTGTCACCGTGACCCAATTGGCCGCTTTCGTTATTGCCCCACGAGTATACAAGCCAATCAGATGTAACAATAATAACATGGTTGGCTGACAAGGCCATCTTAAATTTTCAATTGAAACTAATTAAAACAAAAAAAAATTTTTAAATGCCAAAACAATGAAAATATACATTGAAAATCACAGTTTTTCCAGGCAGTGGTATCATACTTAAAGAAGATTGTTTCAAGTCATAGTAGTAGAGTAATGACCTACAAAAGGTATTAATAGTAATTTATTATATTTAATTGTATTGCATTATTTTTTTTTAAACAAATACTACGTACAGTATCAACTGACAACTTTTGGTTTATAGACTTCTAACTCCTTATGGAATATATAAAGTAATCAAGGGTGAGCAAAAACAATAGCGCAGCCAATTAACCAAATTACAGAATGTGTTTTTTACTGAAAACCAGTGACAGCATCAAAAGTTTTCATCAAGTCTTTCCAAACTGTCCTGTGCTGAAATTTTCCAAATGCCTTAAAACTTTTAAATTCTTGGAAACTACAATTAACAAACTGCAGACATTTTCTTTGGAGAATTTGCTTACTATTTCTCATTTTAAATACAGAGCCCTAAACTTTTATGAGCTTAAGTAGCCACACACTAGTCCTAAAGTCTAATTGGCAGTTAAAAGCTTGAAGTTCATGTTTTTTAACAGTAGTTTTAAAAGAAAGTTTAATTTCATCTCCAAACTACTGATAAGAAATCGGAAATAGGTTCAAATTATCAACATTTTCATTAATGTATATTACGAAGAGAGTTGGTTCGAGTACACTTTCCAGCAACACTCTGCTGGTAACCTATCTGGCTTCAGAAAGCACTCTTTCCACCCAAACATCCTTTACTGTCATTCAGGATATCCTCCAGCTAAATCAATAAACTTCCATCCATTCCAAAATGTCTACAGTTTGGCCAGTGGGTTTAGATATGATACCACAAATCAAATTACATTTACACGTACTCGTTATTAAATTGAGTTTGACTAGTCATTAGAACATTCAAACACAACCTAATTCTAGGATTACATAATTGAAACCAATTAACGAACACATTCCAAACAAACCAACTTCAATTTTTGCAGACTTTTTGATTTCTGTACATCTTTATGCTGACTTGTATGTTTACTACTTTCTTCTGTTTTCAACTTTTCACATTCTTCTGTCATCTTTGAAGTGTCAAAAAACATCGAATTTTAAATTTAAAAAGCCATAAATGAATGATTATAATAACACTATTGGTAATTGAGCTAGTACTGACAATTATGATGCTGATGATGATGCACAAAGCATAAAAGATTTTTTCTCAAATTTACCTGTGGTAAAATAACATCATGAATATGTTCAGCAGACGGTCTCATTTCTGGTTCTTTTTGCAACAAACTCATGAGTAGAGATTTTAATGGCTCGCTATAATTTTCCTTCACAGGAGCAAATTGACCCTAATAGTTTTCAAATTGTATTTTAGCAATAAGATATAAACGTCATAATAATAATACTAATATTATTATTATCTTAAACTCATTTTACCTTCATTATCTTATTAACTAAAGCAGGCAAGTTGGATCCATCAAATGTTCTTTGAAAACAGACCATTTCATATAATATACAACCAAGGGCCCATATATCTGATTTGTTATTGTATGCCTTGCCCTCACACTTTAAAAAAAATTATTGAACGAAATACTTTATATGCAGTCATTTATAAAAGTCATAAAATTTAGAGGAAAACGATTAAATGCAAAATTAAAACAGTGAAACATACCATTTCAGGACTTATATAATAAGGAGTGCCAACAACAGTTGCTGTTGTGGATGACTGTTCAAGAGACATCAATTTAGATATTCCAAAATCACCTAGCTTTATCATTCCATCTTGCATAAGAAATATATTATCTGTCTTCAAGTCTCTGTTAAAATAAAAACTTTGTCACTTAGGTATCATGAAGCAAGGGTCCTATTACGTGTGTCATATAAAAAAACTAAACAGAAGTTTGCAATTCAGTCATCCAGTAACAAGTTTACTTCTAAACAGAAGCTTTGGGACCCAATATAAACAAATCGGTCACCTAAATATCAGCTGATAATCGGCCGATTATTAATTATTGATTTTTAAAGATTGTTTGTTCATTGATATTTTTAGCACATTATCGAACAATAAATAATATCATGTCATTTCTGCTATACTTTGCATTGGTTGGCACTTACCAGTTAAACTACAATTTAATTAAACTTACTGGAATTAACACAAATCAAATCTTCATTTACTGAAAACTAGAAAGAGACATTGAGTTAGAACTTTTTAGCCAATGACATTATCGTAGGTTTCCCATATTTGTCCCATCTCCAGAGACTGCTTCCCAGGCACATTTTTCCAAAAAAAAGTCTTGGATTAAATTTCATTCCTGCCCAAAATATTCACACATATAATGTGGCAATCAAATTTCACTCAGATAAAATTGGCTTGTCCCCAGTTGCTCCAACAATATTAATAATAAGTGCCTGGGTTGCCTAGTTTTTATTAGATGCAAATTAGTATATGCAGACATACTTTTCAGTGGCGTTGGGCTAATACATTCTGATAGCCGCTCGTTTTGCTGCAAAACGGTTGAGAAGCACTAATATGGCAGCATTCTAACTTTAATGAGCATAAATGATTAATTGTTAAACTAAAATATATTTCAACTTAATTACATTGAATTTCATTCATTAGTTTGTTTTTTCAAAAAATGTGTAAAACAATTTATTTATCATTATGTACTAACTGAATGCATTATCTCTGCATTCTACAAGAATAAAATTAGCACTAATCAGCCGAAATCGGTTGACACTGATAACGAGTTGATAATCAGTGCTCCTCTAATAATGATTAATTATTTGAATATTCACAGACTACTACTTGATGTGTTAAATTTCTTTGTTTGCTTTTTGCAGCAACTTTTACTCGCTGATAGGCCACTTATTTGAGTATAACTGCATTGGCATGTTCATCTGATCTTTCACAGCTTTATTGACTTTTTTGCAGGTTTTGTCGACTCCTTCCCAGGTTTATCAACTTTCCAAGTTGAGTCGATAAAGTGTCAATTGTCGATAAACCTACAGTTCCCCAGACAAATCATCTAATACTAGGCACCGCCCAATATTAAATGAATAAAAATTTTAAAACTAATTAAGTGATGGAGAGCCACCATTTGATTAGTTTGAATAATTTATTTCCATCAAATAGAAAACCACGATTTTCACCCGTTCTGTTTTTTAAAGAAGAATGAAGAATTGTTAACATATTAAGTAAATCATGAGCAGAAATTTTTTTTAAAATGACATCAACCTTAGTTAAATGTTATATTAGTTCCACTACTCTAGCTTTCCTACATGGATGCACAATGTTCCTAATGGTCTCAAAAACCAGAAATATTTAGATAACAATATTTTGAAATCATATTTTATCTTGATGGCTTCATTAACGATAAAAAGAAAAATATGTGAGACAGAGTATACCTGTGCAAAATATTATGCTGGTGGATGTACTTTATTGCTGAAACAACTTGCTGAAATTTTTCTAAAATGTTATTTTCTGTCAGAGGTTTGTCTTGTTGTGATAAATATTGAGAAAGTGTTCTGAAATAAAAACATTACATTTGAAATATTAGCACATGATTTTATGACAGTCACATACCCTCCATCAGCATATTCCATTTCTATAATTAAAATTCCATTTTCTTCAAAACTGTCATAATAGCCAATAATGTTGGGGTGGTCCAACATGGAGAGAACTCTGACCTGTTGATGATGAAAGCTGAGAAATTTAAATAACATTTCAGCTTGATCAAGTAAGTTGGCTTCAGATACTGACTGGCTACCTCATGGCCCACCTGGCATATAGAAATTTTGTACCACAGAGGCAGGGCAGGAGTGAAACCTAATTTTAACTTTTCTTTCCAAAAAAGTGATGACTAGAGGAGGGAATTTCTTAAGAAAAGTTGATGACTGGGGTGGTATGTTCCTCTAAAAAAGGGGGTTAAATCTTAAATCAATTTTGTTTACTTAAAAATTTTTTTTGGCTTACTAAGCACCATGGCCTGCCTGGTTATTGCCATATAGCCAGGTGGTCCAATCAGAGCCTGGTTGGTTTCAAGTTTATTTATAACCTCATTTTGTGCTAGTTGTCTTTCTGAAACATTCAAGTCATGCAAATTTATCTCCTTCAAAATAACCATAGAATCATCATCTTTTTTTCTATAAAGCACTGCTGTACCAAACGCACCTTCCATAAAACGTTTAAATAAAATTTAAAAAACTAATATTATTCTGCATACATAAATTGAATTAGTAATAATTGTAAAATAAAACAAAAAAAGTTATAATGTTTAGCAAGCATAACATATATCTGTAAATCTATAATCTATATGACTATGTTTATTTTGTATATACTAGCTTTCGCAAGCATTGTGAGGTGGATGAATTTAAAAATAATAATTTAAAAGACTTAAAATATAACCATATTATAGCAGGTTATGTATAGATTATAGATTGATAGAATGTTTATTTATGTTTTGTTTATAAAGTTTATATAGATTATAGTCTATAGTTCATAATTTTATAAGTTTATATTATTATAGGGTAAAGGTTCCCTTTGACGGCCCGTGTGGCGGATTAATACATAATTCTGGCTATAATTAACTATAAACACGATTAAAAGTAAACACTAGTTTAAAAATTATGATAATTAGTATAAGTAATTTATTTAAAATGGGAAAATGTCATATAAAAAAATAAATAATGTAATTATAATTTATGTACGTTTGAGTTTTAAGGAAAAGTTTAAACGAAGGATTTGAAGGAAAAGTTTAAACGACGCAAATACACAATGTTCGCTTACAAATATTCAAATTTCGACGTTGCTTCGAATAAACTACTTTTTTTAACATTTATTTTTTAGTTTTTCTTTATTAAAAATTTGAAATTTCGTTTATTTAAAGAAGTTAACTTAGTTTAATAATTTCCAATTTTCTTACTTCTTGCAAACCGTCCCGAGTTACCGGGCGGTGAGTTTTAAAATTTTAATGGAATTTTTATTTACAACTGATAGTTTGTTTTATAAATAAAATTTTATTATAAACTAATTTTATTTATTTTTTATTCATTTCATTCATACGATCATCTCGTACCTCACCACTCACAACTACGATGTAAATAGGGCTTGAAAGGGTACTACTTACGTTTTCAAAGTCTCTCAAATTACGATAAATGTTTTTTTTTTAAACTAAAATTGGTATTAAATTTGTTTTTTTATGTTATTGTGACAAAATAAAAATAATACGATTATTTTTCGGCACGGGCCGTCAAAGGGAACCTTTACCTTATTATAGTAACGTACCTCTGCCAATCGTTTTAATCCTTTCAAATCCAGAAAGAGACTGGAGTTTGTTAGACCAAGACAACATAGCAATACGTTATGTTTCATGTTTTTTTCAACATTTTGATTCTAACAAATTCCGGAGCACATAAGTGTACGTAATTGCCATGGTTTGCTCAACCAATAGTGAGGCGAGCAACAATAAAAAAATTTTTTATCTAAACAATAATTTTTTTGTTTTCTATAATTTATTTTTAACAAAATTTTTATTAACGCTTGAGTAAAGTTTTTAAGAGTATTTGTTTGATTTTACAAAGGAATATAAGTGGCGGATATAAGGGGGCGATGGGGTGACTGTCTCGCTGTAGTAATGTCTGGAAAAAATGTACAGAATTTGTATTTTATAGTCAAGCATTTTGTGACAATTGATTGCTGGAAAAAATGAAAGATAGAGAAAGAGAGGTTATAAAAGTTGGTATATTGCTTGCTTTAGAAAAAGCTGTCCACATAATCAGTGCCGTGTAAAATCATTTTTTATGATTTAAAGTCAAAATTTAAAATTCTGAAGATAAAAATCCTTTAAAATCAAAATCGAAATCCTAATTTTTCTGTACTAGAAAAAAGATTTTAAATCAAAATCTAGTAAGAATGATTTAAAATGGAAAAAATCGTTGTTTCAGTTCTGTATTGAATAATAAACTGTTCATCTAAACAGGGACGTCATTTCAGCAAAACCTTAGGAGGAGATTTGTTTTGAGGGCCCACCAATTTTAACAAAATCTAACTTTTTCGAAAAATTTTTATTTTTTCTCCCTGACGAAGCTACTTTTCAAAATAATTTCGAAAATATTTTTTTACAAACTTTTATTTAGGTTACAATCTCTGTTTGTGTGTGTGTGTGGCTTTTTCTGTACGCAAATCTTGCAAGTAAAATTAAAATAGCTTTTTGACTAGCTAGGAAGCTGAAATTTTCAGCATAGCTTTATATTGGATGACAATACGTGATTCAATTAAAAAAAACTTAATTTGAACATTTTTCGTATTTCTAAATCGTGTGTATTTGTGATAAAAAACTCGTTTTTCTTTTACTTGTTATTTTTGCTTACACATCTCTTTAAGAGGTCCACTTCACCGTCATAAAAGCCCACCTATCTTTACAAAAGACCAGCACAAACATTTCAAGTTTCAACTTTACCCTTCTCAGCTCATTTTTGGACCACAATTTATATTTTTGGGGGCCCAAAACTACCTCAGGGGGCCCACTCAAATATCAAAGAGGCAATGACCCCTGCCCTTCCCAATTGACGTCCCTCCCTGTATGTAGATAAAGTCAATGCACTTCACAATATTCTCATTCAGTAAAGAATCAATTCAACATTGAAGCTGTTTTACGAAGGAATGGCATAAAGTGTAGAGATTTTGATTTGCTTGAACCAGGTCGATCTAAAGCATTAATCAGTTTTTCGATATTGCTGAGCATGTAAAGCAACCACATTATTTTATTACCACGTTTAATCATTTACAGCGATAGAGATCTTGACTTGATCGAGCCTATAATTGGTAGAAAAGAAAAAGTTCTTTATTTAATGCAATATGACTACTTAATATAAATTTGTTGTAACAGTTTTTCAATTATTGTTTTTTATTTAATCACAGAAAAAATATAGATTTCTACATTTCACATAAAATCAAAAGAAAATACCTTTGCAACTTATAAAATCCTTATTCTTCTCTGAGGTTTTCCTCACAAAAATACCAGATTCGAAATAACCTGCCTCTTGCCATTCCCTCATCCGTTTACTGTCGAATGGTCCATGTACTTCTGCATCGTTTTCTACTGTCCACTTAAACTCCCATTCGACTACCTCTGATTGAGTCTTATTCTTTGCAGACATTTTTGAAAGTTTGAATTTTATACTCTCATATGTTTGCTCATAAATGGTATCCATTTCACTGCACAACATTTTATCAGCGTATTCGATTAGATTAGAAAGTTGCTGTTTTTTTAGTTTGTCATGCTCAGTTAGCTCATTATCCAGTTTTGGTTTTTTGTGCTTGTGTTTCCACGCTTTTTCTGAGCCTTCAGATTTTCCGAGTCTCCGAATAGCTTGTGTGACAGTTTCCTTGGGATTCATAAGCGTTAGCATATTAGATAAGGTTTGTGCTTGGTCAATAATTTCTTGTTCAACTTTCTTCTTGCTGAATTTTTTGTTCACTGGTTTTTTATAACTCGGGCTTTTCATTTTTTCTTTCATTACTGCCCAATACTCATCATCTGAGGATTCCGAATCAGATTTTTCAAACTTTGAAGATTTATTTTCTTCGTCAGCTGGAGAATTACTACAACTTTTATCTGTATTCTCATTTTCTTTTTCTATTACCTTTTCATTTTTATTTTTAATTAATTCCTCGTCTGAAGAATCTGAATCTTGTTTGTTTTCAAAAAATCCTCTCTTTCGTTCTTGAATCATATTGAATGGAGTGAATTTGATTCCATCTTCGTAGTAATCATTTTCGATCATTTCTGTATCTGTAAGTTCATCTTCAGAATATTCATTTTTTAGATCTTTTTGCATTGCCGCTTCAATAAGTTCATCTGGTGAATTTGAAGCCATTTTAATTTAAAAGTTGAAAATTATTGCGTTGATCCTAATATTTTTAATTATAGTAATGTTGTTCTGGAACAGGTTTTTCTATGACAAGTTTGATTTACTTTGAATGAACATCTAGAGAAGTTGATTAAAGGGAAAAAGATAAATAAAAAAACCAAGACACATATATATATATACATATATATATATATATATATATATATATATATATATATATATATATATATATATACATATATATATATATAGGCATATATATATGTATATATATATATATATATATATATATATATATATATATATATATATATATACATATATATATATATAGGCATATATATATGTATATATATATATATATATATATATATATATATATATATATATATATATATATATATATATATATATATATATATATATATATATATATATATATATAAATATTTATATATTTATATATATATATATTCTTTATTAAACAGCACAACATATTTCGCTTTGATTTTGTGATATAATACGGTTGTTATAAAACATGAATAACGGTCAGTTGTTTGCAAGTCTTCGAATTCAAAGTTTTTTCAGGGAGCTTGAAAAAAAGTTTTAGCAAGTTGGTTTCTGCGAAATATAATGTGTTATTTAATAAAGAATGCATCAAAAATCACTTGCTACCCAAATATGTTATATATATATATATATATATATATATATATATATATATATATATATATATATATATATATATATATATATATATATATATATATATATATATATATATATATATATATATATATATAATAATATATATATATATATATATATATATATATATATGAATGAGAGAAATTTTCTCAGTGGTTCTCTGCCAATCGTCTCAGAATTAACATCAACAAAACAAACTACATAATATTTGGACCAAAAATTAAATTAAATGTTCTTCCTCCATTTTGTATTAAATATGGTGGTATTTCACTGCCCAGAGTGGGGTTCACAAAATTTCGTGGTGTTACCATTACGGAAAGTCTGTCATGGACAGATCATATAAATGCTATTGGGAGAAAAATGAGCAAATCTATTGGATTATTATCAAGGTTCAGAAATCGTTTGAATCATGATATTTTATGTCAGTTTTATTACTCTTTGATCTACCCACACATTACTTATTGTAACTTGATCTGGGGAAACAGTCCTATATCTTCTATACGAATCATTTCAATAATTCAAAATCGTTTTGTTAGAGGGCTCTATGGACTTGGAAGAACAGACAATGTTGAAAATTATATCAAAACACTGAATATCTTAACACCAAGACAAATTCATTGCTATGGCATCTTGGTTTTCATGTTTAAGCTCATAAATAATACACTTCATTGCGCTGTCTTTAATAATTTTATGTTATCGTCAGATATAATGAATAGACAAACAAGACATACAGGTATTTTTCACTTACCTTAATGCAGATTGAAAATACTTTCTACTAGTGTTTACCTTACTGGACCAAAGCTATGGAACCTCTTACCAGATGACATCAGATGTGCATTTTCAGTTTACATCTTTAAAATTCCTGTCAAGAAATTTATGTGTGAACATAACTTACAATCGGTTCTTTAAAAACGGAGTAGAATAATAACTCTTTTCTGTTTATATTTGATTTCTTTTAAGTGAACTCTATCTCCATTTGTAAAGGGTGGCTACACTACAAGCATTGGTTATAGTAGACCACGTCACTCACTATTTAATGATTCTGTAAAGCTTATGTATATATATATATATATATATATATATATTATAAACAGAAAAAATCAAATTAAACTAATACAGACAAACTACAATACATTCAAAACTTTCGCCACCGCTCACGTCCGACTGTGGTATTATTAAGAACAGTTGAACAGATAAAATCAAATTAAACTAATACAGATAAACTACATTACATTTGAAACTTTTGCTACCGCTTACGTCTGACAGTGATATTATTACTGTTAAGCACTGTTGTTAATCGAGTCAGAATGAGATCATCATCCTTCATATCATCACTCATAACATCTTGACCAGTCGCACAACTAAAATTGTCAAGGACGCTATACCCTTCATGATCAAGGGGGTCACAAACATCATTGACACTCAGGAAATCAACTTGACAATCAACACATTCAACAAATGCATCATCTCCTTCATCATCAACTTTTTTCGAAGCAACACCCGACGAAGCTAATACAATGCAACTATTCTCACTGTAATCTGTGTCAACAATATCATGACAGGAGTCATCATCCACATCCTCAACACTCCGTAATACAACTTCACTTTCAACACGCCCAACCAATTTATTACCGACATCAACGTCATTAGAAGTGTTACATGACAAAGCCATTTCATCATGACTAATGTCACAGCCATTTGTCTCAACAACATCATCATTGAGCAAACATGAAATACTACAATCCCTCCGTGCACCACCAACAGCAATTGACGACCCAAAGAGACTCAAAATATTATTAAAGGATTGGAATTGTTTATTGATAGATGGTTTATAAATAGTAATAGCCAATGCCTCTTTTACATAAAGTCTGAATGGCAAAGTTTCCCTAAGAAGAATAAACGTGTTTTTAACAGGAAATTTATGTGTTGGCTTATATGAGTGAGCATTAAGCAAATGTTCCATTATTGCACCGTGTTGAATATGCATGGTTAAACGCTTTGAAAGTGTGGTTCTGGTGTTACCAATATAGCTTTCCACCTGACAGTGTGGAAAAGGACAAGTAAATCGATACACCAAATTTGTTTGTGCTGTGTCAATAGGAGTAGGAGCCAAATTATTACGCATCACAAGTTGACATGTTTTTTTATCTATATATATAAAAATGAATGTTTGTATATATATTTGTCCTTTATGCATTGCTACACCATTCATCCGATCGTACTGAAATTTTCACACAACCTAGAGAGTCAAGGGGAATCAAATATAGAGAAAAAAAATTTGAAATCCGTCACAAAATGAGCGGAGCGGAGCGGGTGAGCGAGCGGGAACTATATATATATATGTTTGTGCGTATGTATGTGTGTATGTATGTATGTGTATGTGCATGTATGTGTGTCTGTGTGTGTGTTTATGTATGTACTAGCGGAGATACCCGGCGTTGCCCGGGTTTTTTAGAGGTTTTTCTAATGTTTGTCTCTTTCTCTCCCGTTTCCTTTCCCACTCCTGTTCGCTTTCCTGTTTTCGGTCGTTTTCCCGCTGCCGGTCGCTTTCCCGCTGCCGGTCGCTTTCCCGCTGCCGGTCGCTTTCCCGCTCCCGGTCGCTTTCCCGCTCCCGGTCGCTTTCCCGCTCCCGGTAGTTTTCCCGTTTCCGGTCGCTGTCCCGTTCCCGCTCAAGTTTGCTCTCTCATTCCCGCTCACGCTTGCTTTTCCGTTCCCGCTCGCTGTCCGTTCCGGGTCGCTTTCCCGTTTCTATAATAGACAAACTCACCCACAAACATTCATATATATATATATATATATATTAATGTAAAATCGCTGTTTTTATAATAGGTTTTCCCATTGATATACGTTAAAGGACTTCGAATAACTATTATGGACATTATTAATAAACCAGAAGGTATAACTAGCCGTAACAAAGCTTCATTTATTATTTTCCAATAAAACATCAAAACCATTCTATTGAGCCCGGTATACGATTTGGTGATATCGTAACATTGGTGTCAGAATTGGGATACAAGAATGGTTTTGAAATCATTGGATGAGCTTTGGGCGAGTGAAATGAAAGACGAGCTGGAGAAACGTGGCCTGAGCGATACAGGTAAAAAGGACGAACTTATGGAACGCCTCTTAGCCGCGTTAGTGAATGAGGGCTATGGGCCTGACGACGACGAATATCTATTCGACATTGACGAGGAAGCTGTGGTCAAGCGAAGGAAATTAAAAAACAAATTGCTGGAGGAAGAAAGACAACGAGCGAAAGAAAACATGGCAGCACAGAAGAAGACAGGAGAAGGAATGATTCTTGGCCACGGAAACAAAGTGGCAGCAGCCGGTACAACTGTTGAGAGTTTGGTCGCAGGGTTGGCTGAGGCAGTGGTGGACACGGTTCTGGACCAGCGGGCTGCTGGTGATGTGGGTTGCTGCGGCGAAACCCAATTTGAACTGGAGTCCACCAGCTGTGTCTCAGAGCATGTGACGGATGACGGCCGTACAGACTGCACAAGTCAGGTGGGTCATGATGATGAGCCTGTCAAAGACGGTCATGATAAGGAACCTTGCAAAGATGCTCAGGATGAACCATGCAAAGATGGTGACAGTGATACAGTCGGTTTGGACGTCAAAAACCAAACTAAAGAAGATGAGAAGAATGTTGAAAACGAAATGCAAAACGATGAGGATGAAAGTGACGATGATGATTATAATAATGGCAATAACAACTATGGCTTTCACCCATACAGCGACGGTTCTGAAACGGAAGCCTCCATAACAGACGACGGCACCGAATATTCAGGGTCAGATTTTAGTGAAGAATCTGACTCGGATGAAGCAACCGAGGATTTAGAAACGGACGAAACTCCAATGGAAAAATACGTCAAAATTAACTTGACAAGAAAAGAAGACACTGATT
Organism: Erpobdella octoculata; assembly: GCA_963978895.1. Classification (NCBI taxonomy): domain Eukaryota; kingdom Metazoa; phylum Annelida; class Clitellata; order Hirudinida; family Erpobdellidae; genus Erpobdella; species Erpobdella octoculata. The sequence goes on from OZ022244.1 coordinate 23,276,866, forward strand.
TGAGAGACGATGGCGATAATTTGAAGAAAGATCCGCTGGACGATACGAAAGTTGACACCGACGAAAGAGCCGAGTTGGAATGTGAAAAGAAAACGTTCGATTGTAGCTTGGAAGAAAACAAACATGACGGCGATGAACTTCTCCAAAACAACAATAGCAATGCAGCAAGCAAAAACTCTGGAAAAAATGAGACAAGAACAGAGAACGGTACCGAGGGTTTTAAATCAGATGAATCCACAGAAGATTCTAGATCAGATAGACTAAGAGTCATTGTAAAATCAAATAACAGTTTGATGAAGGGATTTATTGGATTTATGGAACGACGTGTTTTCGAAAAACCTTTTGAAGAGTTTCTTGAGAAAGATCTAAAGGATGTGAAGGAAGAAGAAAAAGCAGACAATTCCGATAAACCGTGCAAAGATGTTCAGGACGAGGCATGCAAAAAAGGCTGTGATGAACCGTGCAAAAATGGCGACGATGAGCCAAAGAAAGACTCTGTTGATGAGCCAAAGAAGGACTGGAAGAAACTGTGTCAAACGGTCAAGAGACTTGACCATGTTGTTTGCGAATTGCGGTCAAAGCCACGAGTAAAGATCAAGGTATTTTGGTGTTCGTGGCCGAGTCGCATTTCTTAAAAGCGATATGCTGTTCGGGACGAACAGAATTAAGAAGGGGGTAATAATGTAAAATCGCTGTTTTTACAATAGGTTTTCCCATTGATATACGTTAAAGGACTTCGAATAACTATTATGGACATTATTAATAAACCAGAAGGTATAAATGGCCGTAACAAAGCTTCATTTATTATTTTCCAATAAAACATCAAAACCATTCTATTGAGCCCGGTATACGATTTGGTGATATCGTAACAATATATAGTCTTAGCAAATCTATTTTACGTTTCAGTTTCATAGGCTAACAGAAGTTATGAAAGAATGTAAAAGAGAAAATGAGCGTGAACGGGAACGGGAGAGCAACCGTGACCGGGAATGGGAGAGCAAGCATGACCGGGAACGGGAGAGCAAGCGTGAGCGGGAACGGGAAAGCGACCGGAAACGGGAAAGCGACCGGGAACGCGGAAAGCGACCGGGAACGCGGAAAGCGACTGGAATCGGGAGAGCAAGCTTGGAAGGAAACGCGAGCAAGAGAGAAAATCGATAACAAAACTTCTGAGCGGGAAAGCGACCGGGAGCTGGAAAACGACCGAGAGCGGAAATGCGACCGGGAACGCGACGAAAACGGGAAAGTGGAGAAGGAAACGGGAGCGAGAGAGACAAACATTAGAAAAACCTCTAAAAACCCCGGGCAACGCCGGGTAACCCCGCTAGTTTTTATAATAAATATGAAAGTTAAGAGATTTTTTGTCATCAAGAACAGTTACATTATTGAATACAATATTTTTCAATACTTTTTCTTCAGTTTTATAATTATTTGTCATTTGATTACAGTAATATAAATAAAGAACATCAGAAGCATTTTGTTGGTTTCTAACGACTTCTTTACTAGAATTTGTTTGAGTACAAATGTTGTTCACAAACTTTGCAACCGTATTATCAATAAGACGATTTGGATAATTATTGTTCACGAGTAACTGTTTAATCCGCTGGACCTCAACATGAAATTCGGTCCAGCTCTCAAATAACTTATAAGCTCTACAGAGATAGTTATTAATTACACTTAATTTATACCGGTCCGGGCATATATATATATATATATATATATATATATATATATATATATATATATATATATATATATATATATATATATATATATGTATATATATATATATATATATATATATATATATATATATATATATATATATATATATATATATATATATATATATATATATATATATAAATGAATGTTTGTATATATGTATATATGTATATATTCATGTCCTTTATGCATTGCTACACCATTCATCCGATCGTAATGAAATTTTCACACAACCTTGAGAGTCAAGGGGAATCAAATATAAAGAAAAAAATTTTTAAATCTGTCACAAAATGAGCGGAGCGGAGCGGGTGAGCAAGCGGAAACTATATATATATATATATATATATATATATATATATATATATATATATATATATATATATATATATATATATATATATATATATATATATATATAAATATATATATATATATATATATATATATATATATATATATATATATATATATATATATATATATATATATATATATGTATGTGCGTATGTATGTGTGTATGTATGTATGTGTATGTGCATGTATGTGTGTCTGTGTTTATGTGTGTGTTTTAACTCTTTGCGAGCTTTCGTCGCCGAAGGTCTTCAGAAGAAGAACCTCTCATTTTTAGCGTTTCGGCCCTTAAACTTCTTGACGCTTTTAAGAGAGAGGTGGGCCCACGTCCGTTGATCAGGCGGACGCCCTTCGGCGAGAAAAATTTCCAAATTCCTAACTTGAAACACGAAAATTCAAAATTCAGCAGAAAACTGTTCGAAACAAACTTGAAATCGCCGGAACGATTATCGCCCAATGTAAACAAGGCTAAACCATTTCGTGTGCATCTTGTAGCGCTTTCTTTTTTCTATTAGCGAAAATCCAAAAAGATGCAGCTTCAGCTGTCTGGGAGATCTCCTTGATGGCTCGAGTTTTTTCTCGGTTTGAAAAACCAAGAGCTTTCAGCAGTTTTAACATTGAGCTGCTAACCAACCCTCGAACGCCAACCTCGACTGCAAAAATTTCAGTCCTGAACCCTTTGGCATTCAAATCACATGCTAACTCCCTATATCTCTCCTCTTTGAAAATATTGCTAGATTCCATGTTACTTTCCCATGGCACAGAGAGTTCAATCAGGAACATTGTCTTGGCCAAGTCAGAATATACAATTATATCCGGCTTTAAGCCGCTAGATCTCACGGCTTCTGGAAATTTTCTTTCGCCATCCAAATCAGCCGAAACCGACCAATCGTCGGCAGCACCCATCACACATTCAAAGTCTCTTGTAGATCTGAACCTGTGGAACTTCAGATTGCCTTCTCTCAAAAAGTAGATTTTCCTTTTCTGCTGTATTCCTCTTGTCTTTGCTTTCTTACACGCTTCTTTGACGAAGTCAAGCAATTTTCGGAGTACTTGGTTATGACGCCAAGTGTACCTCCCGTGTGAAAGTGAAAACGAACAACAGGAAAGAACGTGAATGAGAGTCTCCGATTGCCCGCATAACATGCACGAATCATCGTCTTTCAACTTCCATCTTCGAAGATTGCTGGATGACGGCAGTTGATCATAAACAGATCTAATCAAAAAAGACAAACGTAGTGGTGTGTATTGCCAAATGTCTTTCCAAGAAAGTGAACGCTGAACAGCATTTTCCCATGTCGTCCAGTCTCCTTGTTGAGATAACTGAACAAACTTAATCATTCTCTGGGACTCGATAGCTTTCTTTCTTTCCTGAATGACCAGACTTGTTCGTTCACTGGTGCTGGCTTTTGACCACCAAATTCGATGGGTTGACCCGAGACCCCGTTTGTCCTGTTGAACTGCCCCAACTCTTTCTGTCCAACGTAAAGAGGCTTCAGCTTCTGCGATCTCCTTTCTGGCTACCCATTTCTTTCCGGACTTTACAAGAGGTCCCATCTCCACAATTCTTTGATCCGAAGAGTTATCCAGCATTAGTTGCGTACGGATCTTGTTTATCTTAAACTCCTCAACCAAAGACTTCAGTGGCAACCTCAGTTTGGCAGTCTTGCTGTACAAAGCTACCGAAGAAAATCCCGGAGGCAGACCCAACCATTTCCTTGTAAATTTATTCATCCTCCTTTCTAGCTTTTCTACCAATGGTAAGCTCATCTCATACATTGATAGAGGCCAAAGCAATTTCGGTAATAGAACAAACTGAAGCAACCACAATTTGAACCTGCTCTGGAGTGGGGCCGCATCAATTTTCTTCATATCTTCAAATGCCGATCGAAGAACCTCAGAACACCGTCCAGTGTCGTTAAGCGAATCGTCATACCACCTTCCCAGGCTCTTAACCGGTTCTTCTCTCAATGTTGGGATCCTGTTGCCAGCAACTGAAAAGGTCACGTTGTCGTCGATCTTGCCTCGTCGCAGAGATAAGCTTCTTGACTTGGTTGCCTTGAAACTCATGCCGCACCATGATAGCAGCCCGCTGAATGCATCAAGAGCTCGTCGCATTGAGATACATTTGTTTAGAACCAAAGTTGTATCATCCATGAAGGCCTTCACCGATGGCATCAAGATACCTTTGCCAACGTAAGCTTCTTCCACGCGAGAACCCACTGCATTCAGAAGCAGCTGCATCGCTAATACGAAGAGAATGGGTGAAATTGAGCAGCCCATTGCTATGCCAACCTCTAACTGGAACCATTCTGTTGAACAGGAGGACGTAGACAACCTCAATTTGAAATGTCCGAAATACTGTTGCAACATTTCTATCACAAAATTTGGAACATGATGCGATCTGAGAGTTCTCCACAACATTTGGTGACGAACGGCTCCATAAGCATTGGCAAAGTCTAACCAGACAATGTGCAAGCTGAGACGATTTTCTTTAGCTCTTTTCAATGCTTCCCAGATCACTGACGAATGTTCGATGCATCCTGGTACTCCTGGCACTCCTCCCTTCTGAACAGACCTGTCGATGTAATTGTTTTGAATTACATAGCTTGTCAGTCTCCGAGCAAGGACAGCAAAAAATATCTTTCCCTCGACGTTTAACAATGAAATTGGGCGGAACTGATGTATTTCCTTCGAGTCTTTTTCTTTCGGAATAAAGATACCTTCTGCTCTTTGCCATTCGCTTTCAATTCTTCTTCTTTCCCAAGAGCCCACGAGTAGAGAATGCAATAATCTCAATACTTCTGGGCATTTTTTGTAGACGAGATATGGCACCCCATTTGGTCCAGGAGCAGATCTGTTTCTTGTTCTGTAGAGAAATTGAGTAACTTCGAGTAACGAAATCATGCCTTCTCTGAAAGAAAAGTTTGGAAGTGGGATTTCTGGAAGATCGGTTCTTTCTTCTAACTGCTGATCTCCACGCGGGTCACGGAATGCGGACCGAAAATATTCATCGAGCGTTGCTTTGTCTGCTTGAAGCGTTCCTGACTTGGGTGGGTCCAGTAAATTTCTTCCATATTTGAATGGGTCTTTGATGAACTGAAACCTGGCATTTCTCTGATCTCTTTTCTTTATCCGAAAACGCTCGGCCTTCATTAGGGCAGACAAACGACGCCCCAAACTCTGCCGCAGCTCTGCGAGACCAGCTTTTTCATTTTCCTGGGCTCTTTTCCACCGCTTTCGTAACAGTTTCTTTTCTCTCTTCAGCTGATTGATTTCTCTTTGTCGTCTAGAAATCATGCCTTCATTGTTTCGAACCTGACGTTTTTGTTTCACACCAAACAATTCAATGCTTTTTTCGTAAATAACATCAGTGAAGTCTTTCATACTGAAATTTGATGAATTTCTTGAACGTGTTTTGAGAAGTTTTGAGAGTGTTTCGTCCAACTTTTTCCATGCAATTGTATCTCCTGCTGCAGGAAAATCAATTCTTGGCCTAGGTTGACTGATTTCTACTTCCGGATTCACATCTTGAACTGCGTCGGGGCTGTGGTTAGCCTCCGGCCCGGCAATGTTCGACGTTTTACCTGCATTATCTGATGCAGGACGTTGACGGAATTCGGTTAAGCAGCCCATTTTCGTTCTGTGGACTTTCATTCCACGGATCGTCTTGAAACTCCTACCGCAAACACACTCGTGAAGCATACCCCCATTAGGGTCCGTTGAAGAAGCAGGGTCGTTGTCCAAAGGTCCGAATGTGAGTTCATCATTCTCCCCCTCCTTTCGGTTGGAACTCTGGGGGCATTTCGTAGTATAAGATGAAGCGGCATTTGAACGGATTGTACTTCGGCTAAGCCAGGCCTGATACCCGTGAAGTTCTCGTCTTTCCGAGAGGTCACTTGTCTTTCCAAGTGTCAACGGTCTTTCCCAGTTGCCAACGGTCTTTCCCAGTTGTCACCGGTCTTTCCCGGTTGCCAAATGGCTTAATGCCTCATAAATGTGTTTTAACTCTTTGCGAGCTTTCGTCGCCGAAGGTCTTCAGAAGAAGAACCTCTCATTTTTAGCGTTTCGGCCCTTAAACTTCTTGACGCTTTTAAGAGAGAGGTGGGCCCACGTCCGTTGATCAGGCGGACGCCCTTCGGCGAGAAAAATTTCCAAATTCCTAACTTGAAACACGAAAATTCAAAATTCAGCAGAAAACTGTTCGAAACAAACTTGAAATCGCCGGAACGATTATCGCCCAATGTAAACAAGGCTAAACCATTTCGTGTGCATCTTGTAGCGCTTTTTTTTTTCTATTAGCGAAAATCCAAAAAGATGCAGCTTCAGCTGTCTGGGAGATCTCCTTGATGGCTCGAGTTTTTTCTCGGTTTGAAAAACCAAGAGCTTTCAGCAGTTTTAACATTGAGCTGCTAACCAACCCTCGAACGCCAACCTCGACTGCAAAAATTTCAGTCCTGAACCCTTTGGCATTCAAATCACATGCTAACTCCCTATATCTCTCCTCTTTGAAAATATTGCTAGATTCCATGTTACTTTCCCATGGCACAGAGAGTTCAATCAGGAACATTGTCTTGGCCAAGTCAGAATATACAATTATATCCGGCTTTAAGCCGCTAGATCTCACGGCTTCTGGAAATTTTCTTTCGCCATCCAAATCAGCCGAAACCGACCAATCGTCGGCAGCACCCATCACACATTCAAAGTCTCTTGTAGATCTGAACCTGTGGAACTTCAGATTGCCTTCTCTCAAAAAGTAGATTTTCCTTTTCTGCTGTATTCCTCTTGTCTTTGCTTTCTTACACGCTTCTTTGACGAAGTCAAGCAATTTTCGGAGTACTTGGTTATGACGCCAAGTGTACCTCCCGTGTGAAAGTGAAAACGAACAACAGGAAAGAACGTGAATGAGAGTCTCCGATTGCCCGCATAACATGCACGAATCATCGTCTTTCAACTTCCATCTTCGAAGATTGCTGGATGACGGCAGTTGATCATAAACAGATCTAATCAAAAAAGACAAACGTAGTGGTGTGTATTGCCAAATGTCTTTCCAAGAAAGTGAACGCTGAACAGCATTTTCCCATGTCGTCCAGTCTCCTTGTTGAGATAACTGAACAAACTTAATCATTCTCTGGGACTCGATAGCTTTCTTTCTTTCCTGAATGACCAGACTTGTTCGTTCACTGGTGCTGGCTTTTGACCACCAAATTCGATGGGTTGACCCGAGACCCCGTTTGTCCTGTTGAACTGCCCCAACTCTTTCTGTCCAACGTAAAGAGGCTTCAGCTTCTGCGATCTCCTTTCTGGCTACCCATTTCTTTCCGGACTTTACAAGAGGTCCCATCTCCACAATGTATGTATGTATGTATGTATGTATGTATGTATGTATGTATGTATGTATGTATGTATGTATGTATGTATGTATGTATGTATGTATGTATGTATGTAGGTATGTATGTATGTATGTATGTAGAATCGCATCTAGGGGGAGGGGGGCAACTGAGAGCGAAAGAATGAGCGGGAAAGCGACAGGGAACGGATAACGACCGGGAACTGGTGTGTATGTATCTATGTATGTATGTATGTATGTATGTGTGTATGTATGTATGTATGTATGTATGTATGTGTGTATGTATCTATGTATGTGTGTATGTATCTATGTATGTATGTATGTATGTATGTATGTATGTATGTATGTATGTATGTATGTATGTATGTATGTATGTATGTATGTATGTATGTATGTATGTATGTATGTATGTATGTATGTATGTATGTATGTATGTATGTATGTATGTATGTATGTATGTATGTATGTATGTATGTATTAATGTATGTATGTATGTATGTATGTATGTATGTATGTATGTATGTATGTATGTATGTATGTATGTATGTATGTATGTATGTATATATGTATGTAGATTCGGATCTAGGGGGGGGGAACTGAGAGCAAAAAAATGAGCAGGAAAGCGACAAGGAACGGATAACGACCTGGAGCGGGAGCGCAAGCGGGAAGGAAACGGGAGCGAAAAAGGAAACGCATTAGGTAAACCTCTAACAACCCCGGGCAATATGTATGTATGTATGTATGTCCTTTATGCATTGCTACACCATTCATTCGATCGTAATTAAATTTTCACACAACTTTGAGAGTCAAGGGGAATCAAATATAGAGATAAAATTTGAAATCCGTCTCAAAATGAGCGGAGTGGAGAGGGTGAGCGAACCAAATAACCCAATTTTCCAACCCACATTTGAGGCCCGGGAAACCGAATTTTCAAAAAATGGTGAAACACATATTTTTTTTTTTCAAAAAAAATCTATATACCAAATTTCAGAACAAATTTTTAGAAAAAATTTTTAGAAAAAAGTTTGTTTTCCAGTTTTTTCCCCTCAGGAGCAATATTTTCAAAAATCTTTTCTTAGCGGATGTTTACGCTATAAAAGTAATATAAGTTCCAAATTTCACGTTCCTAGGATGAGGCATTTGAGCTCGGCGTTGATTATCAGTCATTCAGTCAGTCAGTCAGTCAGTCAGTCAGGACATGTTCTTCTATATATATAGATTAGTTTTGTTTTTCCTACATCGAGAAACCAATGCTGCCTCGCAACGCCATCGAGTTGAACAAATGTCTCCCAATGAATTGCAGCTACATCGAGCTGCTAATGCGATCTCCCAACTTTTAGCATGAGATCGTGCGAGTGAGGCAGTTCGTAACGAAGCAATTAGCTTCAACGAAACTCAATTCGATCAACATGATTGTGGTGAATTTGATGTTTTATGTACTTCATGTCGATCAAGAAATTTTGCTGCAGAGCAGCCATCAGATGGACTATTCACTTCATGTTGTCGAAAAGACAAAGTAATGTTGCCAAAACCAATTGACATTCACGGTAATACACTTGAATATCCCGATTTTCTTAAAAGCCTCATGTCAGACACGGCCAATCCAGATAGACAAAAATTTTTGATTTGTTTCTATATAAAAAATTTTTTTATGGTTATCAAATGTCATTTTGTTTTTGTTGACTATTTTTATAATAAAGGGCGGCGTATTTTAAAACTTCCGTCATTTTTGACGGGCTTTTTTTTTTTTTTATTATAGTTTATAGTCTTTTACACCATGTGTTTTAAGAATTTGACGGGCTATCTCTAGTTGCTTATTAGTAGTCTCCCTGTGGTCATTTCATCTAATTTTATATGTAGATATGTCGACAAATAAAAATAAATAGATAAAATAACAAGTAAATTAAAAACGAATTTTTAAAACCAATGCTCTTATAAGTAATTAAAACACAAATTTTGCAATCAATTTTTTCTTATATTACTCTTTTATTTTATATTAAAGTCGAAATATCTTAATTATATCGAAATATCGAAATTAATTAAAATTAACTAAATTAATTGACTTATTGTAAAACTAATAATTGAATATTGCATTGTCTTCTATTTTGAGCATGTATGCAAAATTTGAAAAAAATCTATCATCAGGAAGTGACTCAAAAATTGATTGCAAGATTTAAAACAGACAGAGAAACAAACAGACAGACAGAGAAACAAACAGACAGACAGAGAAACAGAGACGACGAGTTAATAAAAGTATTGGTAAAAATAAAATATATGGTAGCGGGGTTACCCGGCGTTGCTCGGGGTTTTCAGAGGTTTTGTTATCGTTTTTTTCTTTTGCTCCCGTTTTCTTCCCCGCTTGCTCTCCCGCTTCCCATCGCTTTCCCGTTCAAGGTCGCTTTCTCGTTAGACTATTCAGCCGCCTTAGTAACCGTTTTGCGGCCTAATTTACGGCGAGACGAGATTTTTGCAGCTTGCCGCGGCTTTCTGTTTTTGTGGCTGGCGGCGGCTTAATTCTCGGCTTAAATGTAATTTTACCACTTGGCAATCAAAAGTTTCAAAACGCAAAAGTGTGAAAATTTGATATGCCCTAAAAAATTTTAAATCAATATTTTCCCTAAAGCGTTTCAATATCACCCATTATTAGCAGCCCTTACAACTCAATAAAATTATCAATCGCACGCCTGTCCACTATTTTTTAAAACTAAAACTATTTTTAACAATCTAAAATCTATATCT
>OZ022244.1:23292030-23297030 GCA_963978895.1 Erpobdella octoculata
GCTGTTGGCAGCTGATCATACATCGATCTAATGAGGAACGATAGCCGCACTGGAGCATAGCGCCATATATCTTCCCATGACAGAGACCGCTGAACTGTCTCCTCCCATCTGGTCCAGTCGCCTTGCTGTGACAATTGTGCGCTCTTCACAACTCTCTCGCTTTCTATCGCTTGCTTTCTGTCCTGAACAATCAAGTCTGATCTTTCCTGAGCGTTTGCCTTGGACCACCAGAGATGGTGGTTCCATCCAACACCATGCCGCCCCAACTGAACTGCTCCGGTTCTTTCAGTCCACTGGAGAGAAACCGTGGCATTCTCCATTTCAACCCTAGCATTCCATTTGGTTCCTGAGATTAGAGTTGGTTTTACCTCAGCGACTCTCTGATCCGTTGAATTATCGAGCATCATCTGAGTTCTCAGTTTGCTGATCTTGAAATCTTCAACAAAAGACCGCAATGGAAGTCTCAGCTTGGCTGTTTTGCCGTAGAGAGCCACAGACGTCAATCCCGGAGGCAGACCCAACCATTGACGTGTAAAACGAGCTATCTTTCTTTCTAGTTTCTCCACAACTTGCAGACCAATTTCATAGACTGTCAAAGGCCAAAGCAGTCTTGGCACTAAAACAAATTGCAAAATCCACACTTTGAACCTGCTCTGAAGCGGAGCAGCATTAATGCTTTCCATGGAGACAGTTGCCATACGGAGAATAGAAGCACCCTGATCAACGTCATTCAGGGATTTACAATACCATCTACCGAGACTTTTCACTGGTTCGTCGCTCACTGTTGGAATCTTGTTACCATCAACAGAGAAAACGGTGTATTCATCAATTTTACCGCGACGCAGGGAGAGACTTCTCGATTTAGATGCTTTAAAACTCATTCCGCACCATTTGAGTAGATCGCTGAAGACATCAAGTGTCCGTCTCATTGAAATACACTTATTCAAACTAATTGTCGTGTCGTCCATGAAAGCTCTCAGAGGTGGCATGAAAATACCTCGGCCGACATAAACATCTTCTACCCTTGCACCAACTGAATTCAGAAGTAGTTGCATTGCTAGCACGAATAATATGGGAGAAATAGAGCACCCCATGGCTATACCGACCTGAAGACGAAACCAATCGGTTGAACACGTCTTTGTCGATAATCTCAGGTGAAAATCTTGAAAATACTGTCGTAGAATATCCATAACGAACTTTGGAACATGGTGCATCGTCAAAGCTCTCCAAATCAGCTGGTGACGAACCGCTCCATAAGCATTTGCAAGATCAAGCCAAACGACGTGCAAACTGAGTCGATTCTGTTTTGCTCTTTTTATAGACTCCCAGATCATGGTAGAATGTTCGATGCAACCAGGAACACCAGGGATTCCTCCTTTCTGAATTGACTTGTCTATGTAGTCGTTTTGTGTTAGATAGCTCGTCAACCTCTTGGCAAGCACAGCAAAAAATATTTTTCCTTCAACATTGAGAAGAGAAATTGGTCTGAACTGATTGATGTCGACTGAAACTTTCTCCTTTGGTATAAAAATGCCTTCAGCTTTTTGCCACTCTTTATCAACAGACCCGGAAGTCCAAGCAGACTTGAGCAATGAGTGTAAAACTTTCAACACACCCGGACATTTTTTATACACCAGGTATGGTACACCATTTGGGCCTGGAGCAGATCTATTTCTTGTTTTTCGGAGGAATTGGGATATGTCAAAAATTGAAATTACTCCCTCGTTGAAAGCAACCTTTGGAAGAGGAATCTCGGGAAGATCTGATCTTTCAGCTAGTTCTTTATCGCCCAAGGGGTCAATGAAAGCAGCTCGGAAGTGATGATCAAGCTGCTCTTTACTGACTTGCAGAGTACCTGACTTTGGTGGATCGAGCAAGCTTTTACCATAACGGAATGGATCTCTGACAAACTGGAATCTTGCCTTCCTTTGTTCTCTTTTCTTTACCCGCAAACGTTCTGCTCGCAAGAGTGCACTCAATCGCTGCCTCAAGTCATGTCGTAATGCTGAGAGCCCTGGTTTCTCGTTGTCTGGAGCTCTCCTCCATTGTTGACGAAGTCGTTTTTTTTCTTTTTTGAGTCTAGCAATCTCTCGTTGTCGCCTTGAAATATGAGTTTTTTCGCCTCTGTCCATGAGAACTTTTTCCTTGGAACCGAACATCTCTAAACACTTGTTGTAAATGGTGTCAGTTAGATTGTTCACTTGAAACATTGGAAGTTCTTTCATCTGCACTTTGAGAAGCTTGGAAAGTATCTCGTCGAGCTTCGACCAATCCGCTTTGTGAGCAGCAGCGGGGAAGTTAATTCTAGCCCGAGGTTGCCTATTCTCGTCGCTATCAGGATCGTGGAACCTGTCGGGGCTGTGGTTGGCATCCGGCCCGACTTGGCCCGGCGTTTTACCTGAAGCAATGCTTGCTTCAGTACGATGATCCTGTACAGCTTTAAGCAGGCAACCCATTTTCGTACGGTGAACCTTCATACCGCGGCTTGTTGCGAAACCTCTACCGCACACACACTCATGAAGTGTTCCCCCATTAGGGTCCGTTGGAAGAGCAAGTTCGATGGCCGTAGGTCCGATTGTGAGCTCATCATACTCCCCCTCCTTTCGGTTGGAGCTCTGGGGGCATAAATTCGATTTCGTTGTCGCAGCTAGATGAACGGTGTTTTTTGTATCCCGGCTAAGCTGGGCCAGGATACCCGTAATACTCGTCTTTCCGAGTTGCCACCTGTCTTTCCACGGTGTCACCGGTCTTTCCCAGTTGCCACAAGGTCTTTCCCGAGAGTCACCCGGTCTTTCCCGGGGGTCAAATGGCTAACGCCTCAAAAATGTGTGTTCACTCCTGAAGAGCTTTTCTGTGGAGGTCATCAGAAGAAAACCCCCCCTCGAGCAAACGTTTCGGCTCTTTAATTTCTTGACGTTCTAAGGGGGGCGAGCCACGTTCGACGGACGAACGTCCTCCGGCAGAAAATGTTTTTGTTCTTTTCCGACATCGAATTTCTATCATTCCTTGCATCGTGGCAGATATTTGTCATGCAAATAAACTCGCAACTTTAGAGAAATTCAGACTATTCAAGTGAGAAAACCTTCGACGACATAACGGCTTCGCTTTCGTAGCGGTACTTAATATCGCCACGTAAACAAAGACGAAACAATTCTATTCTTGCGGAGCGGAGAGAGCGGCTTCTAAATTTGGAAAATCTTCTTTTTTCTCTCTTTGAGACCAAATCCAGAATGAAGCCGATTCTGCTGCTTCAGAAATCTGTTTAATTGCACGGGTCCGCTCTCTGTTAGACATTCCCAGGGCCCGCAGCAACTTTAGCAAAGATTTACCAACCAAACCGCGTGCTCCGACTTCAACAGCAAAAAGCTCAGCTCTTGAGCCATTTGCTTCCAAATCCAACATCAATTCTCTGTATCTTTCTAATTTCATGATGTTACTGGCCTCCATGTTGCTTTCCCAAGGCACTGTCAACTCGATGAGAAGAAATGTCTTGGCCAGACTCGAAAAAACAACTATGTCTGGCCTTTTTCCACTTTCCTTTATTGAAACTGGGAAGCACTTTTCCGTTTTCAGATCGGCAGAGACCCTCCAGTCGTTCGCCGCATGGAAAACATTCTCTCCTTCCGTGAGGGTTCTTTTTGGGCGATTTAGCTGCGGCAATCCCTCTCTCAAAAAATAAATCCTCCTCCTAGGTTTCACCTCCATTGAGTTGGCTTTTCGGCAGGCCTCTTTTACAAATCCCAGCAGCTTTTGGAGAACAAGGTTGTGGCGCCACGTGTATCTACCATGAGAAAGGGAATAGGAGCAGGAGGAAAGAATATGAATCAATGACTGCGACTGACCGCAGAGCTGACACTCATCGTTCTCAATTAATTTCCATTTCTTTAAATTGCTGGCTGTTGGCAGCTGATCATACATCGATCTAATGAGGAACGATAGCCGCACTGGAGCATAGCGCCATATATCTTCCCATGACAGAGACCGCTGAACTGTCTCCTCCCATCTGGTCCAGTCGCCTTGCTGTGACAATTGTGCGCTCTTCACAACTCTCTCGCTTTCTATCGCTTGCTTTCTGTCCTGAACAATCAAGTCTGATCTTTCCTGAGCGTTTGCCTTGGACCACCAGAGATGGTGGTTCCATCCAACACCATGCCGCCCCAACTGAACTGCTCCGGTTCTTTCAGTCCACTGGAGAGAAACCGTGGCATTCTCCATTTCAACCCTAGCATTCCATTTGGTTCCTGAGATTAGAGTTGGTTTTACCTCAGCGACTCTCTGATCCGTTGAATTATCGAGCATCATCTGAGTTCTCAGTTTGCTGATCTTGAAATCTTCAACAAAAGACCGCAATGGAAGTCTCAGCTTGGCTGTTTTGCCGTAGAGAGCCACAGACGTCAATCCCGGAGGCAGACCCAACCATTGACGTGTAAAACGAGCTATCTTTCTTTCTAGTTTCTCCACAACTTGCAGACCAATTTCATAGACTGTCAAAGGCCAAAGCAGTCTTGGCACTAAAACAAATTGCAAAATCCACACTTTGAACCTGCTCTGAAGCGGAGCAGCATTAATGCTTTCCATGGAGACAGTTGCCATACGGAGAATAGAAGCACCCTGATCAACGTCATTCAGGGATTTACAATACCATCTACCGAGACTTTTCACTGGTTCGTCGCTCACTGTTGGAATCTTGTTACCATCAACAGAGAAAACGGTGTATTCATCAATTTTACCGCGACGCAGGGAGAGACTTCTCGATTTAGATGCTTTAAAACTCATTCCGCACCATTTGAGTAGATCGCTGAAGACATCAAGTGTCCGTCTCATTGAAATACACTTATTCAAACTAATTGTCGTGTCGTCCATGAAAGCTCTCAGAGGTGGCATGAAAATACCTCGGCCGACATAAACATCTTCTACCCTTGCACCAACTGAATTCAGAAGTAGTTGCATTGCTAGCACGAATAATATGGGAGAAATAGAGCACCCCATGGCTATACCGA
>OZ022244.1:23302030-23309530 GCA_963978895.1 Erpobdella octoculata
AATATAGAGAAAAATTTTTTAAATCCGTCTTAAAATGAGCGGAGTGGAGCGGGTGAGCGAGCGGGGCTATATATATATACATACATAAATGAGCAGAAACGGGAAGCCAACTGAGAGCGAAAGATCGAGCGGGAAAGGGAACGCGACCGAGAAAGCGACCGGGAACGGGAAGCAACCGGGAGCGGAAAAGCGACCGAGAGAGGAAAAGTGACCGGGAGCGGGAAAGCAACCCGGAACGGGAAATCGACCGGGAGCGGGAAAAAAAACGGAAACTGGAAAGCGTCTGGGAGCGGAAAAACGGCCTGGAACAAAAAACCGACCGGAAACGGGAAAGCGACCGGGAGGAAAAACCGACCGAGAACGGAGAGCAAGCAGGAACGGGAAAGCTTCAGGGAGCGGGAAAACAAGCGAGGAATGAAACGGGAGCGAGAGAGACAAGCATTAGAAAAACCTTTAAAAACCCCGGGCAACGCCGGGTACCTCCGCTAGTATATTATAAAAGTTGAAAGGGAAGAGTTAAAAATCAGAAATACTTAGGCTTAGACGGAGACATTTAATTAGAGCTAGGCTGAATCAGTTTTCAGTTAATAAATTAATACGGCTATTGATAGATGGAACACATTGAAATTTAGGTTAAAAAAAAACAGAAGGAAAAAAAACGACCACATTAAATGAGTTACAAAGAGCGAAACTCACTTTGAAATTAAATAGGGTTCGAGGAAAAGTAGCCCGACAAAATCGATGATATTTTTTCAATAATTTAGAACTAAATAAGTAATTAAAACACAGGAAAGACAAGTTAAAACAAGTTAAACGCTCGATAGGTGAAAAACGTAACCATACAGAGCGGCGTTGTACGACTTGTGAACAACACAAAGAACGACAAGCGCTGGCACAAAAATATTGGCAGTAACATAATCTAAGACAAGGCTATTGTATACGGTCGGACGGCAATTAGCGCCGTCGCCGCTTATTAATATTATCATTGTAAGTGAGATGCTCAAAAGTAGTATTCGAACCACTGAGCCCTGCACCATCCTCGCATCCAGGCTGAACGTCATGAAGTTCAACTGGGACGAAAGCGTCAAGTTGCCCGCAGGTCAAAGTATTGTCTTAATCGCCGAGCAAGCCATGAGACAACGATAGAAGATTACTTTCTTCAAAGTTGCCTGAAGCACCATCGACTGAAGACGAGATGAAGCTGGTGGGGAAAACGACGTTATCGCCAAACAGTGTTTGGCCATCTCCATGTGTAACGTCCCGAGCTGAAGCACAGCAGGCCATTTCATGAAGATCGACTTTTCTTCCGGAATCAGGCCGACCGCGCGATCCAAAAGAATGAACTGAAGTGTGGCGCCTTTGATTGCCAGCGCTCAGCGAATGAGATCTGCTGTCACGGCCGAAAAAACGCAAGAAACGAGGGACAATTCTGTGCCGTCCAGAGCCATCATGAAGAACTGATCGTCCACATCAGACTCGTTTTCAGTTGTAGAGAGGGTGACGGGTATGTCACAACGAAAGATACAACAACTGACTTTTGTAAGTGGTAGATCCGAGGTATGATTGTCTACGGATCTATCACGAGTATTGTCTTGCACATCACTTGTACGCTGATGACAAGTTACAGAAGCAGGTAAACTTGTCGTCGAGTTGCCACCCATGTTATCGGAAGAGATCGTTTGTTTGTTAGAGTTGAGCATGGTGTTATTTGTCACAACATGATCAGTCGGACCGCGTCCATATTGTAACAATAAAGTTCGATTGAAACGATCATCTTGAACATTGATCGTGGGGCGGTGTCTCAAGATCAACAAAGCCTCTTTGATCTTTAATCGGTCAGGGTCTGTATCAGAGGCAATAACTTCAGTGTTATCACCAAGCAGTTTTTTATTAGGTTTTTGATGGTGAACTGTAGTAAGATGAGCAAAAAGACTTCCGCCCTGTGTGTGCATTGCTAATCGTCGAGAAAGAGTTGTGCGAGTATGTCCTATATATGTCGTCGGATGGTCGTGTTTGTAAAGACAAGTGAACATATACACAACATTGGTTTTCTGAAGTTTGCCACTGTTATATCTTCTATATATATAAAAATAAATGTTTGTATGTATGTACTAGCAGTGCCCGTAGCGGCTTCGCTCGCATGAAATTAGAGAATTTGAACCGTGCATACATAGTAGAGTACTGCACGGATCAATTTTTTAGGTCTCGGCTCGGCCCGTCGACAACTTGGCCCAGCCCGTTTTAAAAACCGAATATCCTGGCCCGGCACGGCCCGTCTAATATGGGCCCGGCGCGTTTTTACAGGCCTAAAAGTTCTATATACTTGATGAAAAACTTCGGCCCGTCCCACCTTGACTTCAGGTTTAGCCCGGCCCGTCTGAACACCCTAAAATCACTAAAATGTTTATATACTTGGTTAAAAATCTCGGCCCGTCCCACCTTGATTTAAGGTTTAGGCAGGGCCTTATGAAGACCCTAAAATAACGGCTTGGCCCGTCCGTCCGGTGATAAACTGAACTCATCTACTTTTGATCGGCACAAAATCTCAAAATACCAATTTTCACATCTGTAGCACTTACAGTTTTTGAGTAGCAGTTATTTTAAAATCAAATAACCCTTTTCCACTTCACATTTGAGGTCCTGGAAACCAAATTTTCAAAAAATGGTGAAACACGTATATCATTATTTTTAGAGTAGAAACTAAATACTAATTTTACTTTTGTAGCATTTACAGTTTTTGAGTTGCAGTTACTTTAAAAACCAAGTAATCCTATTTTCCACCCCATATTTGAAGTCCTGGAAACCAAATTTTCAAAAAATGGTAAAACACGTATATCATTATTTCTGGTGTAGAAGCCAAATACTAATTTTTAATCCTGCAGCATCTACAGTTTTCGAGTAGCAGTTACATTAAAAACCAAATAACATTATTTTCCATCCCACATTTTAGGTCCTGGAAACCAAATTTGAAAAAAATGGTAAAACACGTATATCTTTATTTTTAGAATAGAAACTAAATACTAATTTTTACATCTGTGGTATTTACAGTTTTTGAGTAGCAGTTAGTTTGAAAAACAAATAACCCTATTTTCCACCCCACATTTGAAGTCCTGGAAACCAAATTTTCAGAAAATGCTAAAACACCTATTTCATTATTTTGGGAGTAGAAACAAAATACTAATTTTTACTCCTGTAGCATTCACAGTTTTGAGTAGCAGCTACTTTAAAAACCAAATAACCCAATTTTCCAGCCAACATTTGAGGTCCGGGAAACCGAATTTTCAAAAAATGGTGAAACACGTATCTTTTTATTTTTCAAAAAGAATGTATATATAAATTTCAAAATCTCCTCATTTTTGGTTTTCGAGATATACATTGTTTTAGAAAAAAGTTTGTTTTCCAGTTTTTTCCCCTCAGGAGCAAAATTTTCAAAAATCCTTTCTTAGCGGATGTTTACGCTATAAAAGTAATATAAGTTCCAAATTTCACGTTCCTAGGATGAGGCGTTTGAGCTCGGCGTTGATTATCAGTCAGTCATCAGTCAGTCAGTCAGTCAGTCAGTCAGTCAGTCAGTCAGTCAGTCAGTCAGTCAGTCAGTCAGTCAGGACATGTTCTTTTATATATATAGATATATATATATATATATATTACAACTTACAGTTTTTGAGTAGCAGTAATTTTTAAAATAAAATAACTCTATTTTGCACCTTACATTTGAGGTCCTGGAAACCAAATTTTTCAAAAAATGCTAAAACACGTATTTCATTAGTTTTGGAGTAGAAACTAAATACTAATTTTTACTCCTGTAGCATTCACAGTTTTGAGTAGCAGCTACTTTAAAAACCAAATAACCCAATTTTCCAGCCAACATTTGAGGTCCGGGAAACCGAATTTTCAAAAAATGGTGAAACACGTATCTTTTTATTTTTCAAAAAGAATGTATATATAAATTTCAAAATCTCCTCATTTTTGGTTTTCGAGATATACATTGTTTTAGAAAAAAGTTTGTTTTCCAGTTTTTTCCCCTCAGGAGCAAAATTTTCAAAAATCCTTTCTTAGCGGATGTTTACGCTATAAAAGTAATATAAGTTCCAAATTTCACGTTCCTAGGATGAGGCGTTTGAGCTCGGCGTTGATTATCAGTCAGTCATCTGTCAGTCAGTCAGTCAGTCAGTCAGTCAGTCAGTCAGTCAGTCAGTCAGTCAGTCAGTCAGTCAGTCAGGACATGTTCTTTTATATATATAGATATAGGTATTGTATTCATGCACTGCTACACCATTCATCCGATCGTAATGAAATTTTCACACAACCTTGAGAGTCAAGGGGAATCAAATATAGAGAAAAAATTTTTGAAATCCGTCACAAAATGAGCGGAGCGGGTGAGCGAGCGGGAACTATATATATATATATGTATGTGCGTATGTATGTGTGTATGTATGTATGTGTATGTGCATGTATGTGTGTCTCTGTGTGTGTGTTTATGTATGTACTAGCGGAGATACCCGGCGTTGCCCGGGTTTTTTAGAGGTTTTTCTAATGTTTGTCTCTTTCTCTCCCGTTTCCTTTCCCACCTGCTTTCCTACTCCTGTTCGCTTTCCCGTTTTCGGTCGTTTTCCCGCTGCTGGTCGCTTTCCCGCTCCCGGTCGTTTTCCCGTTCCCGGTCGCTGTCCCGTTCCCGCTCACGTTTGCTCTCCCATTCCCGCTCACGCTTGCTTTTCCGTTCCCGCTCGCTGTCCGTTCCGGGTCGCTTTCCCGTTTCTTTAATAGACAAACTAACCCACAAACATTCATATATATATATAGTCTTAGCAAATCTATTTTACGTTTTATAGGCTAACAGAAGTTATGAAAGAATGGAAAAGAGAAAATGAGCGTGAACGGGAACGGGAACGGGAGAGCAACCGTGACCGGGAATGGGAGAGCAAGCATGACCGGGAATGGGAGAGCAAGCATGACCGGGAACGGGAGAGCAAGCGTGAGCGGGAACGGGAAAGCGACCGGGAACGGGAAAGCGACCGGGAACGGGAAAGCGACCGGGAACGGAAAAGCGACCGGGAACGGGAAAGCGACCGGGAACGGGAAAGCGACCGGGAACGCGGAAAGCGACCGGGAACGCGGAAAGCGACCGGGAACGCGGAAAGCGACTGGAATCGGGAGAGCAAGCTTGGAAGGAAACGCGAGCAAGAAAGAAAATCGATAACAAAACTTCTGAGCGGGAAAGCGATCGGGAGCTGGAAAACGACCGAGAGCGGAAAAGCGACCGGGAACGCGACGAAAACGGGAAAGTGGAGAAGGAAACGGGAGCGAGAGAGACAAACATTAGAAAAACCTCTAAAAACCCCGGGCAACGCCGGGTAACCCCGCTAGTATATATATATATATATATATATATATATATATATATATATATATATATATATATATATATATATATATATATATATATATATATATATATATATATATATATATATATATATATATATATATATATATATATATATATATATATATATATATATATATATATATATATATATATATATATATATATATATATATATATATATATATATATATATATATGTCTCAACTTCAGACTCGAACCCACGACTGTCGGATCGGCAACACCGCCTCGCATCATGCCAACTACCTTACCATCTGCGCCACTTCCACCGCCAAAAAACAGTGGTTGTTAAACGCTTTTGTTGGGGTATGTTGAACACAACACTCGACTATGAATGGGTACGAATCAATGCTCGATAGTATTATAAGTTGTACGGCGTACAATCCGTCACTAGCTAATTTAATAACTATCGAAGATATATGTTTTATGATATATATTATAAGGAAACATAGCGTTGATATGTTTTTACGAGCCACATATATCAGAAACTTGGATGGCGTACAATCCACCACGAAATAACGCAAATATACATGTCTCAACTTCAGACTCGAACCCACGAATGTCGGATCGGCAACACGCCTCGCATCATGCCAACTACCTTACCATCTGCGCCACTTCCACCGCCAAAAAACAGTGGTTGTTAAGTGCTTTTGTTGGGGTATATATATATATATATATATATATATATATATATATATATATATATATATATATATATATATTAGTTTTGTTTTTCCTTTTAATTAAGCACATTCAAATTGTTGGACTCTACCACGGATTTAAGAAGTTTATTCTACTCCATCGATACCCTATTGCTAAAAAAACTTACTGCAATCTTTTTTAGATAAAACAATTTTATTTTTTCTCCCAAAAAACCTGATGACCGGGGGGATAGACAAAGCTACTTTTCAAAATAGTTTTGAAACTATCTTTTTACAAACTTTTATTTAGATTACAATATCTGTTTGTGTGTGTGGCTTTCTCTGTACGCAAATCTTGCAAGTAAAATTAAAATAGCTTTTTGACTAGCTAGGAAGCTGAAATTTTCAGCATAGCTTTATATTGGATGACAATACGTGATTCAATTAAAAAAAACTTAATTTGAACATTTTTCGTATTTCTAAATCGTGTGTATTTGAAGTTAAAGTTTGTGATAAAAAACTCGTTTTTCTTTTACTCGTTATTTTTGTTTACACATCTCTTTAAGGGGTTCATTTCACCGTCATAAGAGCCCACCTATTTCCGTAAAAGACCCGCACAAACATTTCAAGTTTCAACTTTACCCTTTTCAGCTCATTTTTGGACCACAATTTATATTTTTGGGGGCCCAAAACTACCTCAGGGGGCCCACTCAAATATCAGAGAGGCAATGACCTCTGCCCTTCCCAATTGACGTCCCTCCGTGTATGTAGATAAAGTCAATGCACTTCACAATATTCTCTTTCAGTAAAGAATCAATTCAACATTGAAGCTGTTTTACGAATGAATGGCATAAAGTGTAGAGATTTTAATTTGCTTGAACCAGGTCGATCTAAAGCATTAATCAGTTTTTCGATATTGCTGAGCATGTAAAGCAACCACATTATTTAATTACCACGTTTAATCATTTACAGCGATAGAGATCTTGACTTGATCGAGCCTATAATTGGTAGAAAAGAAAAAGTTCTTTATTTAATGCATCTGACTACTTAATATAAATTTGTTGTAACAGTTTTTCAATTATTGTTTTTTATTTGATCACAGAAAAAATATAGATTTCTACATTTCACATAAAATCAAAAGAAAATACTTTTGCAACTTATAAAATCCTTATTCTTCTCTGAGGTTTTCCTCACAAAAATACCAGATTCGAAATACCCTGCCTCTTGCCATTCCCTCATCCGTTTACTGTCGAATGGTCCATGTACTTCTGCATCGTTTTCTACTGTCCACTTAAACTCCCATTCGACTACCTCTGATTTAGTTTTATTCTTTGCAGACATTTTTGAAAGTTTGAATTTTATACTTTCATTTGTTTCCCCATAAATGGTATCCATTTCACTGCACAACATTTTATCAGCGTATTCGATTAGATTAGAAAGTTGCTGTTTTTT
>OZ022244.1:23314530-23409530 GCA_963978895.1 Erpobdella octoculata
TTGCTCTCCCATTCCCGCTCACGCTTGCTTTTCCGTTCCCGCTCGCTGTCCGTTCTGGGTCGCTTTCCCGTTTCTATAATAGACAAACTAACCCACAAACATTCATATATATATATATATATATATTGCGAATAAACTGTGGAATCAATAGCTTTTCGTTTAGGTGGCATAATTAATTCGATAGAAAGATTTGAAATTTGAAATTGTATTTTTTCAGCCAATTTTCAATATATGACGATGTTTCAAAGGAAATAGTTTTGTACTTTATAGATATAGATATATATATATATAAACAAATATATAATTGAATTTGAATTTTGTTTATTATCAGAACCAAAAATATAAAAAAAAAGTCTATAGAATCAAGCCATAAAAAATTAATGTCTGAAAGTTATATTTTTGATGAAGAGGAGCTACATCAGGCTCCTCTATACTGACAGAAGCTGGAGGACTCGCGACTCCTAAGAGATGCGGTCCTTGAAAGCGTTTACTGTCGGGGCGTCAATTGTGTATTGCGTAAGCGCATTCCATGGAGCGACAATCCGGTTTGTGAAAAAATTGTATCGCTCTTCGCAACCTCTGACATACTGGCGCTCTAGTTTGCAGTTGTGGCCACGCAGGTGGTATGCCGTGTGGCCGGCTGCTCGAGTTTGCGGAACGGAAAAGCTGACGTCGTCGATGTTGTGGGCGATTTTGAACTGCTCGATCAGGTCACCTCTCGAACGGCGGTCTTGCAGCGTGGTGATCCCAAGCTGTTGCAGACGATGTTCATAGGGCTGATGTTTTAGTGTTGCAATGATTTTTGTTGCCCGACGTTGGACCTGCTCAAGAAGGTTAATATCGCCCTTTTGATAAGGCGACCAAGATTGAACAGCAAATTCAAGATGTGGGCGGACGTAGGAGAGGTAAAGTGTACGCCACAGTATGAGGCTGCGGCTGCGGAAAGCTTTTCTGAGTCGGCTGAGCATATGATTGGCTGATGACGCTGCTTTTTCGACCTGTGCTCGGACCTTTAGATCATCTGAGACGAGAACACCAAGATCACGTTCGACTTTTGTGACTTCGAGTGGTCGCCGCGTGCCGTCAATATGTCTCATAGAGTATTGTTGGGTTATTCTGTGTGAGCGACCGACATGCATGATTTTGCATTTCTCGACATTGAAGTGCATTAGCCAAGTGAATGACCACTCAACTGCACGGTCAATGTCAGCCTGGAGAGATGAAATGTCGGAAGCTGACTTGATGATGCCGATGATTTTGCTGTCGTCCGCGTACATTTTGATTTGGTGTGTGATAGTGTCCGGTAAGTCGTTAATATATAACACAAAAAGTAGTGGACCAAGAACAGAGCCTTGAGGAACGCCACTTGTCACATTCTTCCACTCGGACTCGCAGCCTTCAATCAAAACGCGCTGCTTCCTATCTTTCAGCCACGCTTCGATCCATGTGAGTAGCATACCACGGATGCCATAAGCTTTTAGTTTATGCAGTAGGCGTTTGTGAGGTACTCTGTCGAATGCTTTGGCAAAATCTGTATATACTACGTCAGCCACATAGCCGCAATGAACAGCTTCAGTGAGTATGTCGCGAGTTTCAAGTAAATTTGTCAAGCAGCTTTTTTTCTTGAGAAAACCATGTTGATGTTTGCTGATTAAGCCGTTGACGACGCAGTGCTGCATGATGTGTTCATGTAGAATGCCTTCCATTACTTTACAGGGCACAGGAGTGAGAGAGACAGGCCTGTAGTTAGAAGGCTTAAGCTTGCTGCCTTTTTTGAAGATAGGGGAAACATTTGATTTTCTCCATGTGTCCGGCATAACTCCGGACATGAAGGAGCGCTTGTAGATGAGAGCCAGGGGTGTGGCAAAGGCAGCTGCGCAATTGCTGAAAACGCGTGGGTGCAAACCGTCAAGACCCATCGATTTAGTTTTGTCTAAGCTGTAGAGTCTTTTTTGAAGAATAGCTGCAGAAAAACAACTTTCATTTACATCGCAGATTGATTCGGTGCGATCTGTAAAAGCAGGCATGTAGCCCTCAGGTTCGATGACAAAAACAGATTGAAAATAGTCATTGAGTGAAGAACAGATTTTTTCACGGTCCGCAGTTATGGTGCCGTCGGCTGTCTGAATAGAGTTGATGTCGTCTTTGACAAACTGCTTGCTACGGACATGTGAGTGAAGAAGTTTTGGATAGGATTTGGAAGCGCTGACTAGTTGTTCCTCATACGTGAGAATTGCCGACTTGACTGTTTTAGCTACACGCTTGCAAGCCTCTCGATGAGATTCTCGCAGAATAACTGCAGAGTCGCGCCCCGATGCGATGTATTTAGCCCAGACCTCGCGCTTGACTCTGGCTGCTTTTATAACTTCGGGTGTTACCCAGGGTTCTTTTTTCCGGACAAATGGAGTTGTTGTAGATGGGATGTGTAGTGCAACCGCTTCGTTGTATCGGTCGATAAGAAGCTGATAAGTGTCAGGTACTGAAAGGCCATCAAATAAGTTTTCCCAGTCGGTGTTTGAAATACGAGATGACAGCGCATTGTAGTCAGCTTTGCTCCATATAAAACGTTTGTGCGACGGAGAAACACGTGAATTGTTCAGACCGGCCACCCCGAACCGACCGGTTATAAAGCAATGGGATTGGCCCATGGGCGTGTATCCAAGTGAGTCAGCTTCAAGTATCTCGATAGCTCGGTCGAGGTCGTTGGTAATAATGAGGTCAAGAGTGCTGCTAGGTGTAACATAACGATTACAGCGGTACGTGGGAAACGTGACAAGCTGTGTAAGGTGCCAGTCGTTGAGGCACTCTTGAAATCTAATGTCACTAGGATGTTCGTTACCTATATGGGCAACTGTTGCCACGCCACCACCCACGTCGATTGGAGCATATTTTGTGTGAGAG
Source organism: Erpobdella octoculata (assembly GCA_963978895.1). Classification (NCBI taxonomy): domain Eukaryota; kingdom Metazoa; phylum Annelida; class Clitellata; order Hirudinida; family Erpobdellidae; genus Erpobdella; species Erpobdella octoculata. Next base: position 23,317,432 of record OZ022244.1, read on the forward strand.
AAATTAAAATTGCCATAGAGCAACATAAATGAGCAGCTCAAGGCTTATATATATATATATATATATATATATATATATATATATATATATATATATATATATATATGAAGTTCCCGCTCGCTCACCCGCTCCGCTCCGCTCATTTTGTGACGGATTTAAAATTTTTTTTTTATATTTGATTCCCCTTGACTGTCAAGGTTGTGTGAAAATTTCATTACGATCGGATGAATGGTGTAGCAATGCATAAAGGCCATTAACATACAAACATTCATTTTTATATATATATATATAGATATATATATACACACACACACACACACACATATATATATATATATATATATATATATATATATATATATATATATATATATATATATATATATATATATATATATATATATATATATATATATATATATATATATATATATATATATATATATATATATATATATATATATATATATATATATATATATATATATATATATATATATATATATATATATGTATATATATATATTTTTTTGAGACACGCTCTAAGAAACACAACTCGCCATTTGGCAGAAACAACTTTTCGAGCCAAATTCTCGACCTTTCGGCACAAAACTCTCTGTTCGAGAGTTATATATATATAAAAATGAATGTTTGTATATATGTATGTATATAGGTATGTTATTTATGCATTGCTACACCATTCATCCGATCGTAATGAAATTTTCACACAACCTTGAGAGTCAAGGGAAATTTTTGAAATCCGTCACAAAATGAGCGGAGCGAAGCGAGTGAGCGAGCGGGAACATTATATATATATGTATGTGTGTATGTGTATGTGCATGTATGTGTGTCTGTGTGTGTTTATGTATGTATGTATAATTATGTATGTATGTATATATGTATGTATGTATCCATGTTTGTATGTATGTATGTATGTATGTATGTATGTATGTATGTATGTATGTATGTATGTATGTATGTATGTATGTATGTATGTATGTATGTATGTATGTATGTATGTATGTATTTATTTATTTATTTATTTATTTATTTATTCTCAAACAGAAGGGCCAATCGGCCTCTAATACCGTTCGGACAGTACAAACGAAACAAAAAAAAACCAATAAACGAAATATGTACACATACTCAGATGCAAATCGTAAATTGTTAAGATGTTAGAAACATACAATAGCAAAGTATGCTCGCGTATAACATATTGAATAAGATATTAAGTCTTGTAAATATTTAAATTTTGCATTTATGGAACGGTTAAACCTGACAAATTGTTGTTCTTAACGCTTATACATAATGCCGTGAAGTTGAAACTTCCACCGCAATCTTCAAAATCCCTCTAAATACCTCCAAAAATCTGTTCATTTGGCATCCAGATCTGCTAATGCTTCATGAAAAATTCAAAGTCTTGAAAACTTAGATAAATCCATCTGATTTATCAAGCTTCTGAACCGACTGTAGTTTGATGATCCAACAACATCCTGAGGCAAAGAATTCCATGCTGAGACCACGCGTCCAGTTATGAAAAACCTGGCATCGTCAGTTCTATATTGACCTGGCATCAGTTTGTAGCTATGGCCCCTTGTTTTTTCATAATTTGCTCGTTTAAATTGTCCAACCAGGCTATAATCCAACATTCCATTTAAAGATCTGTAGCAGAAACAAAGGTCTGCGATAAGTCTGCGCTCTTCTAGAGTTTTCAATCCCAAAAAGCTGAGACGGGTCGAGTATGGTAGATGGCTGATAATTGGAACCATTCGGGTGAATCTTTTCTGAACCTTCTCCAGGCCGTCGATTAGGTACTTGTGCCGAAGGCTCCAAACTGGAGAGCAGTATTCGAGCAATGGTCGCACGTATGTAGTGAATGCTTTTTTCATCAGATACGGATCTTTAGACAGGAGGCATAGTTTTATTAATCTGAGTTTCACCGACGCAGAGTGGATAATGTTCTCAATGTGTTTTTTGAAATTAAGGTTTTTATCAATTAGTACACCCAGATCGGTCGGTTCAAGCTCGTACGTCCCAATTCGATATCTAGGTATTTCGAAGCCTTTGTCGTTTCTTCGCCTGTGAATGGTACATACAAAACACTTTGATAGTGCCAGATTCAGTTGCCATGTTTCACTCCAGAGAACTAGTTCATCAATTGCTCTCTGTATTTCTGGAGCCGAAGAAGATGTGGGCTGAGTTGCTGAGTAAATTTTTATGTCGTCTGCAAACATCTTGACAGAGACCGGTCCAAAAGCATCACCATCCGTAATATCGTTAATAAAAATTAGAAAGAGTATGGGGCCCAAGACACTTCCTTGAGGAACACCACTGGTAACATCTCTTGTATGTATGTATGTATGTATGTATGTATGTATGTATGTATGTATGTATGTATGTATGTATGTATGTATGTATGTATGTATGTATGTATGTATGTATGTATGTATGTATGTATGTACTAGCAGTGCCCGTAGCGGGTTCGCTCGCATGAAATTAGAGAATTTGAACCGTGCATACATAGTAGAGTACTGCACAGATCAATTCTTTAGGTCATGGCTCAGCCCGTCGACAACTTGGCCAGCCCGTTTCAAAAACCGAAATTCCTGGCCCGCAACGGCCCGTCGAATATGGGCCCGGCCCGTTTTTTACAGGCCTTGAAGTTCTATATATTTGATGAAAAACTTTCGGCCCGTCCCACCTTGACTTCAGGTTTAGCCCGGCCCGTCTGAACACCCTAAAATCACTAAAATGTCTATATAATTGGGTAAAAATCTTAGCCCGTCCCACCTTGATTTAAGGTTTGGGCAGGGCCGTATGAAGATCTTAAAATAACGGCTTGGCTTGTCCGTCCGGTGATAAACTGAACTCATCTACTTTTAACCGGCACAAAACCTCAAAATACTAATTTTCACATCTGTAGCACTTACAGTTTTTGAGTAGCAGTTATTTTAAAATCAAATAACCCTTTTTCCACTTCACATTTGAGGTCCTGGAAACCAAATTTTCAAAAAATGGTGAAACACGTATATCATAATTTTTAGAGTAGAAACTAAATACTAATTTTACTTTTGTAGCATTTAAAGTTTTTGAGTAGCGGTTACTTTAAAAACCAAGTAACCCTATTTTCTACCCCACATTTGAAGTCCTGGAAACCAAATTTTCAATAAATTGTGAAACCCGTATATCATTATTTTTAGAGTAGAAACTAAATACTAATTTTTACTTTTGTAACATTAACAGTTTTTGAGTAGAAGCTACTTTAAAAACCAAATAACCCAATTTTCCAACCCACATTTGAGGTCCGGGAAACCAAATTTGTAAAAAATGGTGAAGCACGTATATCTTTATTTTTAGAAAAGAAACTAAATAATTTTTACATCTGTGGTATTTTCTGTTTTTGAGTAGCAGTTACTATAAAAGACAATTAGCCCTATTTTCCACCTCACATTTGAAGTCCTGGAAACCAAATTTTCAAAAAATGCTAAAACACGTATTTCATTATTTTTGGAGTAGAAACTAAATACTAATTTTTACTCCTGTAGCATTAACAGTTTTTGAGTAGAAGCTACTTTAAAAATCAAATAACCCAATTTTCCAACCCACATTTGAGGTCCGGGAAACCGAATTTTCAAAAAATGGTTAAACACCTATCTTTTTATTTTTCAAAAGGAATCTATATACCAAATTTCAAAATTTCTCCATTTTTGGTTTTCGAGATATACATTGTTTTAGAAAAAAGTTTGTTTTCCAGTTTCTTCCCCTCAAGAGCAAAATTTTCAAAAATCCTTTTTTAGTGGATGAATACTCTATAAAAGTAATAGAAGTTCCAAATTTCACGTTCCTAGGATGAGGCGTTTGAGCTCGGCGTTGATTATCAGTCAGTCAGTCAGTCAGTCAGGATTTTTTTTTATTTTTTTTTTATAATAGTTTATAGTCCTTTATACCAAGTGTTTTAAGACTAAAACGGCTGTGTCCGAAGCACCTAAGTACTACCAGTCGTGGATCATAATTTGATCCTTTTAACTTTTCCCTCCTCCTTTCTCCAGGCTTGGGACTGGCTTGCAAAAGCAAGGCGGAGTAGTCAGTCAGGACATGTTCTTTTATTTATATAGATTAGAGAAATTTTATCAGTGGTTCTCTGCCAATCGTCTCAAAATTAACATCAACAAAACAAACTACATGATATTTGGACCAAAAACTAAACTAAATGCTCTCCCTCCATTTTGTATTAAATATGGTGGTATTTCACTGCCCAGAGTGGGGTTCCCCAAGTTTCTTGGTGTTACCATTACGGAAAGTCTGTCCTGGACAGATCATATAAATGCTGTTGGGAGAAAATGAGCAAATCTATTGGATTATTATCAAGGTTCAGAAATCGTTTGAATCATGATATTATATGTCAGCTTTATTTCTTTTTGGTCTACCCACACATTACTTATTGTAACTTGATCAGGGGAAACAGTCCTATATCTTCTATACGAATCATTTCAATAATTCAAAATCGTTTTGTTAGAATGCTCTATGGAAGAACAGACAATGTTGAAAATTATATCAAAACACTTAATATCTTCACACTAAGACAAATTCATTGCTATGGCATCTTGGTTTTCATGTTTAAGCTCATAAATAATACACTTCATTGCTCTGTCTTTGATAATTTTATGTTATCATCAGATATAATGATTAGACAAACAAGACAAACAGGTATTTTTCACTTACCTTACTGCAGATTGAAAATACTTTCTACTAGTGTTTACCTTACTGGACCAAAAATATGGAACCTCTTACCAGATGACATCAGATGTGCATCTTCAGTTTACATCTTTGAAATTCCTGTCAAGAAATTTATGTGTGAACATAACTTACAATCGGTTCTTTAAAAACGGAGTAAAATAATAACTCTTTTCTGTTTATATTTGATTTTTTTTACATCTTTAAAATTCTTGTCAAGAAATTTATTTCTGAACATAACGTGAACATAACTTTCTTTAAAAAACAGAATAGAATAATAACTCTTTTCTGTTATTATTTGATTTTTTTTATGTGAACTCTATCTCTATTTGTAAAGGGTGGGGCTACACTACAAGCATTGTTTATTAGTAGTCTCCCTGTAGTCATTTCATCTCATTTCATATGTAAATATGTCGACAAATAAAAATAAATAGATAAAATAAAAAAAAATATATGGTAGCGGGGTTACCCGGCGTTGCTCGGGGTTTTCAGAGATTTTGTTATCGTTTTCTTCTTTTGCTCCCGTTTCCTTCCCCGCTTGCTTTCCCGCTTCCCATCGCTTTCCCGTTCATGGTCGCTTTCTCGTTAGACCATTCAGCCGCCTTAGTAACCCTTTTACGGCCTAATTTACGGCGAGACGAGATTTTTGCGGCTTGCCGCGGCTTTCTGTTTTTGTGTCTGGCGGCGGCTTAATTCTCGGCTTAAATGTAATTTTACCACTTAGCAATCAGAAGTTTCAAAACGCAAAATTGTGAAAATTTGATATGCCCTAAAAAAGTTTAAATCAATATTTTTCCTAAAGCGTTTCAATATCACCCATCATTAGCAGCCTTTACAACTCAATAAAATTATCAGTCGCACGCCTGTCCACTATTTTTTAAAACTAAAACTATTTTTAGCAGTCTAAAATCTATATATATATAAACGAATATGAGTTTGTGAGTCTGTATGTCCTCTATAGAAATCTGAACCCCTGGAGCGATTTTTATAAATTTGGCAAGGAGGTAGTTCTTATTAAGGGGAAAAAAGTTAAGAAGGTTTGGATTCCCTACTCCGATCCCCCGGCTCAGGGGGCCAAAAAACTTTCCGGGCCAAAAGTGCCTTTACATGATCATTGCATAGGTTTTAGAAGCACTGTTTACAATTGCGTAACAGGCATTACTTGCATGACAGACTTGCATAATGTGACTAATTGCGTGTTATTACAAATTATTAAGAAAGCGGGATGGCAACTGAGAGCGGGAAAGCGACATTGAGCGGGAAAGCGACCGGGAACTGGAAAGCGAGTAGGAGCAGGGAAGGAAAGGGAGCGAGAGAGACAAACATTAAAAAAATTTCTAAAATCCCAGGCAACGCCGGGTATCCCCGCTAGTAAGCAATAAATTGATAGACCTTGCTAAATCGAACGTTGCGAATAGCGATAATCAATATGTCCACGTGAGTAATGCGCAAACACCATAGACATCAATGGTGAGAACGCTTTCTAAGGCGTAAAATTTATGATTTTGATTGCGGTTATGAAGAAATTATTAATTTAAAAAAATTATAGCTAAAAAATTTTTTTTAATTACGGCTAGCCGCTATTTTCGCGGCCGGCGAGGCCTAATATTTTGTTGCCGGCCTGCAGCTCAGCCCCGATTTTTGCTGCCGGCGGCTTAGCACTTTTGCGACTTGGCTCAGCCGGCTAAACCGGCAACTGAAAGATCTATTTCCAGTTCCCGGTCGCTTTCCCGTTCCCGGTCCTGCTCACGCTTGCTCTCCCGTTCCGTTCCCGTTCCCGCTCGCGTTCATTTTCTTTTTTCCATTCTTTCCTAACTTCTTTCAGCCCTGCTTGCTTTTCCGTTTTTGCTTGTTTTCCCACTCCCGGCCGCTTTCCCGCTCCCGGCCGATTTCCCGCTCCCGGTCCCTTTCCCGCTCCTGCTTGCTCTCTCGTTCTTGCTTGCTTTTCCGCTCCTGGTTGCTGTCACATACGATTTTGTCTGTCTCAGTTTGTTACATAACCATCGGTATTATAGAGTTATAACCTTTTTTTATAATAGTTTATAGACCTTTACACCATGTGTTTAAAGACTAAAAAAGTTGTATGTAGGAAGTATCTTATTACTTCTTGTTGTGGGTCATAATTTGATTTTTTTAACTTTTTTTTCTTCCTTTTTTCAGGCTTGGGACTGGCTTGCAAAAGTAGGGCAGAGTTAGAGTTTTAACCGACGAATTTCACTTAGTAACGACTAAAAACAATAAATACAATAATTTTTAATGTATTTAGTAGCAAATCTGCACAGGCAACCACTTTGCCGGTAAAAACAAAGTAGTGCATAAACATGTATCGTAACACGGTCACGCTTATGTCAGTAAAAATAGACATTATCTCCATAGAATACATCTAATGAAATTTTAAGCACATTCAAATTGTTGGACTCTACCACGGATTTAAGAAGTTTATTCTACTCCATCGATACCCTATTGCTAAAAAAACTTACTGCAATCTTTTTTAGATAACCTTATCGACAATTTATAATAATAATCTCTTGTTCTATCACCTGAAAAAATCGACAACTTCAGACAAAGAGATTACAACGTAATAATTTTCAACTTTTAAATTGAAATTGCAATAAATTCACCAGACTAAAATGATTGTTTTAATGAACTTCAGACCAGATATTATTCTCTTATATTACTAATCTTGTAGCAGTACCAAACTTGTGCAGCGTACACCAACTGAAAGGATTTTTTTTATAATAATTTCATTAATTTTGTAAGATATCACAAAGTGGGGTTTTGGTTTTTTTAAACTCGAACAAACTGACAAGTAAAGGAAAAAACGAGTTTTTTAACACAAACTTTGATTTCAAATACACTCGATGTGTGTCTGTGTGTATATAAACAAAAGATGTTAAATTACGTTTTTTTTAATTGAATTATGTATTGTCATCCAATATAAAGATATGCTGAAAGTTTCAGCTTCCTAGCTAGTCAAAAAGCTGGTTAAATTTCACATGCAAGATTTGCGTACAGAGAAAGCCACACACACACACAAACAGAGATTGTAACCTAAATAAAAATTTGTAATAAAAATGTATTAAAGTTATTTAAGTATATTTTGTTCGATGTCAAAATGACCTTTGCAACACGTTCCAGGCTATTCTTTTCATGTTTTTTAAAGGTTATACAGAAACAGTTTTCAAACGTTATTTAACAAGAAAAGTGAAAATAGATGCAAGAAAAACATCTGCATTTTTAAAGTTTTACAAGTCTCAATTAATAATTATTGTTTGCTGAACTGAAATAATCAGTTGATCAATTAAGTTTTTAAGTTTTTAAATAAAATTTTATCAATTTCTAAAACAGCAAAACTGTAAAAGTTCATTGCCGATCCATCAACAGCAATCTCTTTGAATTTTAGTAGCAAGACTGGTAATACGGACGATATTGGACACCCACGACAGTTGATTGGCTTCACCGTTTCGAACCTATGCTTTTACTTATATGTTAGGCTTAATGTCATAATGGCAATACCATAGGCAATACTGTTAGGAATTGGTTACAATGAACGAATTAGTCGAAACAAAATTTAAGTTGACCAAGATTGTTCATAACTTGATACATAGTGCAGGAAATAAAATACCTATAAATACAGACTGTATTAATTTTATTTTAAAAACCCACATGAGTTTGCAAAGCTACATAACCTAACCCCAACCAATTATTTAAAATCGAAGGTTATCTGCAACGAGCACCAGCTGTGTTAACATTTGAATATAAACAGCCTTTGCAATATGACAATTAGTTTTTAGTGTTTAGATGAACCTTTATAGTTTGTTAGCTTTCTTTAAAATCTAAAGTAAAACTAGCTATTTAGCAACTGAAAAGTGTCTTGGTACAACACAGTGTCGCCTGTCTGGATGACAAAGCAGTCCCATTGACAAACAAAGTCTTAAATTTATTCAGAACTTTAGTCTCAAAGTCCTTCTCATAGGATACATAACCTGCAAGCAACCCCGCTTTATTTAAAACGAAAGAAAGTATAAAGCTATAAAGCTGAGAAGCAAACGTTTGTTTTAAGTATATACTTCGAGAGTTTCGTTGAGGCGTTGAGTTGTGGAGTTACAACTGTGTCTATTTTAACGGTAAGAAGCTCATTTTGAATAAAAATAGTTTATTACTTTGCCTGAAATATTGCATATGTTTTTGGCGTTATAAAACTAATATAAATATCTGACAGCGATTAAATAAAAAAATTGAGTTTAAGACATGATTAAAAACTATTGACATCGAGCGATTTACTTATTTTGTAATTTTTATCAAGCTTAAAATGAATGCCAAACATCCACTGGATACATTGACCAAGAAAGCTTTGTTATGGAAGTGCTCCTTGGAGGATAAAAATTTTGCTGACAAGCTTGATGAGGAAGACGAGATGTCTAGATTCCGGGACATGTTTTATTATCCTAAGAAAAGCAACCTTTACAGTGGTAAATTATTTTATTATAGTACATAATTCTTGCAATTAATTCAGGATTTTGTTATAAAAATTATTGTATGACACAGCATCATAATTACTAATGCGATCGAAATTAGCTGTACAAACTTTGTAAAAAAAAATCAAAGAAATGAGTTGAGGACTGAGGTTGTGCAGTTAACTTGGCAGTTAATTGAAAATTTAAAAAAACAAATGCCTTGGAAAATTGAACAACCAAATCTATGAACTTCCAAATTTTCTGATATTTTCATCTGGAACACATACATTGACCAGCATGTATTGTTAGTTTGTTTTTTTTAGACTACAATGTACAATGTAAAAGGACAGGTCTCATAGCTAAAACTTTTTGGTTTGTGATTATTAGCTGTGTTTGTGACACTAGACACATTGACAACTTTTTCTGGTCTTAAAACTAGAAAACAACTCTTTCAGCTGACTCAAAATTTGGCTTCTTCAAAAAATTCAAAAAATACAACTTTTCTAAAATTCATGAGCAATCCTACTAGGCTATGCACCCACTTTTTTAGAATATACCTATTTTCCTACAAAAACATATTATTTAGCATCATCTAGATATGCCACGGTGTCAAAACTTAAAAAAAAAAACAAAATGATACGAAACTTTGAACGATAGTTTTCAACTTTAACCAGCACTCCTTTTCGCTTTGAATATTTTAATGTTCATAACTTGTTTTATATTATTCTGACATTGTAATAATAACTGCAGTTGATGCAAAGCATGTCGCCGATCCAGAAGAAGAATGCATATATTTCTGTGGACATTCCCTTGGGCTCATGTCAAAAAAGACTGATCACTGCGTCAAGAGAGAACTGGAAAAATGGGGGAAAATGTTAGTTTTGTATTCTCTCGCATATTTTCATTTTTGATTAATTTTATTGTTTACTAGCTGGAGTTCCCGGCGATGCCCGGGGTTTTTAGAGTTTTTCTATCATTTTTCTCTCTTGCTTTCGTTTCCTTCCCCGCTTGCTCTACCGCTCCCGTTTCCGGTCGCTTTTTCGTTCCCGATTGCCTTCCCGTTCCCGGTCGCTTTTCCGTTTAGGCTCCCACTTGCTCTCCCGTTCCCGCTCGCTTTCCCGTTCTCGTTTTCGCTTGCTCTCGAAAGAGATAGTAGCATTTGAAGGTAAACATTATACACAGCGAATATTTCAAGTCTTGAATCGATTTGAGATCAATCATTGTACTACTGCATTAATTTATTATTTAGCAGATATGAATATAATAACTTGGACAGATATTTTTGACGCTAATTTACATTGTTTAGCTGAATAGGCTTTTTATAGCATCTATTATAGATCGTACTTTAGCAAACCTTTAATAAACTCTTCTTTATTTTTGAAATTTTGAAGCACTTTAGTCAGTTTGTTTGTTTTAGAGGAATTGAAGGTCACACAAAAGGAGATCTGCCATGGGCTTCGTGCGATGAACTATTGGTAGAATCCACTGCCAAACTTGTCGGTTTGTATTGTTAAAGTTATAGATAGATAAACACAAATATGTACCCTATTGTACACAATATGGACATATGCAATATGCACGTGTTTAAAACACGTTTATTTTTAAAACAAAAGTTTTAATATAATTCATGCATAAATGAACATATAGAAAGACCAGCAGATGCCACATCTTTACATGCACAGAAACTAACAAGTGAAGCAAAACAAAGTTTTTTTAAAAACACACTTTTATATTTTTACTACATAAACAACATACATATTAGCATTGACAATAAATAGTTCGACGAAAATATCACAAATAATTATTTAATTAAATTTTATCCAATCAATCCGAAAATTTGATAGAATGCATTGTTAATAAGTTTGGAGATATGTTTAAAAGTCTCTAGCTCATCGGGAAGTTAGTTTAAAATCGATTGCAAATTTTGACTACAGATCGACAGACAGAGAAGTCAAGTTAAGTGGAAACGTGTTAAAAGAATACGCATGCATAAAATTACACATGTATGAAAATTAAAGTGTATAGTAAAACACATGCATAAAGAAATGTGCATAAATTTAAGCGTGCTTAACACATATAAACACACATACTTGAATAAAAACACCTAGACAGCAAAACGTGTCTTAGTTTGCAACACTTACAAATTGATTTGGATTATTTTTTAATTAATTCAATTTATCTATCTAATACACGTCATGTTACTACGAATATTACTACCAACAATTTCTATTTGACACACCATTCAACTTTGAACGTACAAAAAACAAAGTCCATTCAATAAGTCACTCTTTTATGATATTAAACAGGAGCACTTTCGAAAGAGGTTGCCCTACTTAACTCCTTGACAGTTAATGAACATTTGCTTCTTGTTAGTTTATTTTCAGTTCATTTTTTGTAATATTTCTTATTAAAATTTTAATTTAAATTAAAATTTATTCAAATATTATAACAACTCAAATTGTACTTGTACATGCAGGTAACTTTCTATCAACCAACGAAAGAAAAATACAAAATATTGATGGAAAGCCAAGCATTTCCATCAGATCACTACTGTATCGAATCTCAAATAAGACAACGTGGACTTGATCCGAAAGAATGTATGATAGTTCTCAAACCAAGAAAGGTAAACAGAATGTGAACTGAAGTTTGAACTTTTGAACTTGTTGAGAATTTTCTAGTACGTTGTCTGCATGTTTTTTGTTCACGAAACGTTGGTAACTTATCAGTGAGTGGCTTCTGCCTCATTTCATTTAAATAACTTTAGTCATTTCACTTTTAAGTCCAGCCTGGTATTTAATTATCGATAGCAAATAAATAAAAAATTTGTGGTTTTCCAGATTAAAAAATGTTTATTCGATAACTTAAAGATTTGAACTTAAGACCAATCCTAGAATGTCGAAGTAGTAAATCGCTACGCAACAATATATTTCACAGTCTAGTGATAAACTGATTGAAATAAAAGATTGATTGTTTTGTGAACATAAGCTTAAAAACTTAAACATTTGAATTTATTCCAACAGGCAGAGCATACCATACGTCATAATGATAATTCATTTCATTACAAGAGGGAGAGCATACCATACGTCATAATGATAATTCATTTCATTACAAGAGGGAGAGCATACCATACGTCATAATGATAATTCATTTCATTACAACAGGGAGAGCATACCATACGTCATAATGATAATTCATTTCATTACAACAGGGAGAGCATACCATACGTCATAATGATAATTCATTTCATTACAACAGGGAGAGCATACCATACGTCATAATGATAATTCATTTCATTACAACAGGGAGAGCATACCATACGGCATGAAGATATTTTAGATGTAATCGAAAGAGAGGGCGACAAAATTGCAGTCATATTGTTTGGAGGAGTTCAATATTATACTGGCCAACTTTTCAACATGGCGGAAATTACTAAAGCTGGCCATGCCAAGGTAATTAAAGATAAATTAAAATTTATTATTAACACTTCAAAATATACAGACTAATTAGTCGATACTTAAAACATTACCATTGTATCCAGTTGAAGTTTAGTTCAACCAGATTTCATGCATATTTTAAAAATTTTCTCTTCTCAGAAAGTATGGTGGTACCAATTAGGTATGTTTAACTACTTGGATTATTACAAATAATTGGTTTAATTATTTGGCAATACTAAATAGAATACAAATAGTTTGTTAAATAGGACTTAAATTGGAAAATATCGTGCATGAATTGATAACTCGTCAATGCTGCGTTAGCTTCCTTCAACAGAAGTCTTTCCATGTTGCCAGCATTAAAACAGAATCTGGTTTTGCTGAAGATATATCGCCAGCTGTGCTAAATACACCATGGCTTGGCAGGCTTGTAGGTGGTGCAAAAAGTAGCGTCTAATAGAAAATCGTGGATGTTAGAATGTTCACGCTCTACCGATCCAACAGATTAGTGTCTCTTGGATCACACAGCTCTGCCAGACGGTTAACTTTTATTTCTACGGTGACACACACGTCTCTGTTATGTGCCCTAACAGATTGCAACAAAATCAAACACTACCAGAAATCTTTCTTTTTCTGTACTTTTGTTGGCAGCTGGTTGTCAGTTTTTGGAATAGCTGCATGCGGTTAGACTCTTCCAGTAGATGACGTATATGACGTTTGATTGGTATTGTGAAAGTTATTTAGCAGTCACAATTGTAATGTCGGTCCAGGCTTTTAATCACTGTGCAGTGGTTGACTGCTGTAGCTTGCATGCTTTAAAATGTTAGCAAGACAAGTTTTAGATTGTGACTCTGTGAGTTCGATGGCTATCACCTTGATGTATTAATCAGAAACGTGGTTTTGAAGATACAAAAAGATAACTTGATCAGATGTTAGTAACATGTAACTTTATAACAGCAGGCATCAGACGTCACCCGTTCATTGCTCGTATTTGGCTTGGCATCTGCTACTTGGACGAATAAGAATAGACTATTGACTATTTGGCTCCAAAGCGATTACATAAATTATTTTGATTCCGCCTTAATAGAAACCTTCAACAGTCATCTTGATACACCGCGAAATTTCAGCCATGTCATTATTACGTTTAAATAAATAAAAATAAATAAATAAACGCATGTTTTATATAGGGATGTTACGTGGGGTTTGATCTTGCTCATGCAGTTGGTAACGTTCCATTGAATCTACACGAATGGGATGTTGATTTTGCTTGCTGGTGTACCTACAAGGTATATATTTTGTTACCTCTTTCTTTCTTTTTCTCTCATTTTTATCTAAAAAGAAACTGTTATTTAATAAATTATGAAAAAAATAATATTTTGGGATAGTATCTCTGCTCCGGCGCTGGTGGGTTAGGAGGGATGTACATTAACGAAAAGTTTGAAAATCATAACATGCCTCAATTTCTTGGATGGTGGGGACACAAACAAGAGACGAGATTCCTCATGACGAATGGTTGAAAACTTTCAATTGAATATGTTATTTATTGATCTCATGTAAATTATAATAGCATAACATTTTTTTAAGCAAAATTAATATTTACACGGTTTTTTCAAACAACAATTATAGAAATGGACCTCATCCCCGGTCCGTTTGGCTATCGCATCAGTAACCCACCTGGATTACTTGCAGCAAGTCTCCAAGGAGGCTTACACGTTAGTATTTTTAACTTTTCAAACTCTCATTCAATTATTGCAAAGGTTGTTTCAAAATACTTTGAAACTTATTTCACTTTCTGTTAAAACCAGGTTTATGATCAGACTACAATGCAGGATTTCCGTCAAAAATCACTATTACTAACAAGTTATTTTGAATACCTACTGCTGAAAAAGTTCGGCAAAAACAGATCTGAAAAAACTTCTAGTAAGATGCCTGAAGAATATTACATTGACATAATCACTCCTTCTAACCCAGAGGAGAGAGGATGTCAGTTGTCATTAACTAGTTGCGAAGATGTTACTCTTCTTTATAAGAAGCTGTCAAGCAGGGGTGTTCTGGTATGTATCAAATTGTTATGCGATTTTTGCTAAGCTATATTAGTTTGAATTATAATTTACATTTTTTTATAGTTTGACAAAAGAGAACCAAATGTTCTTCGCCTGTCATTCAATCCTTTCTACAACACCTTCAATGAAATCTACAAGTTTATGAATATTTTAGAAGAATGCATCGAAGATATTTTCAGCAAGGAAAACTTAAATATTTAAAATGAAATTAGATTGGCTTTGATTATCGTGAATAAAATTCAAAATAAAAGATATGGTGATATGTAATGTTTTTATTATTTGTCTACAATTTTTTGTTTTATATTGTGTTTGCAAAATCTCTGAAAAAAACCTGCCATTAGTAAAACGTTTAATAGAAACTCAACAATTTAGATCAAAGCTATAAGTTTGTGCTGAGTTCTGTTGGACTCTAATAGCCAAATGACATTTTTTTTAATAAAAATTGTTTGCTGATAGCGTGCATTGAGGTAAACAAAAAAAGTTTTTTCCACTTAATGCATTACTGGTAGTAAAAAGTATAACAAAATACATCTATACTGACTCCACGGATAATCAAATTTATCTTGTTTTTTCTTGAAAAAGTCAATGTAATAAAGTTTTAGTTTTTCTTATCTTAGTTCTTTATGAACAAAATTTATTAAGAACCTAATCTGAAGAAACTAACAAATAAAAAAATACTATAAACTAATTACATGGGACACAAGAAACCAAATAAATTGCATATGTTATCTAATTATCACTAATCATTATACTGCAAAGGAAGAACATTATTAGACAGCTGTGTCGATACTGTCCATATATATATAGAATAGGTATATTGGCCTGTCTGTCGTTTAAGATGGCTTTTAGCTTGGCAGCCTAGAGGACCAAACATTACCAAACTAAAGATTTAAAAGGTACAACCATATAGTAACTAAATCAAATAATTTTTACTGAAGAAAAAACTTTTTATGTACAAAATAAATGTTTAATTTTATAGAAATTAAAAAACATTTAATAAAACTTCAGTTAAAATTGAATTGAATTGCAGTCTCTAGTTCAATGGTCTATTTATGTCTATATAAGGTTGCCTATGTTATCGGTGAATTATAATTATATATTTTTTGTTGGATATCGTGTTAAATTGCAGTAAAGCTCATATTAACTAGTTTTAAATATAACAAACAATTCGACGCTTTTTTGTTTCAAAAGTAGAAGTGGGTCAACTAGTATATATATATATATATATATATATATATATATATATATATATATATATATATATATATATATATATATATATATATATATATATATATATATATATATATATATATATATATATATATATATATATATATATATATATATATATATATATATATATATATATATATATATATATATATATATATACTAGTTGACCCAGCAAACGTTGTTTTGCCTTTTAAATTATTTTGGTTTTTTTACTAAGAGTTTAATGTACAAAATTATGACAATTAAAAAAATCAATCTCGAAAAGCAATCGAGTGTACAATGCCCGGGGTTTTTGAAAAATTTTCTATCGTTCTTCTCTCTTGCTCCCGTTTCCTTCCTCGCTTGCTCTACGTTCCCGTTTACTATCCCGTTCCGCTTGTTTTCACGTTCCGCTTGCTCTCCGGTCAATTTATCCTCAATGCAAAGTTTTATTTGGCAAGTGACGACAACTAAGTTGATATTTGATAAAAGTAATTTAGGTTATGACATTTGATTAAGTTACTTTGAAAGGAAACGGTACATTTGTAACAAAGATAAAAATAACACACACACACACACACACACACACACACACACACACACACACACACACACACACACACACACACACACACACACACACACACACACACACACACGCACACACATACATATATATATATATATATATATATGTGTGTGTGTGTGTGTGTGTGTGTGTGTGTGTGTGTGTGTGTGTGTGTGTGTGTGTGTGTGTGTGTCTGTCTATCAGTTGCATTTTCTTATAAAAAAGATATAATTACACCTTATTGTTTTTCCAAAATAACTTTTTTAATAATTTAAACAAAATATTTTAAATAGCCTAAGACCTACCCTCAGACATACCAAATGTACACAAAAAATTTCATAAAAATCGGTTTGGCCGTTTCGGAGGAGTACAATTTCAAACACTATGACACGAGATTTTTTATATATATATAGATATACAGGGTGGGCCAAAACAGTGAGACGAATCCCTGTTTTGTAATCAATTTTTCAACCACTTCTACAAATCCAATTAACTTAAAAATTTTCAAAAACATGTATTTCCGCTAACAAAAAATAAAGTCACTGTTAGAAAATCTAAAAAAAAGTTATAGTGCTATGTCAACTGTGATATATTGTGAACCAATTTTTATCAAAGCCATGATATTGATTACAAATTACTTTAAGCATTTAAAGTTTAATTATAATTTAATACTGTGGTGAAAATAATTAAAACAACAAATTACCAAAAAGTGCCAAAATACTACAGGTTGTTGATGAAACACACTCAATTTGCTTTGGTTTTTTATTCAAGTTACCAATTCAAAGTAATTTTCAAATTTATAATAAGATGAAATTAATAAATTTTAATTATGAGAAGCAATATTAAAATAAAAACATGAGTCAGCACATTTTTTCGATTTAAAAAAATTGTTTAAATCATTGCATTTAACACGTCTCTCAATATGCCTCTCAGAAATCGAACTGAAATAACTAGAAATTTCTTTTGTTTGATGTGAAGTATCAGGTTTGGTAATTGTGTTTCTGTGATTTCATAGAAAACACTATTGTATTAGCTGTATTATTTCAAAAAAAATAACAATAAACCATAAAAAGAAATATTCTTTTTCAGTGGTACTATGAACTGTTTATCTAAATAAATGTCAAAAAAGATTATTGTGTTAAAAAATTATCAGTTAAAAATAATAAAATTTGCATTTATATCTAGATTATATTTTTTGTTATCAAGGGAAGGTCTATATAAACAATCGTAAGTTTTCTGGCTTTCTGTTGTGAATTTATAGAAAAAAAATTGTTTTTTGGATCCAACCACTTTTAGAACTGAAATGAAGCTGTTTTTGATTTCCTGTCTTTTTATGGCACTTGCTGCAAGTGTTTCCATTCCATTGGAAAACTTCCAGCTTGATTTGGAAAAAGAATGGGCTTCTTTCAAAGAAAAATTTGGTGAGCTGTAAAAAATATTATTTTCATTTTATGTCTTTTTTACGCAAACAAAACATGTTTTTCAGCTCGCAATTTTGCTAATTTCAACGAGGAATCGGAGAAAAAAGCAATCTTTGCCAACAATTTGAAAGAAATAAAACTGCAAAACTATAAATACGCTCTGGGTTTGACATCTTTCACAATGGACATAAACAGATTGGCAGATATGGCAAGTATCAGTTTTTTCATCGTTTTAGTTAGAATAAATTTATGTAAATATATTTTCAAGGTTGTGAGTTATAATAAAATTTGGCACGTTTTGTTTTTAAACATAGCGTGTGAATGTCATCTAAAACTGATATCCGATTATACGAAGAACGCCGTAGTGTAATGGTGGTGGTGCTTATCATTTTATTCTGCCGTTACGGGTTCAAAACACAGTAGCGATGAGTGTAATTCCGTTGAGCAAGAATTTCATTTACACTGCTTACGCAACTTAGCATTTTATCCTTCACTGGTTGATGAATGAGTTACAGTTTCAAGACTGTGGATGCTAATGCTAGGTTCGGCTCGGCACATTCCGATTTTGGACACGTGCTGGTGGCAAAAAGAACGGTGTGATCCCACATGCACGAGCTGTTCCTGGCGCTGCTGAACGAGTTTCAGTTCAAAAGCGGCACTCTAATGCATTTACCTTTATCTTATCTGAATTTTATTTCACGGTAGCTGCACTCAAGAGTCAACATTTGTATAGGAAGAATCAAGTTTAAAATATTATTTTATATGTTTGACAGACAGGAGAAGAAATATCTAAACAATTGTGCGGTTACAAGGAGAATCCTAACTCACAGAAAACTGGAGTAGAGTTCAAGCGATCACCAAGTGCTCAACTCCCAGCATCGCTCGATTGGAGACAATCCGGATATGTCACTCCAGTTAAAGATCAGGTTATTGGAAAACCAACTAAAATGTCTTTATAAAAAATGTGAATTATTACTTAATGAATAAAAACAGTAGAAAATTAAAAGCAGAAAATAATTTTTTTAATATTATATTTATAAAGAAATGTGAAAAAATCTGTTTTAGGTTTACTTGGCTTAAACAACCAAAAAAATTTATTTTATCAAGTACTTGTTCATAACCGTGAAACAAACAAATAATACAAAGAAGACAGAGCTTATAAAAAAAAAAGATTTTTATTTTTATTTTAGGGAAGCTGTGGATCCTGTTGGGCTTTCAGTTCAGTAAGTTTTTCAATGTTCAATTATAAATGTGAATGCATTTCATTATTCAGTTAAATATATTTTGTTATAACTTATTTTTTAATTATTCAAATAACTTACAAAATGTAGTTGTTTTATTGGCTGTCACGACCGTGTTGAAAAATAGCGTGCATGAATGCCGATCCACAATGTATTATAGTTCGCGGTGCATGTCTTAAGTGTGTGCAGCGGTAGTTTCTAGTTTTGAATATTTGTTTTTGCGCGTAATAATTTCACCAGATTTGAACGTTTGCGCGGTAGCCTGCAATTTGTATATATAAAGGACGTTTTGAAATTTGAAAGGAAAAATTGCGCATGATTTCGTTAGAACTCGAACCTGTTGAACTCTGTCGTGTTATATTTGATATTATTTTGTGTTTTGGACATTTCTGATAATTAAAATAACTAGTTGTCGACGTGAAAGTATTTGACTTTGTTTTTGAACATCTAATCAAATCAAAGAATCATTTGAAATAGTTTGAAAGTTCTCCAGATGTTGCGACTATTGCAAAGGTGATAGTCGTGACAGTAACTATTAAACACGATTGATAGTCTATTAATAATTTATCTTCATAATGAAATTTTAATAATATATCGTTTTTTTTTCAATTTCGATCAAAGACTGGAGCGTTGGAAGGACAAGAGTTTAAGAAATCTGGCAAATTGTCTGGATTGAGTGAACAGAACTTGGTTGATTGTTCATGGAAATATGGAAACATGGGCTGTGGAGGTGGATGGATGCACCAAGCTTTTGACTACATCAGGGAAAATGGAGGAATCAACACTGGTGACATTTATCCATACGAAGCAAAAGTGTGTTGAAATTTATTTTATAAATTTTCAACCGCAGAAGTTTAATTGTTTTCAAATTGTCTGAATTTTTTTAATTAATTTATAAGTCAGTTATTAATCTGTTTTACGCATAAAAATAGTGGTTTTAAAGGTTTTTTTTAGAAAACCATTTTATATAACATTTGTACATCTTATTTCAAATGAATTTTTTATAATGTTCTTAAAATTTAATTTTTTTTTCAAAGAATAACCCATGCCGTTATATTGATGACAAAGCAAGCATCGGATCAGCTGTTTCCACTCACGTTTTCATTGAACAATACAGCGAGGCAGATTTGCAGGAAGCAGTTGCCACACAAGGACCAGTTGCTGTTGCCATTGATGCTTCACGAGTATTTTTCCACTACTACAAAACCGGTAAACAATGTTACATTATTGATTAAAAATTAGAAAATTAAAAAAATAACTTAATAATCAAACTGAGTTTGCCGGTAAGACAACAATTAATTTAATTATTTCTGCTAACAGCCACTTTTTGATTCAATTTTATAGAACGTTAACAAATACAATTTTACATCATAAAAAAGCATTTAAAAAACCGTCTTTCTTGGGCCCTAAAACGTATAACATAATATTCTTATAATTCATATACAACGAAAAACGTTTCGGGCTCATTATTTTTTAAAACTATTTGGTTTACTAAAGTGTTGATGTTGTAGCCTATAATGTGCCCGCAACGTTTTACGTTGTATATGAATTATAAGAATATTATTTTACAATTTTTGGGGCGAAAGAAAAACGTTGTTTTTTAAAAAATGTGTTTTTTATGATGTAAAAACTATTTTCTAATTTTTTGTTTTTGATGGGTGAAATTTGGTAAACTTTTAAGTTTTTTTGCTAAGTGCAAACCTTGAATTTAAAATCTTAGAACATTTTTACTTTTTTTCGCTAGGTGGTAATATATTATCAATCGGCTGCATATTTAAAAAATCACCATTGTATGGAATTTGCGGACAGACAAAATCTCAAACAGACAACTTATTGACCTAATATAAACGTTGTAAAAATAATCTTCAAATTTAAAAGTTCAACAGATTTAAAATTATATTTAACGTTTAAATAATAATTTAATGTCTTAAAATAATAGTTCATCTTTGAATGATAGTTTGATTTCAAGTTGAGCAAAGTAGATACATTTTCAAGTTTATATTTTATGGTATGACGTTGGGTTTTTTATAGGTGTCATGGATGATCTGGTTTGCAGTCAGACCAGACTAAACCACGCCGTTTTGGTGGTTGGATATGGAACTGAAGATAACAAAGACTACTGGCTTGTGAAGAACAGGTGAAATGAGTTTCACAAACTGCATATATAAATATACATGTTATTTTTTTTAATATAAACTCGTTGCACATAATATATATTTTGTTATAATTCAGTTGGGGAACATCATGGGGTGACCAAGGTTACATCAAGATGTCAAGAAACAAGAACAACCAGTGTGGTATTGCAAGCGCTGCCGTCTTTCCCGTTGTCTAACAAGGAACTGTTCGAACGCTCTGGGGAAATTCAATTTTAAACTCTAGCTGTTAAATACAAATGACAAATTAATTAAAATAAATTATTTTTATACATGATACTAAATTATTGAATTTGTTTAAAAAATAATTATACTGGATACTGGATATTGCGCGTGTGGATAAAGTGCGAATTCGGTTATAAAGCGGATTGGACGATGAATCCCAAATAAAAATGCACGCTGTGTCTTGTGATTCACTATAACGCGGATTGGATATAGCTCAAATTTAGCGTTGGACCCGAAAATCCGCGCAATATCGAGGGTCCAGTGTACTATGACAAAAGTTGAATTATATTTATAAATATATGTAAATAATGACATAAATAAATGGAATAGTCAACAATATGTAACTGGAAGTCATTTGGTCATTTTTGATGCGAGTTTTAGGGCAACGTTCAAATATATTGTTAAATAATTGTCAGCAAGTGGTGTAACAAACCCTGGCGCCATGTTTTTTTTACAAATTCAATGTTGTAACTATTTATAAAATTAACCCAGTAAATTCGGAGATTTGCATTTTCTTGTAAACCTATTTTCTTCCGTGGCCAATTTATTAACTTGAGATACATTGGCCTAATTTGCCTGCGCGTCTCAGCTGTACGATTCCCTATACAGTGCATGACGATGAACATCAATTACATAATCGCCGTTTATCTTAACACAACAAAATTAATTTGATTACAAAAACACGTAAAACGTCTGTTTCACTATAACTAAATTTTTGTTTAGATATAAACACAAGCCCTAATGAAAATACCTGAAAAACTCTAATTTTTTTATTTTGGCTTGAATTTTCCAGAATAATAAAAAATAGAAAATCAAGATAAATATATGAAAAGTTGCGAGATTCCAGTGTCTTATGGTATTAACTATCCATAAATACAAACAGTGATGCTGTTTGGCACAGTAAAAAAATATAAGAAAGCATAGAAGTAATGATGATAATCGGCAACGGTATGCGGTAGAGGGTTAAATATTAAAAAATACAAATATATGGATTACTAAAAAATAGAATGAGAAATCAAATTAGTGTAATTTGATTCAAGCGTTAAAATAATAAGAAAAAACAATTTAAATTAAAAAATTAAAAACATGCTGTTACAAAATGCTCTTAAAGAAAAAAGTTTAATGAATATTTCCAAATTTGAAAAACGTTTAATAAATATTTCAAAATTTTGAAAAACGTTTAATAAAAATGTCAACATTTTAAATCAAAATTTTTTTTTGTACTGAGTTCTGTTGGACTCTAATAGCCACGTGAAATAGTTTTCTTCAAATAAAAATTGTTTGCTGATAGATGCATCGAGGATAACAAAAAAAGTTTTTTTTTCTACTTGATGCAATACTGGTAGCAAAAAGTATAACAAAAACATCTATATTATCTTAAATGATTCTACGGTTAATCGAATTTATCTTGTTTTTTATTGAAAAAGTCATTGTAATTAGATTTTAAAATTTTTATCGTAGTTCTTTATGACCAAAATTATTTAAAACCTAATCTGAAGAAACTAATAAATCGAAAAATAAATAAAATACTATAAACAAGTAACATGGGACACAATAAGTTAAATAAATTGCCTATGTTTTTTTATAATAGTTCATAGTCCAGGTGTTTCAAGACTGAAATGGTTTTATGTAGGAAGCACCTATGTTCTTCCTGTTGTGGATCATAGTTTGATCCTTTTAACTTTTCTCTCCTACTTTCTCCAGACTTGGGACTGGCTTGTAAAAGCAAGACGAAGTTATTGCCTATTTTATCGAATAGTCATTAATATAAGTATACTGCAAAAGAAATAAATAATTAGATAGTTGTGTTATGACATGTGGTTAAGGTGAAGTATATACTGGCGCAAGTTGTCAATTAATAAAAAATAATAATAATAAAATCAGACAAATATAAATAAGAAAGCAAACAGGAGCGGGAGAGCGACCGGGAGCGGGAGAGCGACCGTGAGCGGGAGAGCGATCGGTAACAGGTTAGCGACCAAGAAACGGAGAGCAAACGGTAACGGAAAAGCGACCGGGAACGGGAGAGCAAACGGAGAGAGAAAAATAATAGAAAAACCTCTAAAACCCCGGCAACGTCGGGTACCCCGCTAGTTTAAAATACAATGAAGCTTAATAAATAAAAACATTCACTTAGTTTTGTTAAGTTTTTGGAATAGTACCAAATTTGAAAATTGGTAGATAATATCAAATTGACATTACTGATCCAAATTGTAAAAAATAAATCATATGATAATTATCTAACAAAAAAGTAAAGTCATAAAAACTTAAAGTTTGAATAAATATACAAAGTTGTGTGCCTACTTACCACAATAAAACCTAACTACCACAATAATCAGATTTGTGATAATTATTTATTGCATCATTTGTAAAAGAATTTTTGTTAAATATATTAGTCATTTATAGTAGCAGAACTGAAAAGAGTGATAACTAAATTAATCATAAGCTTTAGAAAAAAACTAGGAGTGAGAGTGCAAAATAGTAGTAGACCTTTAAAACAGTGTGCAGAAACAACAAAACAATCTTAAACAAGTAAGGGAAAAATGAGATTTTTAACACAAACTTATATTTCAGATACACTTTATTTAAAAATATGGAAAATATTCAAATTAATTTTTTTTAATTGAATCATGTAATGTCATCCAATATAAAGCTATGCTGAAAGTTTCAGCTTCCTAGCTAGTCAAAAAGCTGGTTAAATTTTACTTGCAAGATTAGCGTACAGAGAAAATACCACACACACACAGAGTCTGTAACCTCAATAAGTTTGTAAAAATGGTTGAAAAAATAATAATGAGCAGAAATTAAAACATTAATATTTATTACAATACAGCATAGTTTTGTATGCTGTTTTAGTTTGAAAAACAGCATTTCAAGCAGATATTACTTCCAGACAAAACTATGTGATCGAAAAAAATTAGAGTGCTCTGCTATCTGTGATATAATATAAACAGATTTCTAGCAAAACCATACAATTGATTACAAATTAAATTAAACATTTGAAGCTTATTGTTTGACAAACTTCAAAAATATTCAAAATACTATTAAAATTTGATTTTGTCTTTAACTGTAGTGAAAAATAATTAAAATAATAAATTATCAAAATTTGACAAAGCACAATTAAAAAAACTACAGGTTATTAATGAAACACATTTAATTTGTTTTGGTTTTTTAATCAAGTTAACAATTTAAAATTTATAATAAAATAACATTAATTAGTTTTAATTATGAAGAGCAATACGGAAATAACTATACGAGTCAACGTATTTTTTTGATCTTGAATTTTTTTTTCAAATCTTTGCGATTCAATACGTCTATCAACATGCCTCTTTGAAATCAAACTGAGTTAAATAGAAATTTCTTTTGTTTGACGTAAAGTACCAGATTTGTGATTTATGATTTTGTGATTTTAAAGAGAACACCATTGTATTAGCTGTATTATTTCAAAAAAGATAACGATAAACCATAAAAAGAAATTTTTTCTTTCAGTTGTACTATGAACTGTTTATCTAAATTAATGTCAAAAAAGATCATTGTGTTGCAAAATTATCAGTTAGAGATAAAAAAATTGGGATTTATACTTAGTTTATATCTTATTTGTTATCAAGGGAAGGTCTATATAAACAATCGTAAGTTAACTGGTTTTCAGTGGTAAATTCATAGAAAAAAATTGTTTTTTGGATCCATCCACCTTTACAACTGAAATGAAGCTGTTTTTGATTTCCTGTCTTTTTATGGCACTTGCTGCAAGTGTTTCCATTCCATTGGAAAACTTCCAGCTTGATTTGGAAAAAGAATGGGCTTCTTTCAAAGAAAAATTTGGTGAGTTGTAAAAAAATATTTTCATTTCTTGTAATTTTTATGCAAATAAAACATATTTTTCAGCTCGCAATTTTGCTAATTTCAACGAGGAATCGGAGAGAAAAGCAATCTTTGCCAACAATTTGAAAGAAATGAAACTGCAAAACTATAAATACGCCCTGGGTTTGACATCTTTCACAATGGACATTAACAGATTGGCAGATATGGCAAGTATCAGTGTTTTAAAGTTTGAATTAGAAAACAATTGAGTAAAAAAAAAATTAAGGCTGTGATTAATAATAAAATTTGGTTGAGTCTGGCGCTACTGAACATGTTTCAGTTCAAAAGCGGCACTCTAATGCATTTACCTTTATCTTAATTTTATTTCACGGTAGCTGCATTCAAGAGTAACATTTGTATCGGAAGAATTAAGTTTAAATATTGTTTTATATGCTTAACAGACAGGAGAAGAAATATCTAAGCAATTGTGCGGTTACAAGGAGGATCCTAGCTCACAGAAAACTGGAGTAGAGTTCAAGAGATCACCAAGTGCTCAACTCCCAGCATCGCTCGATTGGAGACAATCTGGATATGTCACTCCAGTTAAAGATCAGGTTATTGGAAAAATAAAATAAAATTTTACTATCGAAAAAAATTTAAGTATAATTTATTGAATAAAAACCGTAGAAAATTACAAGCAGAAAATAATTTTTAATATTATATTTATAAATAAATTTAATTAAATTTGTTTTGATTTCAATTTGCTTAAACAGCAAAAAAATAATTTTAATCTATTAAAATTATGTTTATAACCATGAAACAAGCAAACAACACTTAGATGAAAAAGTTTATAAAATACATGTTTTTTATAATTTTAGGGAAGCTGTGGATCCTGCTGGGCTTTCAGTTCAGTAAGTTTTCTAATGTTCAATTATAAATGTAAAAGTTTTCCATTATTCAGTTAAATATTATTTTTGTAGCTTATTTTCTAATTAATTGAATAATTTACAAAATATTGTTTTTTTTATATAAATAAAGTCCATTAAATAAAAATAATTGCAATATATAGTCTATAAATAAGATACCTTCATAATAAAATTTAAATAAACATTTAATAATACAATATCGTTTTTTTTTTTCAATTTCGATCAAATACTGGAGCGTTGGAAGGACAAGAGTTTAAGAAATCTGGCAAATTGTCTGGATTGAGTGAACAGAACTTGGTTGATTGTTCATGGAAATATGGAAACATGGGCTGTGGAGGTGGATGGATGCACCAAGCTTTTGACTACATCAGAGAAAATGGAGGAATCAACACTGGTGACATTTATCCATACGAAGCGAGAGTATGTTGAAATTTATCTTTTGTTTATAATTTTTACGTTAGTTGTTGATTTGTTTTATGCATCAAAAATAGAGAGCTTAAAATTTTTTTTTTTGGAAAAAACAATAGTTCAGATAACATTTTGCATTTTAATTAAAATGAATTCTTAATAATAAATTTAATATATGTTTTCAAAGAATGGCAGATGCCGTTATATTGATGACAAAGCATCCATCGGATCAGCTGTTTCCACTCACGTTTTCATTGAAAAATACAGCGAGGCAGATTTACAAGAAGCAGTTGCCACACAAGGACCAGTTGCTGTTGCCATTGATGCTTCACGATCATCTTTCCATTACTACAAAACCGGTTAGAAGTCTCACTTTATTGATTTATAATAGATAAACATTTAAAAATTTAAAAAAACCTAATTAATTTGAGTTTGCAGATAAAGCAACAATTAGTATAATTATTTTTGCAAACTGCCGCTTATTTGATACAATTTCATAGAACGTTAAGAAATAAAAATTATTTTTGAATATAACCGTTAAACAGATTTAAAATTATATTTAACGTTTAAATAATAGTTTAATGTTTTAAAATAATAGTTCATGTTTGAATGATAGTTTGATTTCAAGTTGAGCAAAGTAGATAATTTTTGTAAGTCTACATGTCATGATATGACGTTGTTTCCTTCATAGGTGTTATGGATGATCCACTTTGCAGCCAAACCAGACTGAGTCACGCCGTTTTGGTGGTTGGATATGGAACTGAAAATAACAAAGACTACTGGCTTGTGAAGAACAGGTGAAATGAATTTCACGAACTGCAAATATAAATACACATGTTATTTTTTTTTTAATTTGAACTTATTGCATTTTTATTTTAATTCAGTTGGGGTACATCATGGGGTGACCAAGGTTACATCAAGATGTCAAGAAACAAGAACAACCAGTGTGGTATTGCAAGCGCTGCCGTCTTTCCCGTTGTCTAACAAGGAACTGTTCGAACGCTCTGGAAAAAATCAAATTTAAACTATATCTGTTAAATACGAGTGACAAATTAATTAAAATAAATTATTTTTATATATGATACTAAATTATTGAATTTGTTTAAAAAATAATTATACTGGATACTGGATATTGCGCGTGTGGATAAAGTGCGAATTCGGTTATAAAGCGGATTGGACGATGAATCCCAAATAAAAATGCACGCTGTGTCTTGTGATTCACTATAACGCGGATTGGATATAGCTCAAATTTAGCGTTGGACCCGAAAATCCGCGCAATATCGAGGGTCCAGTGTACTATGACAAAAGTTGAATTATATTTATAAATATATGTAAATAATGACATAAATAAATGGAATAGTCAACAATATGTAACTGGAAGTCATTTGGTCATTTTTGATGCGAGTTTTAGGGCAACGTTCAAATATATTGTTAAATAATTGTCAGCAAGTGGTGTAACAAACCCTGGCGCCATGTTTTTTTTACAAATTCAATGTTGTAACTATTTATAAAATTAACCCAGTAAATTCGGAGATTTGCATTTTCTTGTAAACCTATTTTCTTCCGTGGCCAATTTATTAACTTGAGATACATTGGCCTAATTTGCCTGCGCGTCTCAGCTGTACGATTCCCTATACAGTGCATGACGATGAACATCAATTACATAATCGCCGTTTATCTTAACACAACAAAATTAATTTGATTACAAAAACACGTAAAACGTCTGTTTCACTATAACTAAATTTTTGTTTAGATATAAACACAAGCCCTAATGAAAATACCTGAAAAACTCTAATTTTTTTATTTTGGCTTGAATTTTCCAGAATAATAAAAAATAGAAAATCAAGATAAATATATGAAAAGTTGCGAGATTCCAGTGTCTTATGGTATTAACTATCCATAAATACAAACAGTGATGCTGTTTGGCACAGTAAAAAAATATAAGAAAGCATAGAAGTAATGATGATAATCGGCAACGGTATGCGGTAGAGGGTTAAATATTAAAAAATACAAATATATGGATTACTAAAAAATAGAATGAGAAATCAAATTAGTGTAATTTGATTCAAGCGTTAAAATAATAAGAAAAAACAATTTAAATTAAAAAATTAAAAACATGCTGTTACAAAATGCTCTTAAAGAAAAAAGTTTAATGAATATTTCCAAATTTGAAAAACGTTTAATAAATATTTCAAAATTTTGAAAAACGTTTAATAAAAATGTCAACATTTTAAATCAAAATTTTTTTTTGTACTGAGTTCTGTTGGACTCTAATAGCCACGTGAAATAGTTTTCTTCAAATAAAAATTGTTTGCTGATAGATGCATCGAGGATAACAAAAAAAGTTTTTTTTTCTACTTGATGCAATACTGGTAGCAAAAAGTATAACAAAAACATCTATATTATCTTAAATGATTCTACGGTTAATCGAATTTATCTTGTTTTTTATTGAAAAAGTCATTGTAATTAGATTTTAAAATTTTTATCGTAGTTCTTTATGACCAAAATTATTTAAAACCTAATCTGAAGAAACTAATAAATCGAAAAATAAATAAAATACTATAAACAAGTAACATGGGACACAATAAGTTAAATAAATTGCCTATGTTTTTTTATAATAGTTCATAGTCCAGGTGTTTCAAGACTGAAATGGTTTTATGTAGGAAGCACCTATGTTCTTCCTGTTGTGGATCATAGTTTGATCCTTTTAACTTTTCTCTCCTACTTTCTCCAGACTTGGGACTGGCTTGTAAAAGCAAGACGAAGTTATTGCCTATTTTATCGAATAGTCATTAATATAAGTATACTGCAAAAGAAATAAATAATTAGATAGTTGTGTTATGACATGTGGTTAAGGTGAAGTATATACTGGCGCAAGTTGTCAATTAATAAAAAATAATAATAATAAAATCAGACAAATATAAATAAGAAAGCAAACAGGAGCGGGAGAGCGACCGGGAGCGGGAGAGCGACCGTGAGCGGGAGAGCGATCGGTAACAGGTTAGCGACCAAGAAACGGAGAGCAAACGGTAACGGAAAAGCGACCGGGAACGGGAGAGCAAACGGAGAGAGAAAAATAATAGAAAAACCTCTAAAACCCCGGCAACGTCGGGTACCCCGCTAGTTTAAAATAAAATGAAGCTTAATAAATAAAAACATTCACTTAGTTTTGTTAAGTTTTTGGAATAGTACCAAATTTGAAAATTGGTAGATAATATCAAATTGACATTACTGATCCAAATTGTAAAAAATAAATCATATGATAATTATCTAACAAAAAAGTAAAGTCATAAAAACTTAAAGTTTGAATAAATATACAAAGTTGTGTGCCTACTTACCACAATAAAACCTAACTACCACAATAATCAGATTTGTGATAATTATTTATTGCATCATTTGTAAAAGAATTTTTGTTAAATATATTAGTCATTTATAGTAGCAGAACTGAAAAGAGTGATAACTAAATTAATCATAAGCTTTAGAAAAAAACTAGGAGTGAGAGTGCAAAATAGTAGTAGACCTTTAAAACAGTGTGCAGAAACAACAAAACAATCTTAAACAAGTAAGGGAAAAATGAGATTTTTAACACAAACTTATATTTCAGATACACTTTATTTAAAAATATGGAAAATATTCAAATTAATTTTTTTTAATTGAATCATGTAATGTCATCCAATATAAAGCTATGCTGAAAGTTTCAGCTTCCTAGCTAGTCAAAAAGCTGGTTAAATTTTACTTGCAAGATTAGCGTACAGAGAAAATACCACACACACACAGAGTCTGTAACCTCAATAAGTTTGTAAAAATGGTTGAAAAAATAATAATGAGCAGAAATTAAAACATTAATATTTATTACAATACAGCATAGTTTTGTATGCTGTTTTAGTTTGAAAAACAGCATTTCAAGCAGATATTACTTCCAGACAAAACTATGTGATCGAAAAAAATTAGAGTGCTCTGCTATCTGTGATATAATATAAACAGATTTCTAGCAAAACCATACAATTGATTACAAATTAAATTAAACATTTGAAGCTTATTGTTTGACAAACTTCAAAAATATTCAAAATACTATTAAAATTTGATTTTGTCTTTAACTGTAGTGAAAAATAATTAAAATAATAAATTATCAAAATTTGACAAAGCACAATTAAAAAAACTACAGGTTATTAATGAAACACATTTAATTTGTTTTGGTTTTTTAATCAAGTTAACAATTTAAAATTTATAATAAAATAACATTAATTAGTTTTAATTATGAAGAGCAATACGGAAATAACTATACGAGTCAACGTATTTTTTTGATCTTGAATTTTTTTTTCAAATCTTTGCGATTCAATACGTCTATCAACATGCCTCTTTGAAATCAAACTGAGTTAAATAGAAATTTCTTTTGTTTGACGTAAAGTACCAGATTTGTGATTTATGATTTTGTGATTTTAAAGAGAACACCATTGTATTAGCTGTATTATTTCAAAAAAGATAACGATAAACCATAAAAAGAAATTTTTTCTTTCAGTTGTACTATGAACTGTTTATCTAAATTAATGTCAAAAAAGATCATTGTGTTGCAAAATTATCAGTTAGAGATAAAAAAATTGGGATTTATACTTAGTTTATATCTTATTTGTTATCAAGGGAAGGTCTATATAAACAATCGTAAGTTAACTGGTTTTCAGTGGTAAATTCATAGAAAAAAATTGTTTTTTGGATCCATCCACCTTTACAACTGAAATGAAGCTGTTTTTGATTTCCTGTCTTTTTATGGCACTTGCTGCAAGTGTTTCCATTCCATTGGAAAACTTCCAGCTTGATTTGGAAAAAGAATGGGCTTCTTTCAAAGAAAAATTTGGTGAGTTGTAAAAAAATATTTTCATTTCTTGTAATTTTTATGCAAATAAAACATATTTTTCAGCTCGCAATTTTGCTAATTTCAACGAGGAATCGGAGAGAAAAGCAATCTTTGCCAACAATTTGAAAGAAATGAAACTGCAAAACTATAAATACGCCCTGGGTTTGACATCTTTCACAATGGACATTAACAGATTGGCAGATATGGCAAGTATCAGTGTTTTAAAGTTTGAATTAGAAAACAATTGAGTAAAAAAAAAATTAAGGCTGTGATTAATAATAAAATTTGGTTGAGTCTGGCGCTACTGAAC
This sequence comes from Erpobdella octoculata, assembly GCA_963978895.1. NCBI lineage: Eukaryota > Metazoa > Annelida > Clitellata > Hirudinida > Erpobdellidae > Erpobdella > Erpobdella octoculata. The sequence continues at coordinate 23,349,237 of OZ022244.1, forward strand.
ATGTTTCAGTTCAAAAGCGGCACTCTAATGCATTTACCTTTATCTTAATTTTATTTCACGGTAGCTGCATTCAAGAGTAACATTTGTATCGGAAGAATTAAGTTTAAATATTGTTTTATATGCTTAACAGACAGGAGAAGAAATATCTAAGCAATTGTGCGGTTACAAGGAGGATCCTAGCTCACAGAAAACTGGAGTAGAGTTCAAGAGATCACCAAGTGCTCAACTCCCAGCATCGCTCGATTGGAGACAATCTGGATATGTCACTCCAGTTAAAGATCAGGTTATTGGAAAAATAAAATAAAATTTTACTATCGAAAAAAATTTAAGTATAATTTATTGAATAAAAACCGTAGAAAATTACAAGCAGAAAATAATTTTTAATATTATATTTATAAATAAATTTAATTAAATTTGTTTTGATTTCAATTTGCTTAAACAGCAAAAAAATAATTTTAATCTATTAAAATTATGTTTATAACCATGAAACAAGCAAACAACACTTAGATGAAAAAGTTTATAAAATACATGTTTTTTATAATTTTAGGGAAGCTGTGGATCCTGCTGGGCTTTCAGTTCAGTAAGTTTTCTAATGTTCAATTATAAATGTAAAAGTTTTCCATTATTCAGTTAAATATTATTTTTGTAGCTTATTTTCTAATTAATTGAATAATTTACAAAATATTGTTTTTTTTATATAAATAAAGTCCATTAAATAAAAATAATTGCAATATATAGTCTATAAATAAGATACCTTCATAATAAAATTTAAATAAACATTTAATAATACAATATCGTTTTTTTTTTTCAATTTCGATCAAAGACTGGAGCGTTGGAAGGACAAGAGTTTAAGAAATCTGGCAAATTGTCTGGATTGAGTGAACAGAACTTGGTTGATTGTTCATGGAAATATGGAAACATGGGCTGTGGAGGTGGATGGATGCACCAAGCTTTTGACTACATCAGAGAAAATGGAGGAATCAACACTGGTGACATTTATCCATACGAAGCGAGAGTATGTTGAAATTTATCTTTTGTTTATAATTTTTACGTTAGTTGTTGATTTGTTTTATGCATCAAAAATAGAGAGCTTAAAATTTTTTTTTTTGGAAAAAACAATAGTTCAGATAACATTTTGCATTTTAATTAAAATGAATTCTTAATAATAAATTTAATATATGTTTTCAAAGAATGGCAGATGCCGTTATATTGATGACAAAGCATCCATCGGATCAGCTGTTTCCACTCACGTTTTCATTGAAAAATACAGCGAGGCAGATTTACAAGAAGCAGTTGCCACACAAGGACCAGTTGCTGTTGCCATTGATGCTTCACGATCATCTTTCCATTACTACAAAACCGGTTAGAAGTCTCACTTTATTGATTTATAATAGATAAACATTTAAAAATTTAAAAAAACCTAATTAATTTGAGTTTGCAGATAAAGCAACAATTAGTATAATTATTTTTGCAAACTGCCGCTTATTTGATACAATTTCATAGAACGTTAAGAAATAAAAATTATTTTTGAATATAACCGTTAAACAGATTTAAAATTATATTTAACGTTTAAATAATAGTTTAATGTTTTAAAATAATAGTTCATGTTTGAATGATAGTTTGATTTCAAGTTGAGCAAAGTAGATAATTTTTGTAAGTCTACATGTCATGATATGACGTTGTTTCCTTCATAGGTGTTATGGATGATCCACTTTGCAGCCAAACCAGACTGAGTCACGCCGTTTTGGTGGTTGGATATGGAACTGAAAATAACAAAGACTACTGGCTTGTGAAGAACAGGTGAAATGAATTTCACGAACTGCAAATATAAATACACATGTTATTTTTTTTTTAATTTGAACTTATTGCATTTTTATTTTAATTCAGTTGGGGTACATCATGGGGTGACCAAGGTTACATCAAGATGTCAAGAAACAAGAACAACCAGTGTGGTATTGCAAGCGCTGCCGTCTTTCCCGTTGTCTAACAAGGAACTGTTCGAACGCTCTGGAAAAAATCAAATTTAAACTATATCTGTTAAATACGAGTGACAAATTAATTAAAATAAATTATTTTTATATATGATACTAAATTATTGAATTTGTTTAAAAAATAATTATACTGGATACTGGATATTGCGCGTGTGGATAAAGTGCGAATTCGGTTATAAAGCGGATTGGACGATGAATCCCAAATATAAAATGCACGCTATGTCTTGTGATTCACTATAACGCGGATTGGATATAGCGCGAATTTAGCGTTGGACTCGAAAATCCGCGTAATATCGAGGGTCCAGTGTACTATGACAATAGTTGAATAATATTAATAAATACATGTAATTAATGACATAAATAAATGGAATAGTCAACAATATGTAACTGGAAGTCATTTGGTTGTTTTTGATGTTGTACAAATTGAACGAGTTGTACAAATTGAACAAGTTTTAAGGCGAAGTTTAAATACATTGTCAAATAATTGTCAGAAAGTGGCGTAAAGAACCCTTGCGCTGTTAAACATTAAAAAATACAAGTACTTGGATTACTAAAAAATAGATTGAAAAATCAAATGAGAATAATTTGAATCAAGCATAAAAATAATAATAAAAAAAAGCTTAGCACCAGAGAAATTTTTCAAACGGCCTAGAAATTGTAACTTCTGATAAAAATTTGATTTTAAAAAATTAAAAAAATGCTGTTAAGAAATGCTCTAAAAAAGACAAAATTTTAGAGCAAAATCGTATCGCACAAATATTTTTCTTGGCTATGACCTTGAACGTTTTTGTCATTATTATAACAGTGTACATTTACAAACATCCACAGCCATACCTGGACATCCTAATAAGTAAAAGTGTAAAAAGAACATCATAAAGTCGAGAAAAAATTAACATACAGACAAATTATACATTGTATTCTCCTGTTAATTGTTAATGTAATGCTCTAGAGTCAGAAGCGTCATTTCAGCATTTTGTTGGGGGTTAAACTTTTTCAGGTACCCAAAAAATATTTCTTTTACTAGATTCTTCACCTCCAAAAATAGCTGATGACTGACTGTATGTGGGGTGAGGAGTAGTCGAAAAATGTTTTAAAACTCTGTTCACTTTTGGCTACAAAATATTAAATGATCGGTCGTAGGAGGAGGGGGTAGTCAGAAGTAAAGTTTCTAAAAAAATTATATAACTTCCTTTTTGTTTTATAATGAAAAAAAATATTTTTAGAAACCATTGGAGGACAACAGCCAAATGACGCCCCTAACTGTTTTTCTAGTAAAATTGTAAGAAATAATATGTAGGTTTTTGGGCAAAAGCACCAGTGTTTTCGTTCGAACTAAAACAGATGTTCTATCATGCCCTGGGCCTTGAAGTCGATCAAAATATTTAGTTAGCAGTTTTTGCTATAGCTATTTATTTTAATTGTCGTTTATTATATTTTCCCCGCTGAACTTAAAACTGTTTTCTTATTTTGGTCCCTTTCTCTACAATTTTGTTCACTTTTCTCACTACGTTTTTGTCTCTTATTTCTTTCTGCCAAAACGACCTGGTCGTATAAAGCGCTATATAAATTAGCACATTATTTCCAACACAGTTCCAACACACAACACTCCTCTGCTTGCATAAAATTTTCTTTAATTTTGATTGTGCCAGATTATTGTGTGACCAGTGGCGGCCTGCCAGGAATTGTTGTGGCATGGCACTCGGACATTTTATTAGTATTTTTTGCATTTGACGACAGTTTCATTTGCACGTTTGCTAGTGACCAAGAAAAATACCAACAAAAATTATAGTGACAACTTTTTCAAAGTCGAAGTAGTTCTTTTTTGGCCAATAGTCATCTTTATCGTCATTAATATGTCAAATAAAAAGGCCGCTTTTTGTTGCACAAGGGTTTTATATCATTCCGTTCAACTATCATAGTGTATACATTTATACATTCATAACTGAAGCTGCGCCACCACACACATATTCCTCAAAAGAGGACAGCAGCATGCAACAACGTAATTATAATTAATAAGTTCAAGTTGTAAGTTTTTCTATAGCGTTAAAAGTTTTTTTTTAAATTTTACCTAGAATAAACTTGAACTTTGATTGGATTAATACAAAACAAAAAGAAAAAATAAGAAAAAAAACCAAAGGACGCCGCAGAAATATTACGATGGAGAATAAGTGGTGGTTATTGTCAAGTAATTCAGTTCACAAAAACTGAATTAATTATTGTTTGATGAATTTCATTATTGTTTGCTATGTAAAGACTTTTTAGACTGTTTACTGATCAACAAATGTGTTAGCTACTTGAGAGAACAATTGACTTGTTTTCTGACAACTTAGCTCTTTACATATACGATAACGTCATTTTTAACTGCTATTTTTTACAGTTTTCTGAAAGTTGAATAATCAATTTAGACTAATAAAATTATATTTCATTAGATCAGAAGCATGCAATATATCTTTTCTTTCTCAAACGTCATTAAATAATTAATTTATTTAATAATTAATTTAGGTTAATAAAATTATATTTCATCAGATCAGGAGCATACAATATATCTTTTCTTTCTCAAACGTCATTAAATAATTAATTTATTAAATAATTAATTTAGACTAATAAAATTACATTTCATTAGATCAGAAGCATGCAATATATTTTTTCTTTCTCAAACGTCATTAAATAATTAATTTATTAAATAATTAATTTAGACTAATAAAATTACATTTCATCAGATCAGGAGCATGCAATATATCTTTTCTTTCTCAAACGTCATTAAATAATTAATTTATTAAATAATTAATTTAGACTAATAAAATTATATTTCATCAGATCAGGAGCATGCAATATATTTTTTCTTTCTCAAACGTCCAGGGTTTTTTATTTATATTTGAACGAATTTCAAATGCACAATCAGAATACTTTTCAATCAAATTTTGGTTTTTATGATAAAATTGAGGCATGCATAAAAAATTAAATAACGTTTGTTATGTTGTTCGTTATAATGTTGTTCGTTATATTTATTGATTGATTAAAACAAAAATAACTAGGATTAAACTTTCCAATCAACTTTTCATTATTTGGAGCAAACTACCAAAGATGTTTTGATATAACAAAATATTCCTCGTACAGCACTCGATTAAATTTTTATTTTAAAAGTTTAACAGATAATCCAAACCAATAGTAAAAAAATATTATAATGTACAAATATGTCAAGTATTAAAAAGACCATTGAAATGATAAGAAACTTCAATGACTAAAAAATCAAAACTTCAAATATGATTAGTTTCTTTATTGAAGCCTACTTGGGATAAAGAATAACGATCTTTACACCCACAATAGAACCACTAAGTACAAAGCCCACATATCATTATCTATTATGGCTTGAAGCCGGGCACGATTTATATAAAAAGCGACTTATTCGGTTTGACTGTTAACTTTCAGAATCAAAATGAAACTGATATTGGTCACGTGTCTCTTTGCGGTACTTGCAGCAAGTCTTTCAATTCCACTCGATAACATCGAGTTGGATTTGGAGAACGAATGGGCGTCTTTCAAAAAAGAATTTGGTAAGATCAACAACTATAAAACATAACCCAGCATAACAATTTTATTATAGTTAATAAGAAATTAAATGACTGTAATACTCATTACTAGTTAGAGCTAAAAATGACATAAACGTTGTTTTTAAAGCGATCAATAATAATCTTTTACTTATAAACTTTTATTTAAACTTTGAAAATCTCAACTGATGCAAAATTTGATTGACAGCTCGAGTATACAAGGATGCCGCTGAAGAATTAAAGAGAAAAGCAATTTTTGCTGACAAATTGAAAGAACTGAAAGTTCACAATTACCAGCATTCACTCGGTTTGACTTCCTTCACGATGGGAGTAAATCATCTTTCGGATATGGTAAAATTTATTTTTTTTTGTTTCATTGAAATTTTGTACGAATAAAATTGTGTTGTTTTCAAACGTGTGACAGACATCAGAAGAAATTGCAAGCCAACTGTGCGGTTACAAATATGATCCTGAGCAGAAACAAATCGGAGAAATTTTCGAGGGTTCCTTGGAAGTTTCCGCTCTACCAGCTTCTGTTGATTGGAGAACAACCGGTCATGTCACTCCAGTTAAAAACCAAGTGAGCCTTGTTTTATACTTTTATTTTATGTAGTTTTAACATATACAATTTTTAGATCTGTTTTATTTAATGAAAAATTATAAATTTCATATTGAATTAACAAAATCATGTTTGTCTTTGAAGGGAAATTGCGGATCTTGTTGGTCTTTCAGCTCAGTAAGATTTACTTTAAAATTTTAATTTAAACATTGATTTTATGAAAATTTGTAATTAATTTTACAATTATTTGTTGTTACTTATTCATAAATAAAAAAATAACCACTACATGTATGACAAGCCTGTATTTTTGAAAAATGTAAGTTTTATCAACTTTTTACTTAGACTGGGGCATTGGAAGCTCAAATGGTCAAAAAAACCGGAAAACTGGTTTCTCTGAGCGAGCAGAACTTGGTTGATTGTTCACGTTCCTATGGCAACAACGGATGCAACGGTGGAAGAATGCACAATGCATACGATTACATTCGTGTCAACAAGGGCATGAACAGTGGAGCCGTTTATCCCTATGAAGCAAGAGTATGTTGTCATTTTTCTTTGCATAAGAACGCTCATTTTAATAGTTTTCGTAACAACAACATTATATTCAACAATTTTTAAGCTTTTTATTGCATTAACTGATAGAGCAGTTTGTTAAACAAAATGAATATTTAATCAAAACGTTTTAAAACCATTTTAGGACGCAGCTTGCCGTTTCAACAAGGCCAACATTGCAGCCACAGTGACCAAACACGTCTCCATAACAAAATACAGTGAACAGAAACTGATGGAAGCAGTTGCAACTCACGGGCCAGTTTCCGTTGCCATTGATTCGTCTCTTAGCACTTTCAATAACTACAAAACCGGTACGCACAAAGTGACATAATTTTAAAGTTACTTTGAAATTAAGTTTAACTTGAAAAACAAGTCATTGACTGAAGAAATGTTTTTAGTTGCATACTCTAGTTGTGTGCGTCAGTTTGTACTGCTATCCAAATGACTACAACTTTCTCAAAGTCTAAGTCATGAAATAATCTCAGAAATTATCATTTTTAACGCAATCCGTTCAAATATTTTGTAAAAAATAAATTTTTAGCAAACTAAAAATTGTTATAGTAAATTTTAAAAATAACACTTTTGTAGGAGTTTTTGACGACGCAAGATGTAGCCAGACCAGATTGGGACATGCTGTACTTGTTGTCGGTTATGGAACTGAAGGTGGTAAAGACTACTGGCTTGTGAAGAACAGGTGATTGTTATATTAAATTGTCTTCTTTTATGACAAAATCGTTCACAGGCAATAATTTCAGTTATGCCAACCAAAGTTTTAACACTGGCTCTATGATCCACTTAATATGCCGATTGTAAATTTCCATATTTTTAAAGGTTTTTCTATCTTCTCCAACATTATTTAAGTTATTATCTACATTATAAAACCTTTGGTGTGTTGGTTTTCAATGAAGCATTATACGTTGCCTTGAAATGTTGCACATTTTAACGGAATTATGTTTACAGGCTTTAATTTCAAGAAATGGTTTATGGACATTTAATCACTTTAGCCAAAAAAAATCATGACTCCAATAAATAGCAATAATAGATTAGACGTAAGTTGTTTTAAGTCAAATAATATAAAATAATCTTCAGCGCAAGCGTAGTTTCAACACGCTGAAAAATAGTACATTTTGTAATTTTTTATTGAATTAAAATTTATTTTTTTAGCTGGGGCACAACATGGGGTGACAGAGGTTACATCAAGATGGTGAGAAACAAGAATAACCAGTGTGGTATTGCTACTGATGCCGTCTATCCAGTTGTCTAAAACAAGACCTGCTAGCCTTCATAATGTTGTAACTGTTGTATTAGAAGATTTAAATTCTAAATTGTTTTTGTTAAATATGACTGATTATTTTATTAACATGTTCTAATGTAATAAATAATAATACATTGCAAAATTTGTTGTTTTGACTGTTTTTAATAAAACTAAAAAGCAGGGTAGAAAATACTTTGCGTTTTTTCTTTCAAATGAGACTGTATTATTGCAATAAAATGTTTTAGCCTGAAAATGAAAAAAAACCAGATAAAAACAACAAATTAATTGAATAAATGCAAAAACATTCTAATGATTCCCTGGCTGTTTGTGGCAAATTAGACAAAAATTAAGAAAATGAACATATATAAAATAGACTTGATTTCCAGCACCCTGACACCAATTTTTTTCCATTAACCAACGTTTGCAGTATACTATTTTTTTTAACTAATATTATGTTTACACAGCTGTATTTATTGTTTGTCAGTGTTGAAAATAACTTCTTGGAAACACTCGTAACAATCAAGTGCTTCTGCAAAATGATTGAAAACAGTTTTAAGTTGATTAGGCTTAAATTTAATTTTTTGAACCACGTAATATTTTAATGATTGAATATAATGAAGTGAATTATCAACTTGGATGCTACTTATCTGAGCACTCTCTTTTTCCTCCAGTTCAGTCTGCCTACCGCACCTATCACTCCGTTGAAACCGTCATACTGGATGTTCTGTCGAACGTGTTCTGTGCTACTGACAATGGCTTAGTCACATTGCTCTGTCTCCTTGACCTCAGTGCAGCGTTTGATACTGTGGACCACTCTATATTGCTAGAGAGGCTTCGTCGAAAGTATGGCCTGGACGAAACTGCCCTAGCATGGTTTTGCTCCTATCTCTCAAATCGTTCTGTCTCTATCATTTTTGCAAATCAGATTTGCTCTTCAAGAAATGTTGAATTTGGTGTGCCACAGGGCTCTGTCCTTGGTCCCGTCCTCTTTGTGATGTACACTGCTGATGCTATCTCTATTGCTGAAAAGCATGGTTTTTTTGTACATGCCTATGCAGATGATTTGCAATTGTATGACCACAGTTCGGTGGCAAATTGTGGCACTCTTGTGTCACGCCTGTCATCTTGCGTAGAAGATATAAAAAATTGAATGACATCAAACAGACTTTGTCTAAACACTGCCAAAACTGAAATCATCTGGCTTGGAACTTCTGGAAGAGTGAAAAAATGTCCAGCTGGACCACTACTAATTGCTGGGTCAAAGATAGGCATCTCTTCTACTGTACGTGACCTTGGTGTCATAATCAATTCTGGCCTCTCCTTTCACCCACATGTTACAAATATCGTACGGCTTTGCCAATACCACCTTAGGCAGATACGCATCCTCAGAAGATCTCTTACACCTGGCTCGATGCACACTCTTGTTCGAGCATTAATTCACTCTCGTTTGGATTTTTGCAATGCCATCCTAGCAAACTCTCCAACTTATCTGTTCACGCAACTTCAATCTGTACTCCGCTCAACTGCAAGGATCATTCTCCGGGTGCCAAAATCAGCCAGTGTCACTGACCTCATCCGAAGTTGACTTCACTGGCTGCCTGTTAAGAGTAGGGTTATTTTTAAATTGAACGTGCACACTTTCAAGAGTCTTCGTGAACAGGCTCCTTTCGGAGGCTATCAGCAAACCATTGATGAATGATACGAGAACCTTTCTTTGCTCAGCCGCGCTTCAACATCTGCTGGCGCCAAGAATAAAAACATCAATAGGCCGGAGAGGTTTCTTCTTCTTCTCTGCTCCAACTGACTGGAACAACTTGCCAACTCAATTTCGAAGCTGTGAAAGCTCCCTCCATACTTTCAAAGCATCTTTGAAAACTGTACTTTTCGATAACTAATTATTTTTTACTGTTATTTTATTTTCATTTTAGTTTTTTTTAATTTTTTATCAAACGAATAGAGCAGCGCATTTGTGAAGCGCCTGCGCTTGAATTTGCTGGATACAAATAAACATAGAATAGAATAGAATAGAAAGTATTATTGAGTTGAAAAGGTCAGACAGTTTGAAATAGTTTTTTGCAACTCAATCCAAAAGTGAAAAAAAATAGTTTTGTGTATATAACATAAAATAACCTTATATTATTAAAATGGCTTTAAAGAATGTTTGTCTGGGAATAACAAATTCAAATTTAATTTAAAAAAAAAATTAGTACCCATGTCTAATGGCGTACACACAGGAAAATTATTTCTAGAATTTGAACCCCCTTAAAATTGTTCCTGATTTTTCAATGCATGAAAACGTAATACTTGTTTTAATTTAGTGTCTGTTAAAAAAATCATTATAAATTATTTGAGGTTTTTAATATAAACATTTCCGACTAACCCTCTCCAGTCATAAGTTTTTCTGGGAGAAAAACAAAAAAAAAGTTCTTAAAAATATTTGAAAAAAATACTTTTGATTTCCTCACTCGGTTATTAGCATTTTTATAAAAAAAATAAAAAACTGGGTTTCAGAACATTTTGTAAAAATACATCTAACTATCTTCCTTTTCCGGTCATTAGGTGTTTTTAGAAAAAAAATGAAAAAAGAGTTTACAATTATTTGGGAGAAACATATCTGACAGCCCTTTTCCCATCCTGTTATCAGTTTTTAGAAAAAAAATAAAAACAGGGTTACTAAAATTTTTGAAAAACATTTGTGGGTCCTAAAACAAGTTGATTCCCCAAGGTTTTGCTGAAATAACGTCTCTTCTTACCGGTATTAAATATTTTTACTGTTTGATAGGGTTTAAGATAAAATAAATAATTAAAACTGAAACAGTTTCAACACCCTCCCAAAAACATTTTTTAAACTCCTCCTTCTCCTGAAACAAAAATTCTGGGTGCACTACTGCCCATGTCTGGATAACGTTATTTTAAATGCTGTGTTGGAATCAATTGTCAGTGTTGTCTACATTAATGTGTTCAAGATATCCACAACTTTAGAATTAAAAACTCTAGTTTTAAAAAAGCTTGATTTTAGGTTTTATAGTTTGCTGCATCTAATTTGGTGGCCGTTCGAAAAAACATTTCTGGAGTCAAATCTTTTTTCTTGTTATTATCTTATTAACTTTGACAATCAAATCATTTCTATTCATTTTTTTATTCAATTGTTAATTTTGATTTTTTCAATTTTTCGTATTAAATTAATTAGCTTAAAATTTCAATCAATTTTGTTGTGTCTAAATTTTTATTCAGAAAGTTCTGTGTTTTGAAATGTTTTACTTTAATTTGATTTTCTCTCTGTTTGATTGTTTGTTTTTTTTTGTCTGTGGTGATCAAATTTTAGAGACAAAAATTCACCCACTTTTCGACCACCTAGAGCTCTAAAACTTTCAGGAAAGCTTTATTATTGATGACAATACATAAACCTAATGTTACCGACATGAATTAGGCCTTAAATCAATTAAAATTATTCAAATCAAATTAATTCCTGCCATCTAGCGATTGTAGTAAATTGTTTATTTATAAGTCGCCAGAGGTTCTAAATAATTAAACAGTACGGATGTTTATTTATAAGTCGCCAGCGGTTCAAAATAATTAACAAGATTGAGCGTAACGGTTGTTTTAGATTCAAAATTTTAGTTCGCTGACTCAGATAAAGAGGCAAATAGTAGCATTTTTTTAAATTTATTTTTATCTTTACTTGTTATATGACTTTATTACCTTTCACTTGTCCAAATGTCCTAGATGTCATGAAGAAGTCCACGGTTATAATGATGACAAGAACTTTCAACGTCATAGCTGTTTTTTAATGTTTTTCGAGGTAAATAAAAAGCAAAACGTTAATTGCAACAAAAGCCACTTGTGATAAAAGCTAACGACTTTATCAACAGCTTTTGACCAATTAACCAGTCAATTAGGATTCTATTGTGTGTTTTTTTTTAATCTAAACACAATAAACATTTTTGAGTGAAAGCAGAAATAATAAGTCCTTGAAATTTATCAGTTTCATAATTGTTATGAAACTGATAATAAAATTTTATATAAAAACAAGAACAATGAGTTTTTAAAAACGATTCCCATAAGTAAAATGAAACCTGTTTTGTTTGCTTGTCTTTTTTTGGTTTTTTCGGTGAGTTTTTCGACTCCACTGGAAAACATTCAGTTGGATTTGGAAAATGAATGGGAATCTTTTAAGAAAGAATACGGTTAGCTTAAAAAAATAGATACATCTGTTATATCGTTAATTCTCAATTTTAATAAATGAAAATTTGATTCATAGCTCGAGTATACAAAGATGCCAAAGAGGAATCTAAAAGAAAAGCAATTTTTGCTGATAATTTGAAAGAATTGAAATTTCACAATATGGAACATTCACAGGGTTTGACATCATTTACACTGGGAATCAATCACCTTTCAGATATGGTCAGTTCTGGCGTTTTAATTTGTTTTAAGTTTTTAATTAAACTTTTCTAAAAATAAAATTTTTTCTGATGTGTAACAGACATCAGAAGAAATTGTCCAACAGCTCTGTGGTTACAAGCAAGATCCTAACTTCAAGTTGACCGGAGATATTTTTGAAGGATCTTTAGAAGTTTCTGCTCTACCAACTTCAGTTGATTGGAGGAAATCTGGTTATGTCACTCCAGTCAAAAATCAAGTAATTGCTTCAATTTATCTTAAAAAATATTTTTACAGTTTTACATAACTAATTTTAAAATTACAAGACAATTATTCAAAGATCAACAACAAATAAATAATTCTTAAACATAATTGTGTTGTTTAAATAAACTTGAAACGTTTGTATTTTAGGGAAACTGTGGATCTTGTTGGGCATTCAGCTCGGTAATTTGTTCTAATTTTTTGATAAATTCTTATTATACAAGTGTTTTTTTAATATATTAAACTACTTCTAAAACTCAATTTAAAATTTTTATTTTTTAGTTACAAAACGATTTAATATAATAAATTATGTAAAAATCTGATTAATGGAATTTTTGTCTCTTTTCAAAGACCGGATCATTAGAGGGACAAATGTTTAAAAAAACAAACAAACTGGTTGGTCTGAGTGAGCAGAATTTAGTCGATTGTTCAAGAGCGCAAGGAAACAGAGGATGTAATGGTGGATGGATGCACGACGCATTTGATTATATTCGCAAGAACGGAGGCATGAACAACGGGGCTACGTACCCATATGAAGCCAGAGTAATGATTTTTTGGTTTAATGCTGTTGTTATTTTAATGTCTGTGATTCTGTAAAACTTTGCAACCAAATCAATTTATGAGTAACAAATCGATTTGCTTGCCAAACTAACTAATACAGTAAAATGTGGCTGCTTGATTAAACGAAAACGTTTTTATAACATTTTTTAAGGATGGAAATTGCCGCTATGACAAAACTAAAATTGCAGCACAAGTTGTCAAGCACGTTTCAATTCTAAAAAATAGCGAACAGAAATTGATGGAAGCAGTTGCAACTGTTGGACCAGTTTCTGTTGCTATCGATGCTTCTCTCCGCTCTTTCAGCAGCTACAAAACCGGTACGCAAAACAAAACGATTGTTTTAGTTTAACATTTATACAAACATTTTGCTTATAGTGAAATTAAAATTATTGTGACATTTCAGTTATATTGATGTATTAATTGTAGTGAACTATCGGTTATATGGACATACAGGTTATAGCGTCACTTTGGTTGCTATGATATAACGCTTGCAGTGACATGGTAGTTGTACTAACATATTGGTTGTGGTGACATCGTCGTTAAAGTGACAAATTAGTTGAAGTGACAAATTGGTTAAAATGACAAATTAGTTAAAATGACAAATTGGTTGAAGTGACAAATTAGTTATATTAACAAAATGGTCGAAGTGACAAATTAGTTGAAATGACAAATTGGTTGAAGTGACAAATTGGTTAAAATGACAAAATCATTATTTTTAAAATTTGTATAAGAGACTAATTGATTATAGCTTGTTAACGCAAACGTTAGTCGGTGAGAAAAATAAGTTTTTATGGCTGAACTTGTTTGTGTTATGTCTACCGCTGTCATAAAAATTATTATTGTAATTGTTGAAATTGAATTTTTACTAAACAAACTTTAACAATCACTTTTTCCAAAGCAATTAATGAAATACAGTCTTAATATTTTAAGATGCAAAATCATTGAAAGTCAAATTTTAAATAAATATTTTCAAGCATTTGAGTCATTTTAAGATCAATTCATAGAAATCCAATTTAATATCTTAAATGTTTTAATGTAAATAAATAAATACACTCTACAGGAATATTTGACGATGCAAGATGCAGTCAAACAAGAGTTAATCACGCCGTGCTGGTAGTTGGTTATGGAACTGAAGGTGGAAAAGATTTCTGGATCGTAAAAAACAGGTTTTTGTTATAATCACATTAATCAGATTATTGTTTAATTATTTTACAAACAAGTAAAGGAAAAAAAGAGTTTTTTTAACACAAACTCGGATTTCAAATACACTCGATGTGTGTCTGTGTGTATATGAATACGAAATATGTTCAAATTACATTTTTTTAATTGAATCATGTATTGTCATCCAATATAAAGATAGGCTGAAAGTTTCAGCTTCCTAGCTAGTCAAAAAGCTGGTTAAATTTTACGTGCAAGATTTGCGTACAGAGAAAGCCACACACACACATACACACACAAACAGAGATTGTAACCTAAATAAAAGTTTTTAAAAATGCTACAATTCTTTTTTCAGAATAATTAACAGTTTTTGTTTTTTCTCAAAGAGCTCTTTTAAACATAAAACGCTTATGGTATTCTTATTTTTTATTGAAAAAGTTTGCAAAAGCATTTCAAAATTTGCCATTACTATTTTTCTAGTATTATAACTATAAAATATTCTAAAAATGTGGGTCTTTGCAACAAAAATTTATTTTATATAAAAAATTTTAATAAAGTAAAAAGATATGGAAAATTTACCTAAACTCACCTACTAATAGTTTAAATCATATTTGAAACGTTTCTATTCTGTATGGGTGTCAGGGATTTTATTGTATCGTTTTTTAGGGTTTAAGTTTCTCTTTTTCAAAGGTTTGGGTAGTACCTACTAACATCAAGTATCCGTCACAATTCTACCATTTTTTACCAAATTTATTTATTTAAATTAATATAAACATTTTACTAGAGTTTATAACTTTACAAAATTTTACACTTAGCTGGGGCACAACGTGGGGTGACAAAGGCTACATCAAAATGGTAAGAAACAAGAACAACCAATGTGGTATTGCAAGCTCGGCAGTTTATCCAGTGGTCTAACAAGAAACAGATTGTAGTCTCTGATGCTGCTAACTTTCTGTTGTGAAGAATAAAACTTTGAATAATTTTCACTTAACAAAGTTTTGTTTTTTTAGATTTCCATTGTCACAATTTTTTAAAGTTTCATTGTCACAATCTAAAAAAATTTTTTTTCAATAAAATTTTGAAAAGATTAATGTTTGTTATAAATGACTGGATAATTACCGGGTATGGTTTCATAGCATCTAATTCAAAGTATCAATGCAGCACTCTTAAGAATTAATCTGCTTGTTGTGAACTAAAATCGTTCTCATTAATCAAAATTAAAAATTGTTAATATTTGCATTAAAGTATGACAGCGTTTAACGGGGCGTTAATCGTTAGATTTTTTATAGCATTTACAATTATAAAAAGTCACATATGCTAGGGCTGGAACAGTCTAATTTTGAGTCAACTATTTTTTTAATTGATTATAATCGCATGTCAATAGTGTAGTAGGTATTTATTATAAGGATCGTATTTGTATCAAGAATGTGATTTTTGTCAAGATATTGTTATATATTGTTGAATCTTCTCCGTTTATATTTGTTTTTATGCTAACAAAAACTAAAAAGTGCTAGTCAATGTTGCGATTTTTTTATTAAAAATAACTTTAACAGTAACAACAAATCAATTATTAATAAATGAGGAAACTGGGAGCTGCGTTTTCTTGTTATCAAAACGCTATGAAAATTGTTTTTAAGTTTCAAAGTTTTCCTATAAACGAATGATAAAAAATTCAAAATTTTTAAAAAACAGCAGCCTCAATTACATGAAAAGTCATTGATTGACCAACAAAATTGCAACTAAATAAATGATAAATATGTTATTTAAGGATGGTTCGAAAAGGTGATAACCGAATGAGTCCTGAAAGATTTAAATAAGATTTTTATTGAAACCAGTCTTCTTTCAAACACGGTAGCGTCACAGTGCTTATGACGTTCATCAATCCTATAAAGCGCTTAATCAAAGATTTAAAATTGGCTTCTGTTTTTGAAACTGCATGACTCAAAGCTCACTGGCGGGAGAATCAACTAAAACTAACCAGATGATGAGTGTTTTTGGTAAAAATTGATTTTTGTATGCGTATAAATCACTACGTTGTAAACAACAATTCTTGTGGCTTCAGAATCAGTGTGTCCCACATTATTTTTGTTTTTCATCATTTCCAATTTATACTTACAATGAAAGTTGTAAGATAAATACATCTTCTAAAAGTGAATAAAAAAACAAAGTTTTTTTTTTAAAAACACACTTTTATATAATCGATTGTGTAGGCCACATTCTGTTACATAAACAACAAGCATATCAACATAGACAATAAATAGTTCGACGAAAATATCTCAAATAATTATTTAATAAAATTTTGTCCAATCAGTCCGAAAATTTGATGGAATGCATTGTTAATAAGTTTGGAGGTATATTTAAATTTCTAAGTCTCTAGCTCATCGGGAAGTTAGTTTAAAATCGATTGCAAAATTTGACGACAGACAGACAGACAGAAAGCCAGACGACAGACAATAGTTTAAGGTAAATAAAAGTGTGTAAAAATAAACAAATGAATTACAATATCAAGATATATCGGGACCCTTGTGACTGGAGACAGTAAACTAACCACGAGACTAAATAACTAAGGACGTATTTATTATTTGTCCCTAACATATCTTAATATTATAATTTAAATGTTTCCAAAGAGTTAGGTCAGGTTGTTTTTCGGATATTTCGGCAAACGTCAGTGTGCAGCGCTCCGGAAAGGTTAAGATCTTGGAGACTGACAATTCTTGTAATATTGTTAAATATTCTATTTATGTATGTGACATTTATTATTTTGTCTTTGGACGAGGAGCCCATTGTGATTCGTGGCGACTTTCTTTTTCCTATTTCTTGTTTGTTCTCGCTCGCTCAGTACTCTAGACAATCCTAGAAGGTTCATAATAACTATGGGCAACACTCTTTGTTGTAAACAGCGTAATAAGATCACTGCTTGAACACAATGTGAAAAACATTAAAAAATTGAATAACTGCTGAAAATCTTATCTAATTTTTTAATAAAACCATTTAAAGATTTTTTAAAAAAATTTGCTAATATTTTTAAAATTTCCATTTTTATGTAGAAAACCTTTGGGCAGATTTGATTCTTTAATATAAAATTATAAACGGCCTAGTTTAAACTTCATCGGGCTAATCCGCTCTCCTGAGAAAAAAGCTGACAGCATATTTGGCTCACAAAGATTTTTAGAATGTTGTTTCTATAGTAATTGAGAGTTTCAAAACTTTTAGCCTACTTTGATAGTCAAAAAATAGTCAAGAAATGTCACACCATCTACCAGCTTAGAAGCTCTTCTTTACACTTTTTCAAGACAAGAAATTTCTTTTTTTAAATGTGGCGACCATGACATTACATTGTACTCTATGAAAAAATTAAAATCTCTTTTTTTCAATTATCTTGAACTGCTGCGTTTTAAATCCTAACATTATCATTAATCTTTTGTTGCTGCTCTAAAACACTGCATGCTACTATTTCTAATTACTGGCTATCATTACACCCATATTTGCAACTCATTTGCCGTTTAAAAAATAATAAATGGTTTAATATAATAAGATACGCAAATAATAAAAACATTACTTAAAAATTTCCCAGAAAGTAAAAGTAAAAAGTATCACAAACGCAACGATCTTGGGTATTGCATTTTGCTTTATAACAAAAAGAATCAGCCACTCTTACTACAACAAATAAAAAATTAAAACTAAATTGAATAACAAAATAGAAATTTAAATACAATTTTCAGTTTATCAATATTTAAAATAAAGTTTATTGTTACATTCAAGAAAACTTTTAAAATGACATTTGATTAATGGAATTGTCATTTGTGAAAGTATAATGGTTTGAAGCAGTTTAGCTGCTAATTTAACTTTCCGACGACACAATATGTGGAACAGCACACTTAACAATCTCGATTTATCAAAAATATTAAAGGTTATGATGATAAAATTTAAAATGATTTGATAATCTAGAGCAGTCTGTTGTCATAATTTGATTTCACTTAAAAGATCGTGGTTGCGCGCTGGTCCTTTTTGATTAATATCACGAATCTATTGTTTGACAAAGTCCCGATTGATATATACAGTCAGAAGTGCAGGCACTTGAAGATTAGTTCTCACTTTAATATTTTAAATACGTAAAAAACAAGAAAACCATTTTTAGAAACACTTGCTACTTGCTTGCGTCATTCGCAGCTTCAACGTTTGTTTGCCTCGGCGACATAAGGTCTCTCGTTGGGTTTTTATATTTCCTCTTGCTGCAGGTGTTGCCTCTTCAAAAACTCCAAAATAAATTTTTTAATTAAAGAGCTAGACAGAATTAAAAAAGTTTTTTTTATTATTAAAACTTCCGCTGATTTCAATCAATTTTTTATTGAACAAACAGCAAATTGGTTTGCAAAGTTTAACAATAGTTTTGAATAAATGCAAATTTTGATAATGTTCATATTTTATACAACTAAACAATAAATTTTGATTTCAGCAAATGAAAACTATATTTTTAGTATAAAGTTGTAAACATTCTGAAAAATATTCAAATTTAATTATTTTGTTTTATTTAATTATTCTGTTTAAAAGACCGCTAGCATAAATAACTTAAAAATTGACCATTACCACACAATGGCGTGGTGCTAGAAAACACGGCTTTGGATTCTCATCAGAACCAAGATGTGTTGTTTTTAGAAATCATACAAAATATAATTATTACCGATGGAAAAATAAATAAACAGTTAATTTGTTTTTTGTTAAAATAATCAATATTCTTCTTTAACAACACATGCATACGGTTATTTACTAGCTACCTGTAGCCACGCCTACAAATTTCTCAAGGCTGAATTACTACATTACTACTAGATAGCAGAATTTTTTACTTAATTAAATCATTATGACGAAACAAATTAATCGGATTTTGAAATATAAGATCATGGTCAGACATATTGTTAGAAATCAAACACCCAATGTGCAATTTAGTTATTTCTTATAGTAATACATTCAAATGCATAATTTAATATCTTTTGCAAACCAGGAGAATAAAAATTTAAAAACTAAATATAGTATGACAATTACTAAGTTAAAAGATAAAGATTATTGAAAAATCAAAGAATGCGATTCAAACACGGTCAAAAAACTTAAACTTGCTATATCACTATTGTGAAAATATAATTATTACGTTTTTCCATTGATTTCTAACAATTCAATCAAAACATTTTATCAATAAGTGTTTTCTAACCCAAAGTTCAAAACCAGGTTAGTTACCTTTGTAGATTAAATTACATTAAAAAATCATGTTTGGGAAACCAAAAAAATTACGCAGTCACACATCGTTTGCGTTAAATTGAAACTGCAAACTAATATATAACTTGATTTAGAATTCAGTAAGTTATTGATTAAAAAGATTTTAATTCAAAAAAAACTTCAATTGCCATAAATGTCATTGTTTTAAAAACTCATCTTACGATAAAAAATAATTCTTTAAGTACGACCAGACTGTTTATCAAACCTAAGATGGGATAAGAACAATTGAGTTAATCAATTTCAAGTATGCGGCAGAACAATCATACGAGATTTTTTTTTTAAACTTGAAGTCTGCTGATCTTTATAAAAGTTGGTGCGCTGCAGTGTTGAAATTCAGCTTTCAGAATCAAGATGAAACTGATATTGGTCACCTGTCTCTTTGTGGCACTTGCTGCCAGTCTTTCCATTCCATTGGAGAACTTCCAATTGGACTTGGAGAACGAGTGGGCTGCCTTCAAGGAGAAGTTTGGTGAGTTTACAATTTTTTTTTTAATTATAAGACACTCTTAACTTTTTCACTGATTAAAAATTTATTTTTGCAGCGCGTACGTACAACGACTTCAAAGATGAAGCTAACAGGAAAGGCATCTTCGCAGATAAATTGAAGGAAATCAAACTGCACAACTACAAGTATTCGCTGGGTTTGACTACATTCACATTGGGTGTCAACAGCCTTTCGGATAAGGTTTAGTTTAATTTTCTTAATTTTATTTAGTTTAATACCACAATAAAATGCATTTCATGACATTACCAATGCAATCAAAACGTGTTTTTATAGACAGTAGAAGAAATTGCCATACTGAATGGCTACAAATTTGATCCTAAACAAAAACTGACCGGTGAGATGCACAAAGAATCCAATGTAGCTGCACCTGCATCTGTTGACTGGAGAAAATCTGGATACGTCACCCCAGTTAAAAACCAAGTAAATATCTTGTGAATTGTATTCTTCACATCGACATTTTATTCTTTATCACGTTTACATTTATCAAATAATAAAACTATCTTCAATTTTTTAAATTATTATTATTGGAGTAGTTTGGTAAATCGCAGAAACCGTGATAAATTATAAAATAAATACAAATTACTTGAAATAATATTTTTTTAATTTTAGGGAAGTTGTGGATCTTGTTGGGCGTTCAGTTCGGTAAGTTTATTATTCTGTAAATTGTTAGTCCTGTTGTGTTTAAAAACATAGCATGTTTGTAATTCATTTATATTGTTCTTAAAAACAATGTTTGCTTTTATCAGCGTTCAATTCAAATATGAAATATGCAAAACTTTTTACTTTTCAAAGACTGGAGCATTGGAAGCCCAGATGTTCAAGAAATCCGGAAAATTGGTTCCTCTCAGCGAGCAGAACTTGGTTGATTGTTCAAGACCCCATGGAAACCAAGGATGCAGTGGTGGATGGATGCACTATGCATTCAATTACATTCGTACCAATGGTGGCATGAACAGTGGATCGTTCTACCCATATGAAGGAAGAGTACGTTGTTATTTTAATTATCAATTTTATTAAATTAATTCAATAAACATTCTTTAACGTTCTTCAACGATTTCTGATTTAAACATTTTTTACAACTTTTTGAATTATGAAAAAAATTTAAAATAAAACTGTTCATTTCACAGGAGTACACTTGCCGTTACAACAAAAATTACATCGCCGCAACAGTTTACACTCACATCAACATTCAACAATACAACGAGAAACAACTGATGGAAGCCGTTGCCAATGTTGGACCCGTATCTGTCGCTATTGATGCTTCTCTCAGCACTTTCAACAACTACAAATCCGGTAAGTAAAATAATCTAATCTTTCAAATAGTATAATGTTAAGTACAAGCAATTGATAAAAATTGAAAACAATGTTTTTGATTCATCCTGTAGTTTTGCAAAAAATCACTTGATCAAAATAGCGTCTTTTAAAATAATTTCGGATGTTAAAATAGTTCTGTTTTTTAATAAAAACATCTATAATAAACAGTGATAATGTATTATTTAAAAATTTTAATGATGCACCAAAACGTAATATTGTAATATTTTGTTATGTTCATTATTGTTCCATAGGTGTTATGTATGATTCAAGATGCAGTCAAACTAACTTGTCTCACGCTGTGTTGGTTGTTGGATATGGAACTGAAAATGGACAAGATTTCTGGCTTGTAAAGAACAGGTGAAGTTTTATGCTATAAGTCTTTAATAGTCTAAATGTAGCAATAACATTTATTTTGAAAATGCAGGATATGCAACAAACAATACTATATTTAACTATTTTTCATTAATTAAAATATGTTTTATAATTCAGCTGGGGCACAGGATGGGGTGACCAAGGTTACATCAAGATGGCAAGAAACAGGAATAACCACTGTGGTATTGCAAGCGCAGCTGTTTATCCTCAGGTCTAAAAACAGACAAAATTTATGGGATTCCTGATATTTTGAACCTAACCTGAAAGAACTCGTTTTTTAATAATGCTAAAAACTGATTTAATAAATTGTATAAATTTAGTTAACATATTGTTTAATAAAAATTTTTAAATATGATTTATCGTTTATTTTTTTCATGTTTAAATTATTCTAACAAACAAAACAAAGTAAAAATTAAAAATATATTCAAACAAATACCTTGGGTTTGGAGTATATATATTTTCCGTTAGAGGTTTTTGACACAAATATTTTTCTAAACAGAAAATTTTCATCGAATATTGTTTCAAAGATTAACCTACAATTTATTTTTTGATGTTGTTGTAGAATAATTTTACAGTGGCGTAAATCAACATATTATAAACATTTTAACATTGATAAGATTTGGTGCATTATCAAACTGACCATCTTCAATGCGGCTGGTGTTTGCATGTTTTTAGGCCACAAACTATGTTGAGTTTTTTAATTAAATAACTTCACTAGAACTAAGTGAATTTAGGTGATTAAATATATCAAGCAATCTAGCAATCTTAAAGAGATAGAGATATAGCTTATGAAAGTGCTGTGTGATTGTTAATAAGCGCTTGAAAAAATCCGAAATCCTTTCACCAACTTTCCGAAGCGTTCTTAAAATTTTATTTTAGTAAGAAACTGGAAAATTAGGATAAAATTTAAGCACTTCACATTATATAACTGTATGGAGCTCTTGTAGTTGAAATCTAAGAAGATCTTTGAAACTTGGCTTTCAACTGATTGTTAATTTTTCTAACTGGTATCAACGAAAACAATAAAAGCTTTTTTTAAATCCCCATCAGAAGGTATTAATTTGTTGTCTTATATCGTTTTCTTTGAGACAGAACTAACCATATCCAATGAAACACTAGAAAAAAAGAAAAACTGCCTATGTTGGAAAAATTACTAACCTGCGCTCAAATAACACAAAACCTGGTAAACATAAGCTAGTCAGAGACATGGTTTCTGCTTATAAACACCTTGCACTACTATTTCTTATATATGAGTTGGTTTGCAAGATCTAAAATGAATGAATTACATATTTTACTAACAATCAAAGAAAGTAAAATCTAGATATCAAATATGTTAGAAAACACTATTAATGGCAGATAACTCCTGGACATTGATGAGAGACGTCTTTTGCCATTTTTATTTTAAATTCCATGAAGCGCAGGTTCAGGTCATACATTCTTAAAACGTTAAAAAGGTCCTGGTAAATTAGTATTTTAAGTAAGTAAAACTTGTTAACAAATCAAATTTTGTGTTAAAATCTAAGCACCAGAAAAAATGATCATCGGTATGACTATTATGATTATCAGTCTACCGAACGAACAATAATTTTCAAATTGACCCCACTGAAATATGCATCTACTACCTGCTTTACCACTATTCGATGCTTGAATAAAATGTTTTATTCAAACATAAATCATATAAATTCAAACAGTGGTTTTTTCAATCCTTCTATAAAGCCTCGCTTTAAAAAGTTTTAAAACCACGCGTCCAAATCACCGTTCAGTTACATAAACAACAAATCAAACTTTTTAAAATGTGGCATTTATCATATTTTTAAGCTTTTTGGAATTTTAAACATGCTGCAATTAGCTTTTTTACAAACTTTTACTTAGGTTACCATTTCTGTTTGTGTGTGTGTGTGTGGCTTTCTCTGTACACAAATCTTGAAAGTAAAATTTAACCAGTTTTTGATTAGCTAGAGAGCTGAAACTTTCAGCATAGCTTTATATTGGATTACAATACATGATTCAATTAAAAAAACTTAATTTATACATTTTTCGTATTTCTAAATCGAGTGTATTTGAAATTAAAGTTTGTGTTAAAAAACTCGGTTTTTCCTTTATTTGTTACCCAATTAAGCTACAAAATATATTAGCCAGCAAAAACTGTTATATTTTTAATATTTTTCTTTATATGAAACTGGAAAATCAAGTTTTTTTCTGTTTTCATTAACCTATACTTAAAAAATAAAATAATGTATTGGTTAAAAATATTGGTCACATTTTGTCAAATAAATACTATTTTAATGTTTTGTTTAATCATCTTCGTTTTCAGCACTAATTTTTTCTGTTTCTTTTTTATTCGTTTTACAGTATTTTATTTAGCTCACTACAAGTGTATCTTCAAGGCATATTTACTTAATTATGAACGCCTTCTTGTCATTAAGCTTATACAAAATTTTGCAAACGTGTTTATAGTTTTCATTACATGATTCAGGATATAAATTTTAAAATTCTTGCATGCTCACATTAAATTTAATTGAAGTTTTTAATTTATGTAGAGAAATGTTTCTTGAGTAAAACAATTTGTAAATTGTAAATTGCAACACAACAAATTTGACGCCTACATACAAACAGACAAACAACGACCACAAATGTTATATACAAGATTATACACAGCGTTCCAATGATCAGATCTTTTTTTATATTTTTGGGGGTTAACACTGTTAACAGCCCACTGCAAACATATGGAGACAAGAAATACGGGAGGATCTTGACAACCGTAAATTGAGAAAACATTTAAAAGAAAAAAAGGGCCTACAAATGGAACTATTATAACACGGAAGTTGCAGTTATTGAACATAATTTATTATTAAAAGCATAACTGCAATTCACGGCTTGTTTATAACACAGGCAAGTTATTGTTCGGCCATTTAAAAAACAAATGAATGGCAACCTCCAGTTTCATTGAATGTTGTTTAGTTCACTTTCAATAGTGTTTAACTTGCTTATATAACAACAAATTTATAAATTCGAATTTTTTAAAAACAACTGATTGAAAAATGCAAAACTTTCAGCAGTTTAACGGTTATCCAGTTCTTACCGTAACTCCTAGTATTCAGGGTTTACCGCGGGCTGTTAACCCCATTAAATATAATCAAAAAGCAGCTGTGATTCTTGGAATATTTCAACTAATCATTGGAATATTGTGTATAATTTTGAATGCAATACTAATTTATTTCTGTTGCTTGTCTTTTGTGGGCCATGGAATTTGGTGTGGAACTATAGTAAGTATATAGTTGGTTTGTTTAGTGTCGTTGAATTAAACAAAAAAGGTAACAAGTTAATTTTTGTGCTTACTGTCCCAAGATGTAAAAAAATTAAAAACAATTTTAGATTTTTACTCTGAGTTTTTTATGTACAAAAATTTAATTTGCTTACAAACTTGTATACATAAAAGATTTTTATGAATGCAGTTTTTTGTTGCTGGTTTGCTGGGAATTCTTTCAGGAAGAAATGTGCCTCGGAAATGTTTGGTTGGAAAATTTGCGAAAATATAAATTCTTAACAAATTTGAACTTAATGCCTAATTTCTATTGTTATTTAAATTCATTAGTTTAAAAATTGATACAACATTTTCAGATTGCTTCAACAAATGTCATGTCGATCATTTCAGCTTGTTTTACTCCTGTTGTTTTTGGCGTTTCAATTCTAGGTTTGTTAATAGATAGAAGTTTTCGTGGTAATAGACATTCTTTATACACTGGAATTGTGAGTAAAACTTGATACTTAAATTTAGTTAATTTCGATAAATAATTTTATTTTTATAATTAAAGTGTATATATATCTTTGTTGAAAGTTTGTGGTATAAAGATTTATTATGTTACTTTTTTCAGTTAAAAAAATAATTTGTAATTCAATTAGGAAGTGTTAAGTGGAGTCATGGCGTTTTTATCCTTCACAGAACTAATCGTAGCCATTGTAAGTTCTACTTACTGTTGTAAAGGATACTGTTGCTGTTCCGACAGTGTACAAGTAAGTTAAAAATAATTTGCAATCCATGCGCTTCTCATTACAGCTTAGCCGATTCATAGTTTAACTGTATTTTGTTCAAAAACCTTTCTTTGGTTTTCAAGTCTACGTTTTGATATCAAACAAAACTCTCGTAATTTAAAAACCTAATAACAGTTATTATTATCTACACAAACGCTTTTAGAAATTTAAATGAAATATTTTTATTCTAAGTCACTGATTTATAATGCATAGCATTGAATGGTAGCAAGCGGTTTCACCCAAAGAATTTTTCGTCCAAATTTTTTGTAAATGTTATTGGACGTTTCTGATAAATGTTACAAATAATGCATGCATGGGAATATAACCAGCATTCAATAAAACACTCTATTTTGTATGGATATGTATAAGTGTGTATACGTGTGCAAATGAATGTTTTTTTTTAATCCATCGGCCGAATTTTTTATTCTTGGAAGGGAATTTTTTTTGGATGAATCGTCTTCGAAAGAAAACTTCTGCAAAAAACCCAAACATTTTATAGTCTTCAAGTTTATTTTCCTCACCAACCAGCCAGCTAAAGTGTTTTTTTAAGCTGTTTTTTTAGAAACAGGTTTCCAAAAATGCACTAAAAACAAAGTTTGTATTATAAATCCTTGATTAGAAATTTTTAACTTTTGATTTTTCTAAATGAACTTGATACTGGTGGTTTTATTTTAATGACAATAACTTGAATTTTTTAAATTTTAATTAGGTCTTATTAAAATTGCAATTAACTTGTGTGCAGTTAAACTTGAAACTTATTAAAATGCATTGTTATTGAGAACAATTCAATACAACAAATTTTAGTTTGATTGAATGACGAGAAGTATGTTTTTATGCCTCACAAGATTTTCAACGCATTACTTCAAGCAGTCAAGCAAACACGATAAAGTTATATAAAAGTTTTAAACAAGTGGACTATTAAAAGCTTTGTTTTTTTTCCAAATATTTGATATTTTAAAATTTGGCAACTTTTAATTTTGTTCAAATCATTTTTGGTGATGGTAAGTCTATAAAAGGGAAAATCATTAAAACCCTTTTGTGTAAATTATGTGACGATTAAAAATATAAGTTATCAATATGAAAAGAAAAACAAAATTTGTTTATAAATTCTTATTTAAAATTGTAATTTTGTTCTTTAGTTTTATTTAATTTTTAAATGTTTTTTTATTAACGTCATTGTGTTTGCTTGCTTGCTTGAACAATGCCTTTAGGATTTTTTTACATTTGAAAAGACAAACTTCCCGCCATTCAATCGAGCTGAATGAAATTTTACGAATTTAATTTTCTCCAACAAAAGATTATTAAATATTATTTGTCACTGGGATTAAATCACCCAGTGTTTAGTAAA
This sequence comes from Erpobdella octoculata, assembly GCA_963978895.1. Taxonomy (NCBI): domain Eukaryota; kingdom Metazoa; phylum Annelida; class Clitellata; order Hirudinida; family Erpobdellidae; genus Erpobdella; species Erpobdella octoculata. Next base: position 23,376,338 of record OZ022244.1, read on the forward strand.
CATGGGAGTTTGACATTTCGTTTCATTCAAGTGCATTTAAAATCCGAAATTATTTTTTTCAAACGTTTGATTTTGATAGGGTCCAGAGAAATCTTTTTTTGTATCTACTTTCAACAAAAAAAAAACAAAACCGAAACATTGGGGCATAAAACATGTTTTCAAAATAACTTAAATAAACAAAATTAACTATTAAAATTAATTTAAATTTGGTTTATTATTTTTTACGTGAAAATGTGTTAGAAATCTACAAATCAAAATCATAATTTCCAATGTTTGTATGTTTATATGATAGAAGCTTTGAAAGAAGTTATTGAATAAGTTAATGCGTGCAGGCTTGAAATAAAATTAAATTAAAGTTTGAAAAACAGATTTTAACATGTGTTAAGAAAACAAATACTATGCTGGGTATAATTGCAAGAAATTTTAAAAAGTTATCAGAAAAAATCTTCACTTGTGCTTACAATGTTTTGGTGAGGCCGCAGCTGGAATATGGAATAGGTAGAACCCATATAAACGGCGAATGATTGATACAGTTGAGAGAGTGCAAAGAAATGAAATGAAAAGGTTAACTACCTTTAAAGGATTGGGTTCAACTCGAGATGAAATATAAACACACCAATGTTGTTTTAACTGTTTGAAATCATTTTATTTCAAAAGCGTCAGTATGTGCAACAAAACGTTAAATTTTTCTAAACATTTGAGAATGGCTGAAGACAACTACATAGGTTAACATGAGTTTCGTAACCATTGTTCAGAAGGCAAGTGCAATTACTTCCGTATAGTGCGAAGACATACATTTGGAGGTAGGACGATATTGAGAGTAGTAAACCAACTCAAATAATTAAACCAAGCAAAACGATGTCAATTCTTTTTATAATATAACAACATTTTCTGCAAATTTTCAATGTTTTGAACTTGTGTTTTAGAAAATAGATAATTTTTGAATTGAAAATAAAATTAAAATTCATTTTTATAAACTTTATAGAATGCATTGTCATGAGAAGTAAGCCTAAATTTCAAATGTCATTTCACTGACTGATGGGAAGTGTATTAATTTTTTACCTGCAAGACTTTTCAACAAGAAAGCAAGCAAGACCGGCAGTGAAGTAAATATGAAAGATTCAAGGATTAATATAAAAGATGTAATACATATAAGGGATTCAAGGATTAATATAAAAATTTTAATAATGAAAACATAGAATGGCGTTGAGGATTAATTTAAAAGATTCAGAAATTATTACAGTTTAGAATAAAACGTGATTAAAGTTTATTGCTTACATTTACAAGAAGTTTAGTTTTCTGGTTTGAGATTTTAGTTACTTTTTTCTGAGAAACTCAATTAACAAGAAGAAACTTAATTTTTAACTTGATTTGTACAGAAAAACGCTTTCAAAATTGTATTTTGTACTTCACGTATGAATTTTAAAATACATTTTTTAGACAGCTATGGCTTACAACCCTGCTACTCAACAGATGGTGCCTGTCGTCGTTGTTCAAGGTATATAAAAAATCTTATTTAAAGACAAATAATTTTGGATTAGTAAAAATAATATCGATCTAACATATTTGGAATAACCAAGATTAAAAATCATGTTTTCTTATGGGCACATCTTATCCTGTTCAAACAGGTCAATTTCCACATCAATTTTCAAATCAATCGGTGCCGTTTCAAAATCAGCCAAGCCAGTATCCAAATCAAATCAACCAAAACCAAAATCCTCCATTTCAATTACAAAACCAGCACCCCAGTCAATATGATCAACCCAACGAAAATTCCATGACATCTCAAGAAATTCTAACCAGACCAAGTGACATGGAACGGAACGAAGCATACACTCCTCTTCAATTTCCTCATCATTATGAAAAACTCAATATTAAAACAAAGTAAACTTTGCGACAGCAACTTTTTAAATTGTTATTATGAATAAGTGTTTCCAAACTGTTTAATTTTATAGTCTAAATTAACGTTAACAATTAAAATTAACAAAAAGTAAAATAAATGCATGGTGAGTGTTGTTTGGTTAATTTATACAACAAACATTAAATCAATTATTAAAGAAAAAATGTTTATATTTGTTCATCAACTGCTTTAAATAAATAATTTAAATTACGTTGTAACGTTATTTGGAAAAAATAGAATTGCTAACATTAGTTTAAAAAGTGAAGCTAATGCGAGGTCGGATTTGCGTCTGTTATGGTAAACCAGCTATCATAGCGTATTTGCATAAAAATTATAATTAAAAATATACGAGAGCTTTTTCAATATTACAATGTAACAAAGCATTTGAAGTATTAGAGGTTTATAATAAAAATATAATATTCTCATGCAAACAGCATTGACATATTGACAATTAGCATAGGCTTGTGTTATAGCGGTAAAGCATTCGCCTGAGACCTGAAAATTGACTACAATGGGTTTGGGTAGGCGCCTATAAATGGCTGCCTCTGATTGTTCTGAAAAATAAGCGCACGAGCAAGTAAAGTTAGATAAATGATTTGTGGCTTAACTGGTTAAGCATGGAAGTTTGTCGTTTGGTTTTATTCGGGTACGGAAGTAATCGGAAATATTTTTCTTCCGAACGTTCGGTTTTAATCGGGTTCGGAAATAATTTCATTCCGAACTTTCAGAAACCGTTTCCGAAAGATCGAGGATATTCGGAAATTATACGGAACAGCCGAAAATTACTTAATTACTCTTTTAATTTTTTAGGCATATCGACGAAACTTGTACAAATTAATTTGTTTTTGAATTATCTATTCAAATATGTAAATTTTATTAAGATACATCAAGTTTGAATTTTCTATGTAAAATGCGTGAAGAGTTAGCAACGGTTAGGTCGCTGTTATTGCCCCGGCGGTTCGACGTGATTGCAATCGGTAAAATTGCTACTAACCCTAACCCTAACCCTAACCCTATTTCTAGCTCTAACCCTAACCCTAGCCCGAACCTTAACCCTACCCCTAACCCTATCCCTACCCCTAAACCCTATCCTAGGTAGTAGCATAGAAATTTCAAAATAATTTTTTTTTAATTTTATTAATATTTTTATATAAAGGAACAATTTCTGAGTTTGAATAAACCATATAGTGTAAAAAATAAAATTAATAAAGATATAGCGAATCAAAGATCGCGTACCGCCGTGGCAATAGTATTAACGAACGGTTATTGAGTAACCTAGCGAGTACCTACATTGTAAATAGAGATAACAACCGATTTAATCGCAATAGTTTTTACCATATAACTCCGTTAATAATTTAGGGATTTAGTTGAAAATAGTACAGATCGTTTTGTATTTTAATTTTCTATTCAAAAATGTTAAAAAAATAAAATGCCTCAACTTTGAATTTTCCATATATAATGCAGGCAAAGTTAGCTACCGTTGATAACTTCAGCGACGTACACAAAACTATACGTATTGACGTGTTTCCATTATCGCAAACAGAAGAAAAAGGAAAGATATGATGTAATTATAATATTTCATTGATCTAAAATGATGATCAGTGAAATTAATTGTTTAATTTTTTTACGGAATTCCGAAAAAAACCCGACATTTACGAAAAATAATTCCGAACGTTCGGTTTTTTTCGGGGTCGGAAATAATTTTATTCCGAACTTCCGACAACCGATAAAAACCAAATGATCAGATTTCTTTTTATATTTTTGGGGGTTAACACTGTTAACAGCCCACTGCAAACATATGGAGACAAGAAATGCGGGAGGATCTTGACAACCGTAAATTGAGAAAACATTTAAAAGAAAAAAAGGGCCTACAAATGGAACTATTATAACACGGAAGTTGCAGTTATTGAACATAATTTATTATTAAAAGCATAACTGCAATTCACGGCTTGTTTATAACACAGGCAAGGTATTGTCAAGCCCTTTAAGAAACTAATGACAACCTCCATTTTTTTTTAATGATGTTTAGTTCACTTTCAATAGTGTTTAACTTGCTTATATAACAACAAATTTATAAATTCGAATTTAAAAAAAAACAACTGATTGAAAAATGCAAAACTTTCAGCAGTTTAACGGTTATCCAGTTCTTACCGTAACTCCTAGTTTTCAGGGTTTACCGTGGGCTGTTAACCCTATAAAATATAATCAAAAAGCTGCTGTGATTCTTGGAATATTTCAACTAAATATTGGAATATTGTGTATAATTTTGAATATAACAATAAATTGTATTTGTATTGACTGTTGTTTGTCTTTTGTGGGCCATGGAATTTGGAGTGGAGTTATAGTAAGTATATAGTTGGTTTGTTTAGTGTCGATGTTTTAAATTAAATAGGTGAACATATTATAAGTTTATTTTTTTTAAATAATTCATTGCTTACTGTCTCAAGTTGTGAAAAAAATTAAATACAATTATGGATTTTTAATCTGAATTTTTGTCTTAATGTATAAACATTTAATTTGTTTACAAACTTGTGTACATAAACGTTTTTTATGAATGCAGTTTTTTGTTGCTGGTTTGCTGGGAATTCTTTCAGGAAGAAATGTGCCTAGGAAATGTTTGGTTAGAAAATTTTAAAAAATATATATACTTGACAAATTTGAACTTAATGTTTAAATTCTATTGTTATTTAAATTCATTATTTAAAAATTACTGCGACATTTTCAGATTGCTTCAACAAATGTCATGTCGATCCTTTCAGCTTGTTCTGCCCCTTTTGTTTTTGTCCTTTCAATTTTAGGCTCGTTATTTTTTGGAGGTTCTCATGCTAGAAATGGTATTTATACGTTTTACACTGTACCCGTGAGTGAAACTTTACTTTTTACATACTTTTTTTCAAATTACAATCTCTGTTTGTGTGTGTGTGTGGCTTTCTCTGTACACAAATTTTGCAAGTGAAATTTAACCAGCTTTTTGACTAGCTAGGAAGCTGAAACTTTCAGCATATCTTTATATTGGATGACATTACATGATTCAATTAAAAAAACAACGTAATTTAAATTCTTGTGTATACATGGATACACACATCGAGTGTATTTGAAATCAAAGTTTGTGTTAAAAAACTCGTTTTTTCATTTACCTGTTAAATTATATATCTATAAATATAAAAAATCTCGTGTCAAAGTGTTTGTAATTGAACTCCTCCAAAACGACTTAACTGATTTTTATGAATGTGTGTTCATATGGGAGGACTGAAAATAGGGTGTAATCTATTTAGAACATTTTTCTAAAATGGAAAAGCGACCGGGAGCGGAAAAGCAACCGCTCTCAATCTCTATCTCGCTCCTATTCGTTTTCCCGCTTCCGCTTGCTCTCCAGTTGATTTTCCGTATATATATATATATATATATATATATATATATATATATATATATATATATATATATATATATTATGTACATATATTTATTATTGTATTATATTATTATACTATTACTAGTTGGCCCAGCAAACGTTGTTTTGCTTTTTAAATTATTTAGGTTTTTTTATTAAAGGTTTAATGTACAAAATTATGATAATTTAAAAAAATTAATCTCGAAGAGCACTCGAGTGTACAATGCCCGGGATTTTTGAAAGTTTTTCTCTCTTGCTTCCGTTTCCTTCCCCGCTTGTTCTTACGTTTCTAAAATATATATATATATATATATATATATATATATATATATATATATATATACATATATATATATATATACATATATATATATATATACATATATATATATATATATATATATATATATATATATATATATATATATATATATATATATATATATATATATATATATATAAGTCATCCTATTTGTAGGCTCTTGAAACATTTCAACGCAATGTTTCACTTCATAAATTATCTATCTGGCAGCAGACTAAGCTGTTGAGCCGAAGTAAGGAGTTCTGAACCTATCACAGTCGTAGTCTAATGTTAAGTAGCTCCGAAAGACTGAGACTTCTAGCCATCCTTTTTTGGGGATGGTCGGTGGCTCAGTTGGTAAGAGCGCTTGCATTTAGGCGAGGCGGTGTTGCCGTAGACACGTGGGTTCGATTCCTAGTAGAGTCTTATAAATATTTGCGTTACTCGTGGTGACAGTTAAGTCATCCTATTCGTAGGCTCTTGAAACATTTCAACGCAATGTTTCACTTCATAAATTATCTATCTGGCAGCAGACTAAGCTGTCGAGCCGAAGTAAGGAGTTCTGAACCTATCACAGTCGTAGTCTAATGTTAAGTAGCTCCGAAAAACTGAGACTTCTAGCCATCCTTTTTTGGGGATGGTCGGTGGCTCAGTTGGTAAGAGCGCTTGCATTTAGGCGAGGCGGTGTTGCCGTAGAGACGTGGGTTCGATTCCTAGTAGAGTCTTATATATATATATATATATATATAGATATATATATATATATATATATATATATATATATATATATATATATATATATATATATATATATAATTGTAGTTTATATGGATGATAATAAATGAAGCCTTGATAACTCCTTATATACCTTCTAATATAATAATAATGTTCTAAATCCGGTACATTTGATCAAGCGGAAACAGATTACACAAACAGTGATATTACTTGTCTTTGAATTTTGATTTTGTTTGGGGCTAATTCTATAGAATAGTTATTTTATATGTATGTTTTAAATATTAAAGACTTATTATCTCGCTTTGTTTTCAGTTGAAAAAATAATTTTTAATTCAATTAGATAGCGATCAGCGGAGTCATGGCGTTTTTATCCTTCACAGAACTAATCATAGCCATTGTAAGTTCTGCTTACTGCTGTAAAGGATACTGTTGCTGTTCCAAAAGTGTACAAGTAAGTTAAACATATTTTTTAATGCACGCGCTTCCCATTACAAATGTAGGGCATTTTTTCTCCCCCGGACATTTCCCCTGACATTTCTCCCCCAACAGACTATAGGACATTTTCCCTCCAAACATTCCACCCTAAGAATAGAAAATTTTCCCCTCTGTTGTAAGATTTTCTTTTCTGATATGACCTTTTCTCTGACAGATGAAAATAAATAAAATAATGTAGTAGTATCAATTTGTAATTTTGCAAGATTTCTTCCATGTTAAAGCTGTCAAAAAGCTTATAAAGAAAAAAAATCGCGTAAAGCCATTTTTCGGATTATTAGATGCCCTGGCTTACCTGCTGGTGAATGAAATAGCTAAAGGGATGCTGTACATTCGAGGTAAAATACCACTTGACGATGGTTTAGAAGCTCTTGAAGATCTATAGTGAAGACTTGATCCAGAGCGATCAGACGTGTCCAGCGCCTAGGAACTGGGGTTGGCATTAAAAACTGGGCTTTTGTCATGAAACTGTGGTTTCTCTAACCAACAATTTATGCGAGTCATGGAACTGTGGGTTTTCTAGCTTGGTTGGGATTTGCCAACCCATTTTGCAGACGCTAATAGAAGCGCTTCAATGGGACAAAGCAATAGCGTCAACTACCATCTTAAGGGAGGCTCGACAAAGGCGCTACAATAGACCCTTATTTATTTTTGGCTGCACGCCGAGAAAACGAAAACAAACTTTTGAAGATGTCCTAGAAGGTCTAGGGCACTTTATTCAATTAATAATATTTGACTAAACATAAACAATAAATAGTTAATCTTTTAAACATATGTTTGTGTTTGTTAGGAAAACGTTAACTCTAACACTACCCCGGAGAGGAAATGTCCTACCCCGGGAAGGGGAAATGTAAGTTTGGGATTTTGGGGGAAAAAATGTCCGGAAAAGAAAAATGTTCGGGGAGAAATGTCGGTCGTTCCCCTTTCATTACAGCTTAGCCGATTCATCGTTTAACTGAATTTTGTTCAAAAATCTTTGTTTGGTTTCGAAGTCTATGTTTTGATATTGAACTTGTGAGTTATTATTATCTACACATACTTTTTAAGATATTTAACTGAAATATTTTTATTCTAAGTTATCGATTTAAAATGGTTAGCATTGAATGGTAGCAGGCGGTTTCACCCGAGTGAAATTTTGCCCGAGTGAAATTTCGCCAGATTACATTTTCACCGAAATTTGTTTTAAATTTTAAAAGACGTTTCGCCAGAAGAACAAAAGAATTATTTCATAAAAATGTTTGATAATAAATAATGAAATTAATAAGCTAAACTATACCAAGATTTTTCTTACTTTTAAAGCAAGAATTTGTTATAGATCTTTCCGTAAGTTTGAACTCGTTTGCAGGTTTTTTATATGCTTTTTTGTACAATCAGTTTGTACTTTTGATTAGGGCCGTAACTACTAAGGAGCACTTGAGGCAAGTGACCCGGTAACATAATATTTTTGTCGGAAACTCATTCTGTCAGAAATTTAGCCATGCTATGATATAAACAACAGATTTTAACATGTCCTAATTATGCTTAGTATAATTGCAAAAAATTTTAGAAAGTTATCAGAAGAAACTTGCATTTGTGTTTACAATGTTTTGGTGAGGTTGTGGCTGGAATATAGAATATAAGTGTGAAACCCATAAAATCGGAGAATGGGTGATGCAGTTGAAAAAATACAACGAAAGAAAACAAAACAAAAGGCTACCTGCATAAGATTGTGTACAAATCAAGAAACAATTTTAAAAAATTTGATCTAATATTTTTTGACTGTCTGTTTTCTGACTTTGTGTAATTTGTGATGCACTGTACACATTGTACTAATTACAATACAAATGAATAAGAAATTAAAACTGAAAGTTTATATAGTAGTGTTATTCCGATGTTTATTGCTTAACTAAATTTAATAAATAATAAAAATTATTTGAACAACAAATTATGTTTTTTATACATTGCTACACTATTCAACCGATCGTAATAAAACTTTCATACAAACTTGAGAGTCAACGGAAGACAATTATAATGAAAAAAATTGAAATCTGTCACAAAATGAGCGAAGCGGAAAAGCGAGCGGGAACGGAAACTGGAGAATGAGCGGGAACGGGAACGGGAAAGCAAACAAGAAAAAAAATAGACAGAGTGCAAAGGAGCGAGTGGAAAAGAGTAAGTGACCGGGAGCGGAAAAGTGATCGGGACTGGGGAAGCGACCGGGAACGGGACACAAGCAAGAACGGAAGAGCGACCGGGGGCGTGAGAGCAAGCGGGAAGGAAACGGAAGTGAGAGGAAAAAACGATAAAAAAAACCTCTAAAACTCCGGCAACGCCGGGTACCCAGCTAGTAAGTTTATAAAAACTGAAAAAAAACAATGAGAAAGAAACATAAAACAAGTAAACCGTAAAAAAAAACAATTTTTTCAACAAATCCCTTATATTTCTGTATATGCGAGCTTTTTATTTACTGCGAAAGATTTTGTGTTAAAATGACATTTTTTGGAATTTATATATGCAAACATTTATTTAATTTTATTTGATTTGTTTTGTTTTAAACATAGATAAGTGTTAGGTTTAATTGAACAAATTTTTTCCAAAAATTGTTAAATTTTTATTAAAATGCATTGTCATGAGGAGTGAGCCAATATTTCAAATTTCAGCTAAATTGGATGACGGGAAGCTAGTTAATTTTTATTTTCAAGGTTTGCAAACATTCAAGCAAGTAAACAAGCAAGACCGGTGGCGAAATTATTATAAGAGTTTTTATTATAGATAGAGACCGAAACAGAGAGAGAAAGAAGTTTCCGATACAAAACAAAAAACCCGGGAGCATCGGTTTTTTAGGTGCTGTGATGGCTTAAAGGCTCAAACCAATGTTGTTTTGACTGTTTGAAATGATTTTTTAAGAAACGTTAGTGTGCACCAAAACTTGAAATTTTTCCAACCATTTGAAAATGGCTGAATACAAACAATCAACATCTTAGAACAGAGACAAAAAAACTGTTGACTTGAAATTAAAATTAAGATTCGTTTTTATAAATTTTATAAAATGCATTGTCATGAAAAGTAAATCATTATTTCAAACGTCATTTGATTGATTGACAGGAAGTTTGTTAATTTTTTACCTCTATGACTTCAAAAAGAAAGCAAGCAAGACCAGCAGTGAAATAAATATGAGGGATTCAAGGATTAATATAAAAGATTTAATGATGAAATCATATAATTGATTTGAGGATTAATTTAAAAAAATTTAGAGATTATTACAATTTAGAAAAAAACGTAATAAAAGTTTCTTGCTTACATTTACAAAAAGTTTAGTTCTCTTGTTTGATATTTTTGTTACTTCTCTCTGAGAAACACAATTAACAAGAAGAAACTTAATTTTAGACATGATTTGTAGAGACAAACGCTTTTAAAATTGTATTTTGTAGACCAGGTATGAGTTTTAAATTTACATTTAAAAACTAAAACAAACAAATACCATTTTAGACTGCTATGGCTTACAACCCTGCTACTCAACAGATGGTGCCTGTCATTGTTCAAGGTTCATAAAAGATCTTATTTGAAGACAAATAATTTTGGATCATTAAAATTAGTTTTGATTTAACAGATTTGAAATTACCAAAATTAAAAATTGTGTTTTTTATAGGCACATCTTATCCTGTTCAATCAAGTCAATTTCCACATGAATTTTCAAATCAATCAGTGCTGTTTCAAAATCAGCCAAGCCAGTATCTAAATCAAATCAACCAAAACCGAAATCAGCCAAGCCAGTATCTAAATCAAATCAACCAAAACCAAAATCAGCCAAGCCAGTATCTAAATCAAATCAACCAAAACCAAAATCCTCCATTTCAATTACAAAACCAGCACCCCAGTCAATATGATCAACCCAACGAAAATTCCATGACATCTCAAGAAATTCTAACCAGACCAAGTGACATGGAACGGAACGAAGCATACACTCCTCTTCAATTTCCTCATCATTATGAAAAACTCAATATTAAAACAATGTAAACTTTGCGACAGCAACTTTTTAAATTGTTATTATGAATAAGTGTTTCCAAACTGTTTAATTTTATAGTCTAAATTAACGTTAACAATTAAAATAAACAAAAATTAAAATAAATGCATGTTTGGTTAATTTATACAACAAACATTAAATCAATTATTATAGAAAAAATGTTTATATTTGTTTATCAACTGCTTTAAATAAATAATTTAAATTACGTTATAACGTTATTTGGAAAAAATAGAATTGCTAACATTAGTTTAAAAAGTGAAGCTAATGCGAGGTCGGATTTGCGTTTTTTATGCTAGTGTTAGTGGCTTACTAGCTTTTCTGCCATGTTCTCAATAAATAAATAAAATAAATAAATAAAAACCGAATTGCTTCAGAAAAGATTTTTTTAAATAAACTTTATTATAAATAAATATTTAATAGCAAACTTATAAAATTCACCATGAATAAAACAAACAAAACCTGTTCGTAATAGAATAAACATCAATAAAACTCTGCTCTGACATTAATAATGCGGGTTCTTCTACCAAGTTTTTTATTGTAAAACTTTTGTTATACGCAGCTTGTTTATTAACATCAGCAAGCAATTCAAAACTGTTTGAAAACTCAAATTTCAAAACTAATTGAGGGTTTAAATTTCATATCTGATTGAGAGCTTTAAGACACTTTCACCGATAAATGCTTTCCTAAGTTGTTTTGATTAATTTTTTCATAAAACATTTATTAGCAGCAGTCATAAACTATAAGCAAAAGCAAGAGGTGCATTTTAAAAATTAAAAAAAATACAATTTCTTACAAATCAATTTGCAAAATTACGTATACATTTAAAAATGATTTTATGTCTGTATCTATGTCCGTATGTCCTTTATGCATTGCTACTCCATTTATCCGATTGTAATGAAATTTGCACACAACCTTGAGAGTCAATGGAGGAAGTTGTTAGTGAAAAAAAGTGAGATCGTTCACAAAGTGAGCGGAGTGGGAGCGAGAGAGCGAGCGGGAGCGGAAGAGCAAGCGGGGACGGGAAAGGGACCGGGAGCGGGAGAACAAGCGGGGAAGGAAAAGGGATCCACTAGTAAACAAATTAAATAAATATTGGTCTCACGTCTACTAGGGACAAGTTTTATAATTAAAAAAACGGTTAGCCTTAAAAATCTCAATAAACTGAAAAAAAAAATAAAACTAAAAATTTTGTTTACATTTGAATTCAATAAAATCTTTATTCTAAAAAAACCACCACACCTTTGCAAATAGCAAGAGTGTTAAATTGAAAATCAACATCGGTATTCTATATTTAATAAAATTATTTTATCATATGTTATCTTTACGCTCAAATAGTGACATGTTTTTTTTACAAAAGTGCTAATGCACTAAATTTTATTTGGTAACTTTGAAAAATATATAGTTATATATTTCTGAAATCATTAAAAGTTGTGTTTAGCTTATCAAAGAAGTGACTGTCCTGTACAACTTTATCTGTATCATACCCAGTTCTGGGGTGGCCCAGTATAAAACACTTAGAAAACTAAACCAATAAAAAATCAAACAAAACTAATCAAATCTTTTTTTAGTAAGTTTTAACACAGCAAATTTAATAGACATCTTACACTCAACAGAGGCTGCCTAGTTATTACTTGTTATTACACAATTGTTCATTGTCAGTCTTAACGATCAAAAAAGCTGGCGCTGAAATCGCAAAATAACAAATTATGAGATTTTAACAAATCTGTTATTTTTGACGGGTTATCTCTAGTATATATTAAATATGAACCAGGATGTTTACGAAATGGTAGTTGATGTATCTTATTACCTGAAACAGTGATTAATAGCAGCCACTGTTGAGAGTATCCTGGTTTATATTCAATATAAATATCCTGGTTTAGATCCTGACTCAATTAAACTTTTTATAACAATGGTAGAAAAGGAAAATGTTTTTTATTTAATATCTGACAGTTCGATCAAAACAAAAAAGACCGTCATTTTTGACGAGTTATTTCTAGTGTTGTTAAAAAATTGATTGAACATGCAGTATCCTCAACAATTCAACGGTTATCTACCTCCTGCTTCAGTACTTCCAATTCATGGCCAAGTTGTACCGTGGGCAGCCTAACTGCGATCATATAATCAGAAGGCGGCTCTGTGTCTTGGGAGTCTACAGCTAATCATAGGATTATTGTGTTTTATCTTGAATGTAACAGCACTGTGCATTTGTGGTAGTTGTTCCATCAATTTTATAGGCCATGGAATTTGGGGTGGAATAATAGTGAGTATAGTATTTGCTTATGTAGTTTTTTTTAAGGGTTTCACTAATTTTTTTTAATAACATACAATTTATTTTCAAAATACCTTTCAAAATAAAATTATTAAAGTATTAAACAATTTCTTGTTATAAAAACTACGTGTAGAAGATTAAGAGCGCTAATAAATTCATTATAAATTATATAGTCAAAGAAATGAAAGTTCAGCAGCAGAAAGGAGAATTAAATCTGAAAATTGTGAAAAACAGGATTGTAACAAGAAAATAGATCAACGCTGTAAAAAACAGAGGCGCCTCTCTACATGTGCGGATGGCCCGATTTAAAGAAACGTTTTAGTGAATGGATTTTCCTCTAGCTGATGTCAGGGTTCGGTGATGGGCCCCTTGTTTTTTTTTTTGCTATACGTGAACAATATTCCTGAATGGGTGACTAGTAATGTTCGAATGTTTGCGGATGACACAAAAATATAGAGACAAATTGCAGGTCATGAAGAATCAGAAAAACTGCAAAAAGAACTTAAAATGCCTAAATGAGTGGTCAGAGGAATGGCTTATGTAATTCAACCCTGACAAATGTAGAGTTATGCACCTGAGAAGGAGAAAAAATACGGTTACTTCATTACGCAAGCAAAAAAATCTGTAGGATTGCAGAAACAACCCAGGAGAAGGATTTGGGAGCAATAGTAACCAGCCAACGTGCAGTGTGCAAATGCGGCGGTAAAATCAATGGCGATGTTGGGACTCATAAAAACACAGTTAAAAAACATTAGAAGAAAAGAGTTTGAAATTCTTCATAAAATTTCTGTGTACAGTCTTGGTCACCTTATTTGAAAAGAGACATATCTTGTCTGGAGAGGGTGCCGAGCCGAAAAATATCACAAAACTAGTGAACGGTATTTTATGTTGCTGTTGTTGTAGAATAATTTTACACTGGGGGTAAATCAACATATAAAAATTTTTAAGTTGATAAGATTCGGTGCATTCTCAAACTGACCATCTTCAATGCCCCGAGAGTTTCCATGTTTTTAGGCCACAAGTTATATTCAGTTTTTTAGATTAATAAATTTCACAAGAACTAAGTGAATTTGTATAATTTTAATATATCAAGCAGGCCAGCGATCTCATACATGTGTAGCTTATAAAAGTGCTGTGTGACTGTTAATAAGCGCTTGACGAATTCAGAAATCCACTCGCCAACTTTCTGAAGCATTTTTAAAGTTTTATTTTGATAAGAAACTTGGAGATTAGGATAACATTTAAACATTTCGAATTATATAACTGTATGGAGCTCTTGTGGTCTAAGCTGAATGAACAAAAATATTTGAAACTTTGCGTTCAACTGACTGGTAATTAGTTTAAATGGTATCACCAAGAACAACAAAATCTGAACTCCGCCTCGCTAATTGCGAGCCAGTCCCAAGCCTGGAGAAAGGAGGAGGGAAAGTAAAAAAGATCAAATTCTGATCAACGACAGGAAGTATTTAACTGCTTCCTACATACAGACATTAGAGTCTTAAAACACCTGGTGTAAAGGACTATAAACTATTATAAAAAAAAAAAATAATAAAAAAAAACAACAAAATCTGCTTTTAATATCCCTATCTGAAGTTATATTTTTGTATCTGAGACAGAACAAACCATACCCAATGAAACACTAAAAAAAAAAAAAATTGGCTATGTGGGAAAAATTACTAACCTGCAGCTCAAATAACACAAAACCTGGTAAACAAAACCACCTTCATTTTCCCATTGAGTTTGGTAAAGATTTTGTTTTTGTCAACAAAATTGAAAGCTTGTCAAAGACATGATATCTACTTTTAAACACTTTGCATTACCATTGCTTATATATGAGTTAATTTCCTAAAAATCTAAAATGAATAAATTACATATTTTACTAACATTCAAAAAAGGTAAAAACTAGGTATCAAATACGTTAGAAAACACTAATAATGGCAAATAACTCTTGGAAATTGATGAAAGACGTCTTTTGCCACTTTTTTTCATAAATTTCATGAAGCGCAAGTTCAGGCCATACATTTTTTAAAACGTTAAAAAGGGCCTAGTAAATTAGTATTTTAAATAAGTGAAACTTGTTAACAAATCAAATTTTGTGTTAAAATCAAAGCACCAGAAAAAATGATCATCGGTTTGACTATTATGATTTCCAGTCTACCGAACGAACAATAATTTTCAAATTGACTCCATGAAATATGCGTCGACTACCAGCTACTCGATGCTTTAAAAAAATGTTTATATCCCCATCTGAAGGTATTAGGTTGTTGTCTTATATCTTTTTATTTGAGACAGAACAAACCATACCCAATGAGACATTAGAAAAAAAGAAAAACTACCTATGTGAGAAAAATTACTAACCTGCGCTCAAATAACACAAAACCTGGTAAACAAAAGCTTGTCAAAGACATGGTTTCTGCTTTTAAACACCTTGCACTACTATTTCTTATTTATGAGTTGGTTTGCTAAAGATATAAGATGAATGAATTACATATTTTACTAACAATCAAAGAAAGTAAAAACTAGATATCAAATATGTTAGAAAACACTATTAATGGCAGATAACTCCTGGACATTGATGAGAGACGTCTTTTGCCATTTTTATTTTAAATTCCATGAAGCGCAGGTTCAGATCATACCTTCTTAAAACGTTAAAAAGGTCCTGGTAAATTAGTATTTTAAGTAAGTAAAACTTGTTAACAAATCAAATTTTGTGTTAAAATCTAAGCACCAGAAAAAATGATCCTCGGTATGACTATTATGATTATCAGTCTACCGAACGAACAATAATTTTCAAATTGACTCCATGAAATATGCATCTACTACCTGCTTTACCACTATTCGATGCTTGAATAAAATGTTTTATTCAAACATAAATCATATAAATTCAAACAGTGGTTTTTTTCAATCCTTCTATAAAGCCTCGCTTTAAAAAGTTTTAAAACCACGCGTCCGAATCACCGTTCAGTTACAATAAACAACAAATCAAACTTTTTAAAATGTGGCATTTATCATATTTTTAAGCTTTTTGGAATTTTAAACATGCTGCAATTAGCTTTTTTACAAACTTTTACTTAGGTTACCATCTCTGTTTGTGTGTGTGTGTGTGTGGCTTTCTCTGTACACAAATCTTGAAAGTAAAATTTAACCAGTTTTTGATTAGCTAGAGAGCTGAAACTTTTAGCATAGCTTTATATTGGATGACAATACATGATTCAATTAAAAAAACTTAATTTATACATTTTTCGTATTTCTAAATCGAGTGTATTTGAAATTAAAGTTTGTGTTAAAAAACTCGGTTTTTCCTTTATTTGTTACCCAATTAAGCTACAAAATTTATTAGCCAGCAAAAACTGTTATATTTTTAATATTTTTCTTTATATGAAACTGGAAAATCAAGTTTTTTTCTGTTTTCATTAACCTACACTTAAAAAATAAAATAATGTATTGGTTAAAAATATTGGTCACATTTTGTCAAATAAATACTATTTTAATGTTTTGTTTAATCATCTTCGTTTTCAGCACTAATTTTTTCTGTTTCTTTTTTATTCGTTTTACAGTATTTTATTTAGCTCACTACAAGTGTATCTTCAAGGCATATTTACTTAATTATGAACGCCTTCTTGTCATTAAGCTTATACAAAATTTTGCAAACGTGTTTATAGTTTTCATTACATGATTCAGGATATAAATTTTAAAATTCTTGCATGCTCACATTAAATTTAATTGAAGTTTTTAATTTATGTAGAGAAATGTTTCTTGAGTAAAACAATTTGTAAATTGTAAATTGCAACACAACAAATTTGACGCCTACATACAAACAGACAAACAACGACCACAAATGTTATATACAAGATTATACACAGCGTTCCAATGATCAGATCTTTTTTTTAATTTTTGGGGGTTAACACTGTTAACAGCCCACTGCAAACATATGGAGACAAGAAATACGGGAGGATCTTGACAACCGTAAATTGAGAAAACATTTAAAAGAAAAAAAGTGCCTACAAAGGGAACTATTATAACACGGAAGTTGCAGTTATTGAACATAATTTATTATTAAAAGCATAACTGCAATTCAAGGCTTGTTTATAACACAGGCAAGTTATTGTTCGGCCATTTAAAAAACAAATGAATGGCAACCTCCAGTTTCATTGAATGTTGTTTAGTTCACTTTCAATAGTGTTTAACTTGCTTATATAACAACAAATTTATAAATTCGAATTTTTTTAAAACAACTGATTGAAAAATGCAAAACTTTCAGCAGTTTAATGGTTATCCAGTTCTTACCGTAACTCCTAGTATTCAGGGTTTACCGCGGGCTGTTAACCCCATTAAATATAATCAAAAAGCAGCTGTGATTCTTGGAATATTTCAACTAATCATTGGAATATTGTGTATAATTTTGAATGCAATACTAATTTATTTCTGTTGTTTGTCTTTTGTGGGCCATGGAATTTGGTGTGGAGCTATAGTAAGTATATAGTTGGTTTGTTTAGTGTCGTTGAATTAAACAAAAAAGGTAACAAGTTAATTTTTGTGCTTACTGTCCCAAGATGTAAAAAAATTAAAAACAATTTTAGATTTTTACTCTGAGTTTTTTATGTACAAAAATTTAATTTGCTTACAAACTTGTATACATAAAAGATTTTTATGAATGCAGTTTTTTGTTGCTGGTTTGCTGGGAATTCTTTCAGGAAGAAATGTGCCTCGGAAATGTTTGGTTGGAAAATTTGCGAAAATATAAATTCTTAACAAATTTGAACTTAATGCCTAATTTCTATTGTTATTTAAATTCATTAGTTTAAAAATTGATACAACATTTTCAGATTGCTTCAACAAATGTCATGTCGATCATTTCAGCTTGTTTTACTCCTGTTGTTTTTGGCGTTTCAATTCTAGGTTTGTTAATAGATGGAAGTTTTCGTGGTAATAGACATTCTTCATACACTGGAATCGTGAGTAAAACTTGATACTTAAATTTAGTTAATTTCGATAAATAATTTTATTTTTATAATTAAAGTATATATATATCTTTGTTGAAAGTTTGTGGTATAAAGATTTATTATGTTACTTTTTTCAGTTAAAAAAATAATTTGTAATTCAATTAGGAAGTGTTAAGTGGAGTCATGGCGTTTTTATCCTTCACAGAACTAATCGTAGCCATTGTAAGTTCTACTTACTGTTGTAAAGGATACTGTTGCTGTTCCGACAGTGTACAAGTAAGTTAAAAACAATTTGCAATCCATGCGCTTCTCATTACAGCTTAGCCGATTCATAGTTTAACTGTATTTTGTTCAAAAACCTTTCTTTGGTTTTCAAGTCTACGTTTTGATATCAAACAAAACTCTCGTAATTTAAAAACCTAATAACACTTATCAGTTATTATTATCTACACAAACGCTTTTAGAAATTTAAATGAAATATTTTTATTCTAAGTCACTGATTTATAATGCATAGCATTGAATGGTAGCAAGCGGTTTCACCCAAAGAATTTTTCGTCCAAATTTTTTTGTAAATGTTATTGGACGTTTCTGATAAATGTTACAAATAATGCATGCATGGGAATATAACCAGCATTCAATAAAACACTCTATTTTGTATGGATATGTATAAGTGTGTATACGTGTGCAAATGAATGTTTTTTTTTAATCCATCGGCCGAATTTTCTATTCTTTGGAGGGAATTTTTTTTGGATGAATCGTTTTCGAACGAAAACTTCTGCAAAAAACCCAAACATTTTATAGTCTTCAAGTTTATTTTCCTCACCAACCAGCCAGCTAAAGTGTTTTATTAAGCTGTTTTTTTAGAAACAGGTTTCCAAAAATGCACTAAAAACAAAGTTTGTATTATAAATCCTTGATTAGAAATTTTTAACTTTTGATTTTTCTAAATGAACTTGATACTGGTGGTTTTATTTTAATGACAAAAACTTGAATTTTTTTAAATTTTAATTAGGTCTTATTAAAATTGCAATTAACTTGTGTGCAGTTAAACTTGAAACTTATTAAAATGCATTGTTATTGAGAACAATTCAATACAACAACTTTTAGTTTGATTGGATGACGAGAAGTATGTTTTTATGCCTCACAAGATTTTCAACGCATTACTTCAAGCAGTCAAGCAAACACGATAAAGTTATATAAAAGTTTTAAACAAGTGGACTATTAAAAGCTTTGTTTTTTTTCCAAATATTTGATATTTTAAAATTTGGCAACTTTTAATTTTGTTCAAATCATTTTTGGTGATGGTAAGTCTATAAAAGGGAACATCATTAAAACTTTTTTGTGTAAATTATGTGACGATTAAAAATATAAGTTATCAATATGAAAAGAAAAACAAAATTTGTTTATAAATTCTTATTTAAATTGGTAATTTTGTTCTTTAGTTTTATTTAATTTTTAAATGTTTTTTTTATTAACGTCATTGTGTTTGTTTGCTTGCTTGAACAATGCCTTTAGGATTTTTTTACATTTAAAAAGGCAAACTTCCCGCCAATCAATCGAGCTGAATGAAATTTTACGAATTTAATTTTCTCCAACAAAAGATTATTAAATATTATTTGTCACTGGGATTAAATCACCCAGTGTTAAGTAAACATGGGAGTTTGACATTTCGTTTCATTCAAGTGCATTTAAAATCCGAAATTATTTTTTTCAAACGTTTGATTTTGATAGCGTCCAGAGAAATCTTTTTTTGTATCTACTTTCAACAAAAAAAAAACAAAACCGAAACATTGGGGCATAAAACATTTTTTCAAAATAACTTAAATAAACAAAATTAACTATTAAAATTAATTTGAATTTGGTTTATTATTTTTTACGTGAAAATGTGTTAAAAATCTACAAATCAACATCATAATTTCCAATGTTTGTATGTTTATATGATAGAAGCTTTGAAAGAAGTTATTGAAAAAGTTAATGCGTGCAGGCTTGAAATAAAATTAAATTAAAGTTTGAAAAACAGATTTTAACATGTGTTAAGAAAACAAATACTATGCTGGGTATAATTGCAAGAAGTTTTGAAACGTTTTCAGAAAAAATCTTCACTTGTGCTTACAATGTTTTGGTGAGGCCGCAGCTGGAATATGCAGTAGTTAGAACCCATAAAAACGGAGAATGATTCATACAGTTGAGAGAGTGCAAAGAAATGAAATGATAAGGTTAACTACCTTTATAGGATTGGGTTCAAATCGAGATGAAATATAAAAACACCAATGCTGTTTTAACTGTTTGAAGTGATTATATTTCAAAAGCGTCAGTATATGCAACAAAACGTTAAATTTTTCTAAACATTTGAGAATGGATGAAGACAACTACATAGGTTCATAAGGCAAGTGCAATTACTTCCGTATAGTGCGAAGACATACATTTGGACGGTGGGACGATATTGAGAGTAGTAAACAAACCCAAATAATTGAACCAAGCAAAACGATGTCAATTCTCTTTATATTATAACAACAACTTTTGCAAATTTTCCATGTTTTGAACTTGTGTTTTAGAAAATAGATAACTGTTGAATTCAAATTAAAATTAAAATTCATTTTTATAAACTTTATAGAATGCATTGTCATGAGAAGTAAACCTAAATTTCAAATGTCATTTCACTGACTGATGGGAAGTGTATTAATTTTTTACCTGCAAGTCTTTTCAACAAGAAAGCAAGCAAGACCGGCAGTGAAGTAAATATGAGAGATTCAAGGATTAATATAAAAGATAAAATACATATAAGGGATTCAAGGAATAATATAAAATATTTAATTCTGAAAACATATAATGGATTCAAGGATTAATATAAAAGATTTAATAATTAATATGAGGGATTCAAGGATTAATATGAAAATTTTAATAATGAAAACATATAATGGCTTTGAGGATTAATTTAAAAGATTCAGAAATTATTACAGTTTAGAATAAAACGTGATTAAAGTTTATTGCTTACATTTACAAGAAGTTTAGTTTTCTGGTTTGAGATTTTAGTTACTTTTTTCTGAGAAACACAATTAACAAGAAGAAACTTAATTTTTAACTTGATTTGTACAGAAAAACGCTTTCAAAATTGTATTTTGTAGGTCACGTATGAATTTTAAAATACATTTGAAAACTAAAACAAACAAATACCATTTTTTAGACAGCTATGGCTTACAACCCTGCTACTCAACAGATGGTGCCTGTCGTCGTTGTTCAAGGTATATAAAAAATCTTATTTAAAGACAAATAATTTTGGATTAGTAAAAATAATATCGATCTAACATATTTGGAATAACCAAGATTAAAAATCATGTTTTCTTATGGGCACATCTTATCCTGTTCAAACAGGTCAATTTCCACATCAATTTTCAAATCAATCGGTGCCGTTTCAAAATCAGCCAAGCCAGTATCCAAATCAAATCAACCAAAACCAAAATCCTCCATTTCAATTACAAAACCAGCACCCCAGTCAATATGATCAACCCAACGAAAATTCCATGACATCTCAAGAAATTCTAACCAGACCAAGTGACATGGAACGGAACGAAGCATACACTCCTCTTCAATTTCCTCATCATTATGAAAAACTCAATATTAAAACAAAGTAAACTTTGCGACAGCAACTTTTTAAATTGTTATTATGAATAAGTGTTTCCAAACTGTTTAAATTTATAGTCTAAATTAACGTTAACAATTAAAATTAACAAAAAGTAAAATAAATGCATGGTGAGTGTTGTTTGGTTAATTTATACAACAAACATTAAATCAATTATTATAGAAAAAATGTTTATATTTGTTCATCAACTGCTTTAAATAAATAATTTAAATTACGTTGTAACGTTATTTGGAAAAAATAGAATTGCTAACATTAGTTTAAAAAGTGAAGCTAATGCAAGGTCAGATTTGCGTCTGTTATGGTAAACCAGCTATCATAGCGTATTTGCATAAAAATTATAATTAAAAATATACGAGAGCTTTTTCAATATTACAATGTAACAAAGCATTTGAAGTATTAGAAGTTTATAATAAAAATATAATATTCTCATGCAAACAGCATTGACATATTGACAATTAGCAGGTGCTTGTGTTATAGCGATAAAGCATTCGCCTGAGACCTGAAAATTGACTACAAGGGGTTTGGGTAAGCGTGCCTATAAATGGCTGCCTCTGATTGTTCTGAAAAATAGGCGCACTAGCAAGTAAAGTTAGATAAATGATTTGTGGCTTAACTTGTTTAAAGACTAGAGCCACGTTGAACAATATCAAATTTTAACTTTATAATTGTCCCCACCGAAATTGTAAATTGTTCCAGCGTCTCTTCATTTAAATTATCATTGAAATCAGTTAACTTGGACATTTTCTTATACTACAGCTAGATATATTTTTTACTTTTCTGCTATTCTGTAATATCTATCTGGGTGTTTTTTTTGTCACTTCTTGATGGTTTCTGTTTCCTTGTATCCATGACTAAGGATGTCTGTGATTTTTTATTGTTTTTTATGCTAGTGTTAGTGGCTTACTAGCCCTTATTTTTTATTGTAAAACTTTTGTTACAATGCGCAGTTTGTTTATTAACATCAGCTAGCATTTCATAACTGTTTGAAAACTCAAATTTCAAAACTAATTGAGAGTTTAAATTTCATATTTGTTTGAGAGTTTTAAGACACTTTCACCGATAAATGCTTTCCTAAGTTGTTTTGATCAATTTTTTATAAAACATTTATTAGCAGCAATCATAAACTATAAGCAAAAGCAAAAGGTGCATTTAGAAAATTTAAAAAAAAATAATATTTCTCACAAATCAATTTGCAAAATTAGGTATACATTTAATAATGATTTTATGGCTGTATTTATGTCCGTATGTCCTCTATGCATTGCTATTCGATTTATCCGATTGTAATGAAATTTGCACACAACCTTGAGAGTCAATGGAGGAAGGTGTTTGTGAAAAAAAGTGAGATCGGTCACAAAGTGAGCGGAGCGGGAGCGAGAGAGCGAGAGAGCGAGTGGGAGCGGAAGAGCAAGCGGGGACGGGAAAGGGACCGGGAGCGGGAGAACAAGCGGGGAAGGAAAAGGGATCCACTAGTAAACAAATTAAATAAATATTGGTCTCACGTCTACTAGGGATAAGTTTTATAATTAAAAAAACGGTTAGCCTTAAAAATCTCAATAAACTAAAAAAAATAAAACTAAACATTTTGTTTACATTTGAATTCAATAAAATCTTTATTCTAAAAAAAACCACCACACCTTTGCAAATAGCAAGAGTGTTAAATTGAAAATCAACATCGGTATTTTATATTTAATAAAATTATTTTATCATATGTTATCTTTACGCTCAAATAGTGACATGTTTTTTTTACAAAAGTACTTATGCACTAAATCTTATTTGGTAACTTTGAAAAATATATAGTTATATATTTCTGAAATCATTAAAAGTTGTGTTTAGCTTATCAAAAAAGTGACTTTCCTGTACAACTTTATCTGTATCATACCCAATTCTGGGGTGGCCCAGTATAAAACACTTAGAAAACTAAACCAATAAAAAATCAAACAAAACTAATCAAATCTCTATTTAGTAAGTTTTAACACAGCAAATTTAATAGACATCTTACACTCAACAGAGGCTGCCTAGTTATTACTTGTTATTACACAATTGTTCATTGTCAGTCTTAACGATCAAAAAAGCTGGCGCTGAAATCGCAAAATAACAAATTATGAGATTTTAACAAATCTGTTATTTTTGAAGGACTATCTCTAGTATAAATTAAATATGAACCAGGATGTTTACGAAATGGTAGTTGATGTATCTTATTACCTGAAACAGTGATAAATAGCAGCCACTGTCGAGTGTATCCTGGTTTACATTCAATATAAATATCCTGGTTTAGATCATGACTCAATTAAACTTTTTATGACAATGGTAGAAAAGGAAAACGTTTTTTATTTAATATCTGACAGTTCGATCAAAATAAAAAAAACCGTCATTTTTGACGAGTTATTTCTAGTGTTGTTAAAAAATTGATTGAACATGCAGTATCCTCAACAATTCAACGGTTATCTACCTCCTGCTTCAGTACTTCCAATTCAAGGCCAAGTTATACCGTGGGCAGCCGAATTGCGATCATATAATCAGAAGGCGGCTCTGTGTCTTGGGAGTTTACAGCTAATCATAGGATTATTGTGTTTTATCTTGAATGTAACAGCACTGTGCATTTGTGGTAGTTGTTCCATCAATTTTATAGGTCATGGAATTTGGGGTGGAATAACAGTGAGTATAGTATTTGCTTATGTAGTTTTTTTAAGTGTTTCACTAATTTTTTTAATAAAATACAATTTATTTTCAAAATAACTTTCAAATTAAAATTATTAAAGTATTAAACAATTTCTTGTTATAAAAACTACGTGTAGAAGATTAAGAGCGCTAATAAATTCATTATTAATTATATTGTTATAAGTTCAGCAGCAGAAAGAAAAATTAAATCTGAGAATTGTCAGAAACAGGATTGTAACAAGAAAATAGTACAACGCTGTAAAGAACTGAGACGCTTCTCTACATGTGCGGATGGCCTGATTTAAAGAAACGTTTTAGTGAATGGATTTTCCTCTAGCTGAGGTCAGGGTTCGGTGATGGGCCCCTTGCTTTTTTTGCTATACGTGAACAATATTCCTGACAGAGTGACCAGTAATGTTCGAGTGTTTGCGGATCACACAAAAATATAGAAAAAAATTGCAGGTCATGAAAAATCAGAAGAACTGCAAAAAGAATTTAAAGTGCCTAAATGAGTGGTCAGAGGAATGGCTTAAGCAATTCAACCCTGACAAATGTAGAGTTATGCACCTGAGAAGGAAAATAAATACGGTTACTTCATTACGCAAGCAAAAAAAATCTGTAGGATTGTAGAAACAAACCAGGAGAAGGATTTGGGAGCAATAGTAACCAGCGACATACAAATTCCGTGCAGTGTGCAAATGCGGCGGTGAAATCAATGGTGATGTTGGGACTCATAAAAACACAGTTCAAAAACATTGGAAGAAAAGAGTTTGAAATTCTTAATAAAATTTCTGTCAGACCCCTCACTGTGTACAGTTTTGGTCACCTTATTTAAAAAAAGACATATCTTGTCTGGAGAGGGTGCCAAACCGAGAAATGTCACAAAACTAGTGAACGGTATGAAAAAGCTCTGCTATCAAAGAATGCTGAAAGTTTTAAACTTTACAACACTGTTGACAAGAAGGCTGAAAAGAGATCTGATAGAAACCATCAAAAATGCAAAAGGGCTGAACGACGTCAATGTAGCAGCGTTCTTTGGTAAGGCGCCAACCGAACACGAGTTAAGGAGAAAAAGTCTCAAATTTCAAATATAAGAATGCAAGTTTGACTGCAGAAAACACAGCTTTAGTCGAAGAGTTGTCCGGTGGTGGAACAGACTAAGCAAAGAAGTTGGTGTATAAAACACAGTAAACGCTTTCAAGGTTGAATTAGACAAATGGCTCGACAGGGTCGATATAGACGTTTAAAACATTATTGGTAATTAACTTAACTTAATTTAATATCTATGCTCCACAAGTTATCACATTCCTAAGCGTTAAAACAACTAGTTTTATGTTTTTTAGATAGATAGATGAGGAATATTGTAATGTGTGTTTGACTCTTGCAAATCATATTTTAGAATTATATTGGTGTTTATTATACAAATTTCATATTCCGATAATAAAACAACAATTTTTTTTTTAATTCGGTTTTTCATTGCCGGCCTGTTGGGTGTGCTTTCTGGACAAAATGTGCCGCAAAAATGTTTGGTGAAAAACTTTTACAATTTTAAAGAACCTTTTTAGTTTGAAAATATTGTTTTAAACTAGTTGATCATATAAATAATTAACATTTTTTTCAGATTGTTGCAACAAATGTCATGTCTATTATTGCGGCTTGTGCTGCCGTTGCAGTATTTCCCTTGGCAGTTATAGGTGGACTAATATTAAGCTCTGACTCTAATAACTATTTCAATAGGGCTGTAAGTAGTACAACTCCGCCTTGCTTTTGCAAGCCAGTCCCAAGCCTGGAGAAAGGAGGAGGGGAAAGTTAAAAAGATCAAATTATGATCCACGACAGGAAGTACATAGGTGTTTCCAACATACAGCCATTTTAGTCTTAAAACCCCTGGTGTAAAGGACTATAAACTATTACAATAAAAGCTGTAAGTAGACTTTTCAAGACTTGACAAATTATCTAATTATTTTTTTCCAGTAAAATTAAAGCCATTTTATAATTAAATTCATTGAAATTTAGATTTTAAAACTTTTGTTTTAAAACTTTGTCAGCCGATAATAATCAGTTGGATTTTGGTGACTTTATCATTTACCGAACTAATCGTAGCCATTGTAAGTTCTGTTTATTGCTGTAAAGGTTACTGCTGTTGTTCAAACAGTGTACAAGTAAGTTTCAAGCAAACGTTATTTGATGTTTATATGTTTTTTATTATTTAATAATTATTATTACAATTTGCATTTTTTCGTACTAAGAAATTTTTTAAACGTAACGCGACCCAAGCAATATTTGAAAATAAAAAAAATGATTTAATTTATCAAACCAAAAGCTTATACAAAAACCAAATTTGCAAGAGGTTTACAGCTAGTTCATATTGACTAGAAACCTTTTAATCGATATGATAAGACAGATTTTAAAAAAAAGGATTTTATGTGTTTTGAAGTGTTTGGCGTGAACGTGAATAACTAGTAAAAAGTAAATAAATAAGAAAATTGAAAAATCGATTTTATAAAATGTTCTAAAAAGTTCAAAATAAACTCTTAAGCATAAAAACGTCATGTTGTTATAGAAATTAATGAAATTTGATTCAATTAGCGCAAAGGTTTCGATTGTCTTAGTGGAAAAAAGCGCACTACTTTATTTATTATTTTTAATTGTTAATAATTTGTTATATTTTAGTTTTTTTTAATTTATGAATTTTTAATTTTATTATATGAATATAATAATAATAACAATAATAATTTTGAACTAATTTTAAAACCTAATATTATTGACTGGTAGGTAATCAATCAAATTGATTTTCTGCCCTCTATCGACAACAGTAACGAAACAGATGTCAGTGAAGTATATCGCGTATATTAATTTAAAGTGTAATAAGTAATTTTTAAATTAATATTGTTTAGGCATCCAGAACACGACTATATTCTAAATTTTAGATCGAAAAAAACTAGAAAGTTGATCGAAATATGACAAAAAATTGTCTCGGAATTCAAGAGACATGTTAAACTGTAGACAGCGTGTTATAATTGTACAAGTACTAAACTAAATTAGTTTTTAAACGAATGAAATGTTTTCATCATATAATTATTATTAGAGATAAAATTTCAGTTTGCTTTTTAAAGAGAGATATCAACTATATAAACCCCGATTAATTTTAGGAACTTAGGATTTATATATATTCTAAAAACCATTTTTCTGCTTCAAATGTTATATTATTTCTTATTTAAAAATTAGACGGTGTTGGTTTACAATCCTGCTACTCAACAAATGATGTCTGTCTTTGCTGCTGAAGGTTTATTAAATGAATTATAAATTACTTCCTTAAAATAACATTTTTTTAAAATATAAGCTTTGTAACTTTGTTTTATATCAGACTAGCTGAATCACCCGGCGTTGCCCGGTGTTTTTAGAGGTTTCCTTCCCCGATTGTTTTTTCCGCTCACGGTCGCTTTCCCGTTCCCATTCGCTTACCCGTTTCCATTCTATCTCGCTTTTCCGTTTCCGCTTGCTTCCCCGTTCCTGGTCGCTTTCCCGTTTCCGCTCGCTCTCCCGTTTCAGATTGTTTTTCCGTTCCCGCTCCCACTTACTCTCCAATACCCGCTCGCATTCATTTTTTTCTACTCTCTCTTAATTTATTTCAGCTCATAAAACGTAAAATAGATTTGCTAAAAACTGCCCGGGGTTTTTAGAGGTTTTCCAATCGTTTTTCTCTTTCACTCCCGTTTCCTTCCCCGTTTCTTTTCTCGCTCTTGCTTTTTCTGCTGCTCATGTTTGCTCTCATGCTTGCTCTCTCATTCCCGGTCGTTTTCCCGCTCCCGCTTGTTATCCCGTTCCCGCTTGTTCTCTCGTTTCTCCGTTTCCGGTAACTTTACTATTTCCCGCTCGTTCTCCCATTAACGTTTGCTCTGCCATTTCCGTTCCGTATATATATATATATATATATATATATATGTGTGTGTGTGTGTGTGTGTGTGTGTGTGTGTGTGTGTGTGTGTGTGTGTGTGTGTCTGTGTGTGTGTGTGTGTGTGTGTATAATCATAGTTTACTATAAACACGCAGCTGTTTTATTTCTAACAGGTCAATATCCGAATCAGATACCAGGCCAACATTACCAGTATCCAAATCCAAACAACCAATATCCGAATCTACATTACCAATATCCAAACCAACAAAACCAACATCCAAATCAACATAACCAATATCCGATTCAACATAACCAATATCCGAATCAACAAAACCAATATCCGAATCCACAAAATCAAAATCCAAATCAACTTAACTATCATCTAGCTCAATCTAGCAACAATCAGAATCCCCTAACGCAGCTGAAAAATACAATTCACAAAACTTTAAATCAATTTAGCCAATATCCAAATCAAACGGGTCAAGGCTCTTATGAACTTCCTGAAAATCTGATAGTTTCAGGAAACGACGGAATTAATGACTCATACACCTCTCTCCAGTTTCCATATTATGAAACAATTATTCCAGATTGATGCAAAGCAAAACAATAGAATGTTCTTTCTAAAAAGCTTTTGAGAAATATAGCATTGTAATATTTGTTGTATGTTTTTGCATGTTTTAAATTTGTTAAATTAATTAAAATTTTCTCCTAATTATTTCTTCAACTAAAAATAACCTGTTAAAAACGTATTTTTTGTTTTAATCGAATTGTCAAAATATTAAATAAAAAACGTTTTTCTTCTCTACCACTATTATTAGAAATTCAATGAAGTCAAGATCTCAATCGCTGTAAATGATTAAATCTGCTAATTAGACAATCTGGTATTTTAACCACTCAGCAATATGAAATAAATGTTCAATGCCTTCATTAGACCGAACCTGGTTTAATCATTTTGAAACCGCTACATTTCGCATCATGCCTTCGTAAGACAACTTCATTATCTTCCTATGTTTTCTTTTGAACAATAAATCGAGCAAATTGTTTAATGTAATCAGATAACCTCTGATATAATAAGCTTAGCTAAAATCATTTTGGTTCTTTAGAACTGACCATGGACTCCTTAATAATAGCATATGGACAATAATCTGAATCGCAGCGCGTTCGACATTGGGCCTTGCGTCTTGCAGTCTTTTAACAGGTAAAATGCGTGCTTGCATTGTTAAGCATCAGTAATTAAGAAATGAAAATCACACACAAAAAATGTTATTAACCCAGCATTTTTAAATATAATTTAATATAAATTTATAAGCACGTACATAAAGTAAAATAATGTAATCAAATTTATTTTCAGTTAAAAGGAGGATTTCTGATATGGTTGTGTGGCATTGCTTGTTAGCTGTTTTACAAAGTATTTAGTGACGCAAATAAACATTTGTCGAACACCATGTTCTGCACGTCATAACCGACAGTACACGTTTTTTCCAAACATCAAATGCATGTACTTTTCGGTGTACGTTGCCCGATTCATTATTTTACAGAAAACATTTTGCTGGAAAAACTCAACAAAAACTAAGATTTGAGGTCTGGAGTCTTCCACAATTCTTCAAAGATATTAAAACAAAGGGCAATAAAGATGTATAACAAGTCACTTGGCTTCACGAGGCCACCACGGTTAAGAGTTGACGTCTGGCACAGCTAAGTTTTCTGACAAGTTGATAAGTCAGCTTTACCAGAAACCTGTCAACGTCAAAGAAACTTTGCAAATTTTCTCAGTTACAGCTACTTCCAGTCCATTGAGGATCTTACTTATTTGTCGGGTGATCTTGAACAGTGTTGTACTTGATGGCAGACATAAAACATCAGTTTCCAGTAAGACCTGATATTATTTCCGTTATGAAATCTTTTTTTTTAATAAAGGATCGCTAGAATTTTTTCGACTAAAAGTATCTGAAATTTAATCGGTAGCGTTGTTTCTGTTAAGCGTTGATTTTGTATTTCAGTAGGGGTCGGTGACTTCACGTCGTTTTTGGTATCCAACATTTCTAAAATTGTCTATAGTCTTTCTGCTTCCAGCTGCTCACGACCCAACGTTAATGTAGGTTTTGCAAAAACTTAGAAAATAGAGTGATGATGTCAAGTAAAACGGCGGTTTGGGAAATATCGATGGGACAGCATTTTTGATAAGATATCTCTTGGCAAGCTTATTGTCTGAGTTTTTTCGTCTCTTATTGCTATCAGCATGTTTGTTGAAAAATCGCATTCTATGAATTCCAATAAAAACATCTTGCAATTTTTAGACGGTTTAAAGTCTGCTCGAGGATTTGCTTGGTTCCACTGTTCACGCAGATTTGGGTCGCAAAGAAAAAAAGCAAAGTAATTCCTTCATTACTATAACCATGATTTGCACTTTGACATCCGTGAGCACTGCGTTTATTAGACATTCTTCAATTTCAGTAAAAACAGATTACTTCATGTTATCTAACAATGCATCTAATGTTATCTAACAATGCATCTAATGTTATCTAACAATGCATCTAATGTTATCTAACAATACAAATAATGTTATCTAACAATGCACCTAATATTGTCACGACATAAACAACAAGAGCGCAACAGGCTGAAATAACTGACATGACATTTGTTGAATCAATCTGAAATTGTTGTATCGCTATTTAGATTTAGAAATTCAACTAATAAGTAAACATTAAGTTGAATTATATTAAAATTAAATTATAATAAAATTTCCAACTAAGCATTTTTGTGGTTTATTTTTTCCTTAAAGTATTTCCAGCAAACCCGCAACGAAAAGTTTGATTGAAATGAAAATAATTTTCATTTCAATCAAGTTCGTGGCAAACTTAATTTTATTACGTGAAACAAAAACTCAACATAAAAATTGAAATTGTTTTTCTAAGAGATTTTTGTTGGTGTAAAATGTGAGTATTGTTGTTGTCAAGAACTGTGATCTTAATATGAATTTATAATAACAGTATAATATCGCCAGAACTTACCATGGATTTAACTCACCATTAGATATAACGTACTGAATTTTTTGTCACAAGTGCCTATGGTACGACCATGGTTTTAATGTATTTCGTATTTAAATGTATCGTACATTTTAGAACTCTGCACGGAACCAATCGGCCTTAAAGAAAAGATGTGTCACCGGTGATCCATACTGGAATAACACAAAGGTGGCAGTTTGCATCATGCCAAATTCAAATTTAGCTTATTGATGTTTTCAAAGATGAACAAAATTTATCAATTTGTTTCAATATTTTTGATAGTTCCTCATTAAATTTTTTAAAACAATCCTTGATTTTCGTAAAACTGATGCGATTAGTGCAATAATTATGACAACATTTTAAATAATTCAACAAATTTAAAACAGGCAAAAAACATACAACAATGATTACAACGATACATTTTTTAAATGTTTTTTAGAGAAAACATTTATTTTTTGTTTTGTTTTAATCTTGAATAATTGTTTCATAATATGGAAACTGGAGAGAGGTGTATGAGTCATCATTTCCGTCGTTTCCTAAACATGTCAAGTTTTAAAAAAATTCCTAAAAGGCTTGATCCGTTTGATTTGGATATTGGCTAAGTTGATTTAAAGTTTTCCATTTTTAAACTTAGATTTTTTGTCAAATTTTGAATTTTGTCTTCGACCAAAAATCTTTATTTTATTTAAATTAAATTTTTTTTTTTACATTTTTGCTCACTACTTTAGTTTTGATTAAGATAATAATTTTTGAAATATTTCCCCATTTTCAGTTTTCTCAACACAGCACAAATCTTACATTTTATTTTATTATTTATCACAGCACTAAGAGGTTAATTGGTTGACACAAGCTTATTATTTCAAGCAATTATTTAATTACATTTAGAGCTAATATCAATCATTTTAGTTACAATTTTAATAAAGCAATTATTATCACAAGACTTTAAACGATTTAAAGGACTTAAAACATACACATACATGCAACCAATATTTTTGTACATCCATGTATACTATCAAATGCAACATTTCTGTTCAAATGTTTCTTACAGAAAACATTTCACTGTTTTACCTTTTTATTCATTATTTAGAGTTTCATAACATGGAAACTCGAGAGGAGTGTATGAATCCTCACTTAAGTTGTTTGCTGGATTTGTAATGTTTTCAGGAAGTTGATTGGAGTCATGATCGGTATCGGTTTGACTTGGATATTGGCTAAGTCGATTTAAAGTGTTGTCAATTTTGTTTTGCAATTGTATTAGTGGATTCTGGTTTTGGCTAGACCTTGCTAGACGATGGTTAAGTTGATTTGGATTCTGATTTTGTTGATTAGGATACTGGTTTTGTTGATTTGGATATTGGTTTTGTTGATTTGGATACTGGTTATGTTGATTTGGATATTGGTTATGTTGATTTGGATACTGGTTATGTTGATTTGGATATTGGTTATGTTGATTTGGATAATGGTTATGTTGATTTGGATACTGGTTTTGTTGATTCGGATATTGGTTATGCTGAATTTGGTACTGGTAATGTTGGCCTGCTATCTGATTCGGATATTGACCTGTTAGAAAAAAAACAGCCGCGTGTTTATAGCAAACTATAAATAAAAATATAATATAAAAACAAAGTTACAAAGCTTATATTTAACAAATGTTTTGTCACTATGCAATTAATTATTTATTTCATAAACCTTGAGCAGCGAAGACAGACATCATTTGTTGAGTAGCAGGATTGTACACAATCACAGTCTAATTTGTATATAATATTATAACATTTAAAACAGCAAAATAAATTTTAGAATATATATATATCTACATACATAATTTCCTATGTATGTATGTATGTATGTATGTATGTATGTATGTATGTATGTATGTATGTATGTATGTATGTATGTATGTATGTATGTATGTATGTATGTATGTATGTATGTATGTATGTATGTATGTATGTATGTAT
>OZ022244.1:23414530-23427030 GCA_963978895.1 Erpobdella octoculata
CTCGGCGTTGATTATCAGCAGTCATCTGTCAGTCAGTCAGTCAGTCAGTCAGTCAGGACATGTTCTTTTATATATATAGATATATATATATGTATATGTATATATATATATATGTATATATATACATATATATATATATATATGTATATATATATGTATATATATATATATGTGTGTATGTATATATATACATATATATATACTCATATATATTTTATTTGAGACTCTGTCTGAAGATCTTTTACTAGAAAGTATGCAAGCTACCATACCAGACCAGAACAAAATCAATAGGACCTCGAATCAGAAAACCAAACCCCAGGTTTCCTGGGCTGATAGAGTAAAAGAAAATAAAAAAGAATTCATGGATGAAATTGTTCCTGATTTTGAAGTTGTACAATCCCGTAAGAAAAAAACTGAAAAGATAACAAAGAAAATAATAGGTAAAATGGAACAAAAAGACACTTTAATAAAAGCCTCAAAAGAATTTATTAAGAAGAAAGTCTGCTACCTGGGAAATATTTCTCCTTGCTCGGTAGACACTATTAAAGAACATCTAAGCAAAATAAATGTCAACTTCATAACTTGCTACCCAGTTTTCAAAAAAACAAAATCCTCTGGCAACTCTAACACTAACTTGGAACCCAATGATGAAAATGTCAAAACGGACTCAATGGATAAAGCAAGGAACAAAGATGAAGCCTTTTCACCAACCGATATGAGCTCTTCTTTCAGATTATGCATTACATCTGAAGCAACGACCAACATGTTCAACCCTGATAACTGGCCTCGCTATGTCGTTGTCCGTGAATGGACTTTTAAACAAAACAACAAACAATAATGGAGGCTGCCACAGATGTAAATATTTTTGACTTATTTGAAAAAGAAAACAAAAACCAGTTTTTTCTTGAAGCTCATGATCCTGATGTCAACTTTTTTAGATCTCTTAAGATTACTTCCAAATATTATAATAACAAAGAATTGTCCAAATTAATTGAAACTTCACCCAATAACTCATTTGCTATTTTACATATAAATTCACGTAGTCTGTTTCATAAAGTTCCAGTCCTTGAAATTTTATGTTACAACACAAGAAACTTTTTTTCATTGCTACTGATAACTGAAACATGGCTTTCGGAAGATACTGCTCCATTAATAATTCTCCCTGGATACTCATTTGTATACAGAAACAGAATAAGTGGTAAAGGTGGTGGTGTGGCTATTTTTATTAGAAATGACATACATTACAGAGTGAGAGATGATTTATGTATTGCCAATCCTGTTTTTGACTGGCTGGCAATTGAAATGATAAATAAAAATGGTAAAAAAAATATAATATTGAACATCTACAGACCTCCTGACTCTGATGCGGATGTTTTTCTTGGCAATCTAAATGAATTTTTAGCATCAATAAACCACAAGTCTGACATCTACATTGGAGGAGATTTTAATATCAATTTGCTAAATTGTGGACAATTAAGAACAAACTTTGAGAATACACTACTGGAACACAACTTACTACCTACAATAACTAGACCTACTAGAATGACCAAACACTCAGCTACACTCATTGATAACATTTTTACAAACAGGTATAGTAACAACGTGAGTGGCATCTTGCTGGATGACTTATCCGACCACTTTCCTATCTTCACTATTTTCCAAAGCAGGTTAAATCTAGATAAAACTATTGCTTCCAAAAGAAACTTAAAACCTATGAATGTATTGTCTTTGACTCTCGGACTTCAGCAAGTAGATTGGTCCAATATCTTGTCCAGCAATGATACTGACGAGGCTTTTAGGATTTTCCAGGATCATCTTACCAGGGTGCTAAACTCAACCTGTCCTTATCATACTGTCGATCGTAAAGAACGACGTCAGGAGTGGATCACGGAAGAAATTCTCAAATCATCTAAAACCAAACATAAACTTTACGTGAAATCAATCAAGCATCCGACAACTGAAAATATAGAAAAATACAAAAAATTTAGGAATATGTTTACATCGATCAAACGTGAGGCCGAAAAAAGCTACTACAACACATTGTTTCAACAGGCAAAGAATGACATCAAAAAGACTTGGACAATTATTAGGAAAGCCTTAAATAAATCTCGTCCTGAATCTATTGAAAGAATTTTTCACAATGGTCAGCTAGTTGAAGACAAATTATTATTATCCAATATCTTCAATGAATATTTCACATCTATTGGTACCAATACGGCTAACACCATTCCATCTATAACTACTAACAATTATAGTGATTACCTGGTCAAACCTGTTTCAGATTCAATTTTTCTTGAAGAAATTACTGAAACTGAAATAGTGAGAACAGTCAACAGTTTCAAAAATTCAAGAAGTACTGCAATAGATGATTTAAGTAATTTTTTGCTCAAGTCGATAATAAACTCCATATCCAGTCCTCTTTGTCATATTTTTAATCTCTCATTCAAGAAAGGCATATTTCCCGAGCCATTAAAGACATCAAAAGTTATTCCAATTTTTAAAAAGGGTGACAAGGAATCCCTTGATAATTACAGACCTATATCACTCTTGTCTCCAATCTCAAAACTCCTGGAAAAACTTATGTTCAATAGAATCACGTCTTTTTTCAACAAGCACCACGTCATTCACAGCAACCAATTTGGATTTAAAGCAAATAGTTCCACTGATCTTGCTCTCATTAATCTCACCCAGCAACTACTACAGCAAATGAACAACAAGCATCTCACAGTGGGTGTTTTCATTGATCTTAGCAAAGCTTTTGATACTATCAATCACGACATTCTGCTGAATAAGATCTCACACTATGGTATTCGTGGGACTGCACATTTATGGTTTGTTAACTATTTGAAAGATAGAAGTCAACTAGTTTCTCTTGGCGACACAAACTCTGTTTTGAGGGGCATATCCATAGGAGTTCCACAAGGTTCAATCCTAGGCCCACTACTTTTCAACATCTTTGTTAATGACATATTTGAAACTTCTAAACTGCTCTCTACAATATTATATGCTGATGACACCAATTTGTTTTATTCTGGAAATTCTATAGATGAAGTTACAGCTGTGATGAACATTGAATTAGTGAAATTTTCTCATTGGTTCTCTGCCAATCGTCTCAAAATTAATATCAGCAAAACAAACTACATGATATTTGGACCAAAAATTAAATTGAATGCTCTTCCTCTATTTCGTATTGAATATGGTGGAACTTCACTGCCTAGAGTGGGATTCACAAAGTTTCTTGGTGTTACCATTACGGAAAGTCTGTCTTGGACAGATCATATAAATGCTGTTAGAAGAAAAATGAGCAAATCTGTTGGATTATTATCAAGGTTCAGAAATCGTTTGAATCATGATATTATATGTCATCTTTATTACTCTTTGATCTACCCACATATTACTTATTGTAATTTGATTTGGGGAAACAGTCCTGTTTCCTCTATGCGTACCCTTTCAGTAATCCAGAATCGTTTTGTTAGAATGCTCTACGGACTTGGAAGAACGGACAATGTTGATAAATATATCAATACACTAAATATGTTAACACCAAGACAAGTTCACTGCTATAGCATCTTGGTTTTCATGTTTAAGCTAATTAATAATATTATGCATTGCCCTGTCTTTGATAATTTTATGTTATCATCAGATATAAAGAATAGACAAACAAGACATACAGGTATCTTTCATTTACCTTACTGCAGATTGAAAATACTTTCTACAAGTATTTACCTCATTGGACCAAAATTATGGAACATTTTACCAGAAGACATCAGATGTGCATCTTCAGTTCACATTTTTAAAATTCTTATCAAGAAATTTATTTGTGAACATAATTTACAATCGTTTCTATGAAAAACTGAGCATTATGTTTATATTTGATTTTGTGTGTGTATGTGATTTTTGTTTCTTTTTGTAAAGGGTGGCTACACTACAAGCATTGCTTATTAGTAGTCTCCCTGTTGACATTTCATTTTATTATGCAGATATGTTGACAAATAAACAAATAAATAAAAAAAAAAAAAAAAAAAAAAAAAAAAAAAAAATATATATATATATACATATACATATATATATATATATATACATATATATATACATTTACATATATATATACATATATACATACTATATATATATATATATGTATATATATATGTATATATATATACATATATATATTCTTTTAAACACACTCCGTTGAAAACTATGGCCCACTTGGCGTTTATCAATTTTTTTATGGTGCCCTCGATTTTGCGGTAGTTGAAAGACGTGAGACTTGTTTTAGATGTTTTATTAGGCTTACTGCAGTTTCGGAAATCCTTTTCCATCTTCGGAGCCGAAAGTAATAAACAAAAAGTCAACGTAAAATAAGAAACGGGCGACGAATCGAAACGAGTTAAATTAAATTAAATTGGAGTTCGAAACAAATTAAATTAAATTCCATTAGAGTGCAGAAAACGAGATTACTTTAAATTAAGTAAACGAGTGAGCGCTAAAGCATGAACGCGACAACTGAAAGGTGAGATAGCTGGACGAGGTGAATAGCTGTAGTTGTAGGTGTGTGTATGAATATAGGAAGGGGAGATAGTGTACGAGAAACGATAGAATTGGTGGAATTTATAGGTGTACAAGGTGTATGGCGCGGGTGGTGTACGAATTAATGAAGTATAAATAGGAGAAAGTAACAGTATGTGTGTGGTAAGAATAATGTTTTATTTGTGTCGATTACGACGCGAAGTAATGTTAGGGTTATTAATAATGTCAGAAGAGATATGTGTATTAGGAGAGCTTGTGTTCGCGGAAACGAGTGAATAATCGACAATAAATTGAGTGGTAGTTTGTTCGGTGGAAGTGAAAAGTGAAGAGATATCGACGATCGTGGGGTCGGATGAGTATTCGACGATGCATTGAGTGGTAGTATGGTCAGTGGGAGTGGAAAGTGAAGAGGTAGCGACGATCGTGGCGTCAGGGTCAGAAGCAGGTGTCGGAGGGTGCGAAGGAAGCGTGGTGGGAAGCTGCGGAGGAAGACAAGATGCGGTGGTAGAAGCAATACTTGGTTCGAGTGTGGAAGTTTGGTTGGTATCAGTGGGTGGGTGTTCTGTGGTCGAACTCGGTTTAGGCTCGCGTAGACTGTAGCCATGAAGTGAAGGGACCGAGTTGAGAACAGTACGTGAAGTTGTAGAACTAGAGTGTGTGTTCGATGGATGTGGAGTTACGTGTCCGTTGCCGTGACGAAACAATTGCAATGTCTGGTCGAAGTTTTCGTCTTGGACGTTCATCGTGGGTTTTATCTGCAATATGTATAGAGCTTCGAGAATCTTCAATCGAACGGGATCGCCAGAGTACGTAAGCACGCTAGTATTTGAATCAGTAATGTTTCTGGTAAGTGGAATGGCGTGGTCGTTGATGAAGTGGGAATGAATATTCCCACCCTGTACGTGCATGGTAAGTCGGCGAGATAAAGTAGTTCTAGTGTGGCCCACATATGAAGTTGTAGATTCGTGGTGAAGTGGGCAGCGAAACTGGTAGACGACGTTAGTTTTTTTGAGAAGGTTATGGCGTAGCAGGTTGTTTGGTGCAACTAGGTTGTGGGTTTTGAAACTTTTGTAGTAGATGCGAAATTGAAGAAGGTGGGAAGTGTCGATGATGGAAACGTGACGACGAATTATATCTCGTAGAATAGATTCGTCGATTTTGTAGTTGTGATGCATTTGAGCGCGATAGTATATATATATATATATATATATATATATATATATATATATATATATATATATATATATATATATTACCACTTACAGTTTTTGAGTAGCAGTAATTTTTAAAATCAAATAACTCTATTTTGGACCTTACATTTGAGGTCCTGGAAACCAAATTTTTCAAAAAATGCTAAAACACGTATTTCATTGTTTTTGGAGTAGAAACTAAATACTAATTTTTACTTTTGTAGCATTAACAGTTTTTGAGTAGCAGCTACTTTAAAAACCAAATAATCCAAAAAATGATGAAACACGTATATCTTTTTTTTTTGAGTAGATACTAAGTATTAATTTTTACATCTGTGGCAATTACAGTTGTTGAGTAGCAGTTACTTTAAAAACCAAATAACCCTATTTTCCACCCCACATTTGAAGTCCTGGAAACCAAATTTTCAAAAAATTGTGAAACCCGTATATCATTATTTTTAGAGTAGAAACTAAATACTAATTTTTACTTTTGTAGCATTAACTGTTTTTGAGTAGAAGCTACTTTAAAAACCAAATAACCCAATTTTCCAACCCACATTTGAGGTCCGGGAAACCAAATTTGTAAAAAATGGTGAAACACGTATATCTTTATTTTTAGAAAAAAAACTAAATAATAATTTTTACATCTGTGGTATTTACTGTTTTTGAGTAGCAGTTACTATAAAAGACAATTAGCCCTATTTTCCACCCCACATTTGAAGTCCTGGAAACCAAATTTTCAAAAAATGCTAAAACACTTAGTTCATTATTTTTGGAGTAGAAACTAAATACTAATTTTTACTCCTGTAGCATTAACAGTTTTTGAGTAGAAGCTACTTAAAAAACCAAATAACCCAATTTTCCAACCCACATTTGAGGTCCGGGAAACCGAATTTTCAAAAAATAGTAAAACACCTATCTTTTTATTTTTCAAAAAGAATCTATATACCAAATTTCAAAATCTCCTCATTTTTGGTTTTCGAGATATACATTGTTTTAGAAAAAAGTTTGTTTTCCAGTTTTTTCCCCTCAGGAGAAAAATTTTCAAAAATCCTTTCTTAGCGGATGTTTACGCTATAAATGTATTATAAGTTCCAAATTTCACGTTCCTAGGATGAGGCGTTTGAGCTCGGCGTTGATTATCAGTCAGTCATCAGTCAGTCAGTCAGTCAGTCAGTCAGGACATGTTCTTTTATATATATAGATTATGAAAAAATATGTATGTATGTATGTATGTATGTATGTATGTATGTATGTATGTATGTATGTATGTATGTATGTATGTATGTATGTATGTATGTATGTATGTATGTATGTATGTATGTATGTATGTATGTATGTATGTATGTATTTATGTATGTATGTATGTATGTATGTATGTATGTATGTATGTATGTATGTATGTATGTATGTATATATGTATGTATGTATGTATGTATGT
The DNA here is from genome assembly GCA_963978895.1 of Erpobdella octoculata. Lineage (NCBI taxonomy): Eukaryota > Metazoa > Annelida > Clitellata > Hirudinida > Erpobdellidae > Erpobdella > Erpobdella octoculata. The sequence goes on from OZ022244.1 coordinate 23,421,695, forward strand.
ATGTATGTATGTATGTATGTATGTATGTATGTATGTATGTATGTATGAATGTATGTATGTAGGTATGTATGAATGTATGTATGTATGTATGTATGTTAGCAATTTCACATAACGCGGCGGTCGCGGTGGTCAGCAGTCAGCAGGTCCTAAAATTAGTGCGCGCGGGCAAGTAATAAAGTTATTACGTAAATGTACACTGTCAGTCCTAATGATCAAAAAAAGTGGCGCTGCAATCGAAAAATAATATAAAACGAAACTTTAAAAAATTAGTCATTTTTGATAGGCTATTTCTAGTATATAAATAAATATAGAAGAAAAGCGACCGGGAGTGGGAGAGCGACCGTGAACTGGAAAGCGACTGAGAACGGGAGAGCAAGCGGGAACGGGAAAGCGACCGGGAGCCTGAGAGCAAGCGGAGAAGGAAACGGGAGCGAAAGAGAAAAACAATAGAAAAGCCTCTAAAAACCTCGGGCAACGCCGGGTATCCCGCTAGTTAAATTATAAAAAAAAACATAAACATCAAATAACATTTGCTTGAAACTTACTTGTACATTGTGTGAACAGCAGCAGTAACCTTTACAGCAATAAACAGAACTTACAATGGCTACGATTATTTCTGTAAATGATAAAGCCGCCATAATCCAAGTGATTATTATCGCCTGAAAAAAATTTAAATATGTTTAATTGCGTTTAAAACAAAACTCTTAAAACCTAAAAATCATTATATTCTTAATAACAAAATGGCCACTATTTTCACTAACAAAATAATAACTTATTTCGTCAAGTCATGGCGAAGAAGAAATGTTCACTTACAGCACTATTGTAATTGCCCGCCAACAGTGCACCTATAACTGCCAAGGGAAATACTGTAGCGGCAGCACAAGCCGCAATAATAGACATGACGTTTGTTGCAACAATCTGAAAAATGTTAGTTTTTTTATATAATCAACTAATTTATACAAAATACAAGTTTTTTAATTAAAATGGTTTTTATCAAAGAATTAAAATTCTTCACCAAACATTTTCGCGGCACATTTTGTCCAGAAAGCACACCCAACAGCCCAGCAATGAAAAACTGAATTAAAATTATTATTGTTACAATATTAAAATTATACAAAAGTTCTATAAAATAGATTCGATTTTGTTGGATCATAAGTGCTCAACTAGATTATAAGTTTCTATTCAAATTTAACCATTCAAAGAGAAGACCATTCCAACACGTTTCCAAGTAAAAAATCAACTGCGACTGGCTGAAAGAATCACACGCTTCGAAGCGTGTGAAGCGTGCGTCAAGTGCTGGTTATAATAAGTTTCTACTATTGCAATTGAAACTTTTATAATGAACTAGCGGAGATACCCGGCGTTGCCCAGGTTTTTTTAGAGGTTTTTCTAATGTTTGTCTCTTTCTCTCCCGTTTCCTTTCCCACCTGCTTTCCCACTCCTGTTCGCTTTCCCGTTTTCGGTCGTTTTCCCGTTTTCGGTCGTTTTCCCGCTGCCGGTCGCTTTCCCGCTCCCAGTCGTTTTCCCGTTCCCGGTCTCTATCCCGTTCCCGCTCACTTTTGCTCTCCCATTCTCGCTCACGCTTGCTTTTCCGTTCCCGCTCGCTGTCCGTTCCGGGTCGCTTTACCGTTTCTATAATAGACAAACTAACCCACAAACATTCATATATATATATATAGTCTTAGCAAATCTATTTTACGTTTTATAGGCTAACAGAAGTTATGAAAGAATGTAAAAGAGAAAATGAGCGTGAACGGGAACGGGAACGGGAACGGGAGAGCAACCGTGACCGGGAATGGGAGAGCAAGCATGACCGGGAACGGGAGAGCAAGCGTGAGCGGGAACGGGAAAGCGACCGGGAACGGGAAAGCGACCGGGAACGGGAAAGCGACCGGGAACGGGAAAGCGACCGGGAACGGGAAAGCGACCGGGAACGCGGAAAGCGACCGGGAACGCGGAAAGCGACCGGGAACGCGGAAAGCGACTGGAATCGGGAGAGCAAGCTTGGAAGGAAACGCGAGCAAGAGAGAAAATCGATAACAAGACTTCTGAGCGGGAAAGCGACCGGGAGCTGGAAAACGACCGAGAGCGGAAAAGCGACCGGGAACGCTACGAAAACGGGAAAGTGGAGAAGGAAACGGGAGCGAGAAAGACAGACATTAGAAAAACCTCTAAAAACCCCGGGCAACGCCGGGTAACCCCGCTAGTATATATATATGAATGTTTGTGGGTTAGTTTGTCTATTATAGAAACGGGAAAGCGACCCGGAACGGACAGCAAGCGGGAACAGAAAAGCAAGCGTGAGCGGGAATGGGAGAGCAAACGTGAGCGGGAAAGCGACCGGCAGCGGGAAAACGACCGAAAATGGGAAAGCGAACAGGAGTGGGAAAGCAGGTAGGAAAGGAAATGGGGGAAAAAGAGACAAACATTAGAAAAACCTCTAAAAACCCGGGCAAAGCCGGGTATCTTCGATAGTACATACATAAACACACACACAGACACACATACATGCACATACACATACATACATACACACATACATACGCACATACATATATATATAGTTCCCGCTCGCTCACCCGCTCCGCTCCGCTCATTTTGTGACGGATTTCAAAAATTTTTTCTCTATATTTGATTCCCCTTGACTCTCAAGATTGTGTGAAAATTTCATTACGATCGGATGAATGGTGTAGCAATGCATAAACGCCATTAACATATATACACATATACATATATACATATATACATACAAACATTCATTTTTATATATATAGACAACAATAGAATAATACTTGTTAGAGTCAAACACACTTAACAATATTACTCATATATAAAAACATACATCTAGTTACTTTAACACTTAGGAAAGTGATAAAACGTGGTGCATAGATATTACAATATACCTAACTAGCAGTGCCCGTAGCGGCTTCGCTCGCATGAAATTAGAGAATTTGAACCGTGCATACATAGCACGGATCAATTTTTTATGTCTCGGCTCGGCCCGTTGACAACTTGGCCCAGCAGCCCGTTTCAAAAACCGAAATTCCTGCCCGGCACGGCCCGTCTAATATGGGCCCGGCCCGTTTTTACAGGCCTAGAAAGTTCTATATAACTACTTGATGAAAAACTTCGGCCCATCCCACCTTGACTTCAGGTTTAGCCCGGCCCGTCTGAACACCCTAAAATCACTAAAATGTCTATATACTTGGTTAAAAATCTCGGCCCGTCCCACCTTGATTTAAGGTTTGGGCAGGGGCGTATGAAGACCCTGAAATAACGGCTTGGCCCGTCCGTCCGGTGATAAACTGAACTCATCTACTTTTAACCGGCACAAAACCTCAAATACTAATTTTCACATCTGTAGCACTTACAATTTTTGAGTAGCAGTTATTTTAAAATCAAATAACCCTTTTTCCACTTCACATTTGAGGTCCTGGAAACCAAATTTTCAAAAAATGGTAAAACACGTATATCTTTATTTTTAGAATAGAAACTAAATACTAATTTTAACATCTGTGGTATTTACAGTTTTTGAGTAACAGTTACTTTAAAAAACAACCTTATTTTCAACCCCACATTTGAAGTCCTGGAAACCAAATTTTCAAAAAATGCTTAAACACGTATTTCATTATTTTTGGAGTATAAACTAAATACTAATTTTTACTCCTGTAGCATTAACAGTTTTTGAGAAGAAGTTACTTTAAAAACCAAATAACCCAATTTTCCAACCCACATTTGAGGTCCGGGAAACCAAATTTTCAAAAAAAGGTAAAACACGTATCTTTTTTTTTTCAAAAAGAATCTATATACCAAATTTCATAATCTCCTCATTTTTGGTTTTCGAGATATACATTGTTTTAGAAAAAAAGTTTGTTTTTTAGTTTTTTTCCCTCAGGAGCAAAATTTTCAAAAATCCTTTCTTAGCGGATGTTTACTCTATAAAAGTAATATAAGTTCCAAATTTCACGTTCCTAGGATGAGGCGTTTGACCTCGGCGTTGATTATCAGTCAGTCAGTCAGTCAGTCAGTCAGTCAGGACATCTTCTTTTATATATATAGATAATCAATTTATTAACGCTCCTAATCTTTTACACGCAGTTTTTATAACAAGAAGTTGTTCAATACTTTAAAAAATTTTAATTTAAAAGTTAATTTGAGTCTGGAATTATCTTAGGTTTCTATCAAATTAAATTGTATGTTATCAAGAAAAGAATCAGCGAAACATTTATAAAATAGATAAGCAAATACTATACTCACTATTATTCCACCCCAAATTCCATGCCCTATAAAATTGATGCAACAACTACCACAAATGCACAGTGCTGTTACATTCAAGAAAAAACACAATAATCCTATGATTAGCTGTAAACTCCCAAGACACAGAGCCGCCTTCTGATTATATGATCGCAGTTCGGCTGTCCACGGAACAGCTTGGCCTTGGATTGGAGGTATTGAAGCAGGAGGTAGATAGCCGTTGAATTGCTGAGGATACTGCATGTTTAATCAATTTCTATCACAACATTGTTGTGAAATTTTAAAATATAAACCAGGATGTTTAAGAAATGGTAGTAAAACAGTAATAAATAGACAGCCTCTGCTGGGAGTAAGCTGTCTATTCAATTTGCTGTGTTGAAACATAATAAAACAATTTAAATAGTTTTGTTTGATTCTTCAACTGGCTATGATACAGATAGAGTTGTACAGGACAATCCTTTCTTTGTTGAACTGAACAACATTTTCAATGATCTCAGAAATATATAACTCTATATTTTCTTATAGTTACCAATTTTTGTAAGAAAAAAAACCTGACACTATTTGGGTATAAAAATAACATATGACCAAAAATATTTTTTGGCTTCTATCATTTAAACAGGAAAAATCAAATCACAATACCATATATGTCGGATTTATTCATTTTTATGACATTCTCTTTTTATTTTAAAAATTTCAGCTACAGTATAAAAGATAACCCGGTTTTATCATTTATTCAAACATTATCTCTTTTCAACTTAATTGATTTCGCCATTCAACTATTTCAGTGTCAGACTCATTATCCATTTTATAGATGCTACTAAAATAGAGTAACTAAAGTCTACTACACTCCATAAAGCTGAAACGGCCGAGAAACGTCAACTTGAAAAAGGTTCTATTAGTTGTCATTATTGTGAAATTTTTTAAAAGCATTTGGATCAAGTTGACTTATTTACCGATGTGCACTTTTACTCGAATTCATTAGATTAGGCAAATCTATTAAATAAATTTTTTAATGAGAAAGTTTCTAAATATCTTTAATAGTGTACTTATAAAAACATTTTGCAATAATTCTGTTATATAAT